>JACBWW010000008.1:3863313-3882999 GCA_020086605.1 Lanius collurio | reverse complement strand
CAGCATCTGAAAGGTTATCTGACTGGCTCACTAATTCTTTGTTATCATGGTGGGGTATAGGTGTTATGTTGGAGGATATCTTCAGAGGTTTTTTCACAGGTAAAAGTGTTGTATTTCTGACTTACAGGTTCAGCATGTTGCAGGTTAGTAGGGGTGGAGGGCAGTGGGGAAAAAGCATCAAGGGGGGGATATATATGAGGGAGTGGAGTTGTTGGAAGGGGTAAAAACGACATGGAGATTCCCTGAGGAGATAGAGGAGAGGCAGGGATCATTGGAGGTGGTAAAAGTAGGTTTTGAGAAGCAACAGGCTGAGTGTTAGGTGGGGGGAGCTTGACAGCCTGGATTAAGGGTTGGTGGGGCTATAGAATCCAGGGGATCCCACCTCTTTTGAATAGCTCTTTCATTTTCTTTATCCTCTTCCTCTGATTTCTGCTGTTTATCCTTTTTTAGTTTATATACCTTAGAATCCCCTTCTCTAGCGACATATTTGACCCATCAAGTTACATATTCCACTTCTTCTGAGTTGGGGTTTTCTTGTTACACACTTGCTGATATAATAACTTACATAACCACTTATCCCTGCTTTCATACCAGGGCCACTTTAAAGATTTTTGTTGTAATTTCCTCTTTGGCCAATGTTCCGCACAGTAATAAATCATCCTCACTTGATTTAACTTTTTAGTTGTTTCCCACTTATTCCAGTCATCCAATGTATCACCAAGGGGGCAACCAGGAGCAATATTCTTAATCTTTTTCTTTGGTTGCCCTCCTCTACTGTGGCTCTTGGCCATGATGACTTTCAGTTATTAGCTTTTGGGCCGATAACTTGAACTGCCAAGGTGATACCAACTTACTGATGCTGGCTATTTAAAAAAAAATATTTATCTTGCTATTTACTAAAAAGAGGAAGAAGTTCTCCTTCCCTGAATTAAAACAGCTTTCTAATCTTTTAGTTTACCTAACAGGTCTCCCTGTCCTCAATAATCAACTTTGCTGCCCCTGGGCACTCTTATCTGGTCTTATCTAATGACCACTTAGACACATTTGTACACACCCTCAGGAGAGGTGGTGTAGAGGACAAAAATAAAGCAAAGAAAGAGAGAAAGAAAAAAAAAGGAAAAAACAAACAACAACAACAACAACAACAAAGCCCCCAAACAGTAAAGAGAAAAAGGAAAACAAAGGAATTCTCACTCACTCAATTTCTCAGGCCTATTCACACACACCTTGGCTCTGATGCCCACCTGGACTTTTAGGTATTTTTTAGACACTTCAGAGCCCTCTAGTACTACACCCTAGGCCCTAGGTTTAACACTCTCAGTAATTTCCCTTTTCTTTTATTGAACAGAGGAAGGAAAGATTAGCATAAACCTCTTAGACTTACACAAAGCAGACCCCTGGTGCCAGGGAATCACTGGTCTGTGTAAGCCCCATGCTGACCCCTTCTGCCTTCCCCAAGGTTTGGCTATCCCCTTTCCCCAGAGATAGCCTCTGAGTCAGGGGTTTGAACCTTGCCCAAGCTGGACTTCCCGCCCTCGTTCCCTGAGGAATGGGCCCCACGACCGCCCCTCTCGCAGTCGCGGTGCTGTTGAGGTTCTGCGATACTGTGGCCCACCTCGCCTTAGGGTTTCTGGGCTCCAGTACCGCCAGGCCTTCGGGAAGGACCCTGAATCTGGTCACCTTTGGTGCTGGTGCGTCCACCAATTCACCTGTGACCCCACTTGTATGTCACTCACACTCTTGCCCCAGGCCTCACACGCCCAAGGATCTGGGGCTAATTTGTGTGTCACTCACTCTTTTTTTACCAAGGTGCCCTACATGCCCAGGGTACAATGGCTTGTTTGCATGTCCTTCACACCTTTGCTCCCAGCCCTCACACGCCCAAGGAGCTGGAGGCCAATTTGCGTGTGACTCTCTCACGCCCAGGCGACAGTGGCTTACCAGGCTCTAACGGGGCCTAGCCCGGGTGCCCTGACTATAGGAACAAGGAGGGGGGGACGCTTCATTCACTCTCCCCTCTTTCGCTTTCCTCCATTCCCAGCCGGTCTCCTCATGGAGAACTCGGAACCGTGGCACTAGGAAGTCCACACTCGCTTCAGGGCTCAGAGCTGCTGGTCCTGTCTCACACACTCTGCACACACTCATCCCCCCAGCCTCCCCCTGCCCGTGGATGGGTGATACTCACTGGTGTCCCGCTCTGCGGTGCCTCGAGTGCCTCTGGCAGATACTGATACCACCGCAAGGTCGTATCCCTCCGTGGACGGGCAGCCGTCTCGTCCTCTGGTCCTGGTCGTATCCCGGCCATATCCCCAGCTGTTAAAAACGGGACAGCACTCCCAGTTCTAAAATGATTTCAGCATTTATTATGTGGCCTAAAGCATAGGGGCCTGTGGGCAGAGCCCACGCTGACGGTCTGGGGAAAGTGGAGCAGGAGGGCTCCCGGTCAGCAACGAGCTGGATGCTGCAGAGCTGGCGCTGGATCTTCCGAGCAGGGATGTTCCCGATGTCCAAGGTTGAGCAGCACCCCTTACTGACCTGGATACTCCCTTTTTATACTGTTTTATGTCACTTTGGATTGGTCTCTGCTTGGATCCTTCATTTGCATGAAGGAGAAGTCGCTGATTGATTCTCAGGGGTTTTTGTCCAGGCTGGCTCGTTGCTTGGGGTGGGGTGCACTTCACTTAGGTGTAACACAGTAAATTGAGTACTGTATTTCTTATAACTACACTTTTAACCCCTATTATAAGAACCAAACTTTCTAACTGTACATGTATTAATCTAACAATTATTAACTATTTAACAATATTAATATGAAGAGTTTAACAGTTTCTAACCTGTTTTTAACACCGGGGCTCTGCACCAGGGAGTGCCTGGGAGGCCACGTGCAACTCACTGCTTGCCTCTGCTCTCTGCAGCCAGGACATCACTCTACGCCCATGGCTCTGCCTGGACATGGAGCAGCTGTGGGTGCTGAGCAGCAGTGGTGGAGAAAGAAGAGGAAGAGCAGCAGGAAGGCAGCAATGAAGATGGCACCTCCAACATCCTCACCTGTCACACCAGCTCCTGTACTGCCACTTTTGGGGGAGTTGTGGTGCCACATGCCATGGCAGGGCAGGAGAGGTTTCCAGCCATGCACCCACCAGCCTGGGAATGACCTCTGCCCTTCATGCCAAGCCTAGGCAGGGAGTAGAGGTGGGCATTTCCATGTCCTGCATCCCCTGGGCACTCTTTGGTCCCCAGAAGGAAAGGGTGAAAGCCTCTGCTTGGGGCACGTCAGAGGGAACCAGGGCTGGGGCAGCAACTCTGTCCTACCCCCACCATGGGGCTTTGTCCTACCCCTGTGTCCTTCCCACAGGACCGAGCAGGTGCTTGTCTGCCCTCGGGCTGGGGGGCAGCAGGGCCTGTGCTCCTCTCTTTTTGAGGCTCCCAGGTGCTGAAGGAGCTGTGGGTGGGCACCCCATAGGGGTAAGGTGGGGTGTGCTTCAGGAGCAGCCGTACAGGGGAACGCAGCTCGCCGTTGGGGAGAGCTGCCCCTGCAGCTGTGGGCAGCTCTCAGGCAGAGAGAAGAGGTGGCCTGGGGGTCACCCAGCTCCCTCCCTCTTCACAGGACCAAGGGAGCCCGAGTGACCCATGTCCCATCCATGAAAGCCATGGAGAAGGAGTTGAGCACTGCTGTGCAGTGTCTCCCTGCTCTGGGCTCTGTGCCTGAGCACTGCTCCCCCAGCCGAGCTGCAGAGACATTACTGCTCACCTCCTTCCACTTCTCTCTTGCCCTGAGGAGGACACTGAGTGCCAGGAGGGTGGAGAGGCTGAGAACCTGGCAAATGTGAGAATGGCTGCCTTTCACCCACCTCTGGCTGCGCTGGGGTGCCAGGGATGTGTGGCTCCGAGGGAGGAATTGTCTGTGGTGCTACTCAGCACGCAGAGGCACTGGGGAGCCACTGGCAACACTGGCATGTCCTTGCTGCTGCCACTGGCAGGACCGCTGTTGCGCAGGGCAGAGAGGCCGGTGGGTCAGAGGCTGCCAGCTGTATGACACGCTGTTGTGGTTTGACACAACTAAGCGTCAAGCATCTAAAATATCAGTTATTTTATAAAGAAAACAAAATAAGGAAATAGTGAGGAAAACTAGATAGCTGCGAGGCAAAAACAGGTTCAAATTTAAACGGTTGCAGTACAAGGAGAAAGTTTTATTACTAACAGAATTAAAAGTTAAAAGATATGACAAGAAATTAAAACACACACCCTCCCCCCTGCTCCTTTCTCCTCAGTACTTTACTCTTTCTTTTTAACTAGCACAAAAGATAACACAACATAGGATTCTAGTCAGTGTTAGAGTTCTCGAAAAGTTTCTCTCTTATGCTTAAGGTAAAAGGGTTTCTTCTTCTTGCTTCACATGATTTCTCAAGCTGCCCCCAACAACAGACCCGCCCAGAAAGAAACAATCTGCTGTGGTGTAATACATCTCTTCTATGAAAAAATATCAGTTTTTTCACACTGCCACACATGGGCCATCACATGGGGTTATCAGTCTTTTTAAGGATGGGTCACTTTGGCCTGAACACAAAGGCTTTTTTTCTGTTACCAATCTTTAAAAGCCTCTCACTGCTTCTATATATCCTGGCATAGGCAACCCTTCACAATCTTCACAGGCCACACATAAGTCTTCCATCCCCCCTATGTACTTCAAATGGATTGAAGAGACAAACAGTTTGAGATATTACAGTTACTTACCACTGCATGCAAGAAGGATTTTTTAGCTACGCGTGAGGAACGCGGCACCGCCCCTTTCTCCGTCACCATTTTCAGCTCCGTCTCACATGGCTCACTCTCTCTGACTCCAAAACCTCTGTGTTGAAGACTGTTCTTGTTCAGGCTTTATGGTGTAGAAAGCTTCGCTCCCTTTGTGCTGCTGGCTGCATGGTGGGGTTTTTTTCAGTTCAGTGCAAAGTGTGCTGGCTGCAGAAAGGAGGCTCCCGCTGGCTGCTGCCAGCTCCATGTGGAGAACAGGGGGGGACCCGCTGGTCCCAAGAAGCCACTCTGGAAAGATTTTTGCTATGCAGCAGTCTATGGCTGGGTTTAGCTGTGTTCCAGTCCATGGCTGAGTCCAGCTGTCTGGCAGTCCATGGCTGGGTTTAGCTGTGCCAGTCCATGGCTGGGTTTAGCTGTGTAGCAGTCCATGGCTGGGTTTAGCTGTGCCAGTCCATGGCTGGGTTTAGCTGTGTGCCAGTCCATGGCTGGGTTTAGCTGTGTGCCTGTCCATGGCTGGGTTTAGCTGTGTGCCAGTCCATGGCTGGGTTTAGCTGCCTGGGCTCTGGGATGGTTCCTCCCCCAGCGACCCAGGGTCCATGCCGCAGCATCAGGGAGAGGGGAAGGGGGCCGGGGCTTCGGCCCGACCCGGCCCAGCCCGGCCTGGCAGGGCCTCAGCCCAGCAGGGCCCAGAGGCTCCGAGGCCACCCAACCTCCCTCAGGTGAGCTGGAACAAGAGGAACTCCCGATTTTCTGTGCGGTTTAAATGTGTAAATTGTGAGAAGCGTTATTGGTCTAAAAATCTGTCTATCAACTCAGATTCAACCCACTACACACTCTCAGGCTGCGGGGGCTGGCTGGACTTGGCCACTGTCCTTTTGTGCTGTTCTACGAGCACTTCTGGCTTCTTGCAGGCTGATCCCGAGCAAGGTCCTGCCACAGCCCATCCAACCAGGGAGATGACTTGGCTGCTCACTTCCCAGGTGAGCCTGGGAAGATAAGGTGAGCTTCTGCTCTGGCCGAGCTGCGCTCACCTGTCCCACGGGTGTGGCCGTGCAGCTGTGGCACCTTGAGGGAGGACATCCCCTGGACAGGCAAGGGCACCTGCGGGGCAGTGGCCACTGCAGACAATTGAGCAGGGACAGAGAGCCCGTGCTGCTGCCCGCAGCCTGGAGAAGGTCGGGGCCAGGGCTGGGGCGGCTTTTCCCAGCGCTGCGCCAGCTCTCAGCAACCCCCATGCCACGGCCACACTTGTGGCTTCTGGCTGCCTGCCAGGGGTGCTGCACGGCTCTGCACGGTGCTGAAGGCAGGGCAGGGCAGGGCAGGGCAGGGCAGGGCAAGGCAAGGCAGGCTCCACTGGCCTGGTGGTGTCCACTGACCACCCTCACACTGAAGCACCTTTGGCAGCTGTGTTTGTTCCCTATTCCTTGGTCTTATATCACTGCTGCCAGGATTTACCAGACATTCCGTATGGATAGGAGGAAGTGGTCCATGATTTAGGAGCTTTGTGCTACAACCTTTGCTCACACCCCAGCAGGGCCAAACGCAGTATGATAACTCATAACTTAAAAGAGCTGTGCACTATACAGTACAAGGTAAAAATTAGTAATTTTACACCCACATGGTGTCAAATCTGCTTTAAAATTGCTTCTTGGCTTGACACAAATAAAATAGAGTCTCCTCTCTAGACTGCCTGATTTGACAATGAGACGTGCTTTTTAGTGTTTTCAGGACTGTTCTCTAATGTAATACAACCCACAATCTGCTTTCCTTAGAACCAATTTGCTTTTAAACCCAGACTTACCCTTCCTGTTTAGGCGACACATTTCAACATCTGCCAAAAGAAACAAAACAGCAAATAAAGCTTTTAATCCAGAGCAGCATCACCTACTTTGTGCATTGCGCTTCCTGTCAGAAGATGCAACCAAGGCAGCAGGAGTGACAGCTGAAAGCTACGCAGAATGAGCCACAGGGAAGGAAAACAGAGCAGCTAAGTGGGAACAGGAAGATGAAGAGCAACACGAGACTAACTGCTAATGTTTTCCAGATAGTGAAACCACGAATGAATACATCTGGAAAAGTGTCTGCTCTGCAGCAACCACTACAGGATCATTTCACAAAAACAAAAATTAGAATTAGTAGCTGCAAAAACCACTCTTAACTCACTTTAAATACAAAGTGTCTGGAGATAACGATGGTCTAAACCAAAAACAACCCTGTGGTGGGCCTGCCAGGTATGAGCTGTGATTTCATTTCTACAATAGCCAGTGCCAACCATTTAAAATGGAAGCTACAAAAACATCCCTCACCAGAATTGAGCCCACAATGTCTTTGTAGATGTTGTGATGATGGAGCATAAATTGCACCACTTATATAGTGGGAAAAAGAAAATGAAATAAAGCAAATATTGAAGGAAATAGTTGTGACATATAAGCAATTTTATGCTATGCAATATTTAACAAAAGAAATTGTGTCTGTGGCAAACCAGCTTGCCACCTTTACCTGTTTGCAGGAATATGTTCCTGAGGAGGCAGCACAGCTCAGCATTTTCCCACGAGACATTGGCAAAGCTCGTACCTTCTGGGTTGAGGAACATGACTGGAGGTGTCCTGAACCAGCACTTCTCAGGTAAGTTTTGTTCATGTATGACCAAACTTTGCAAAACTCTGACTATCCTTCAGAACCTTCTTTATTTTCCCTTCCTCCACACTCTAGTTATGGACAATGATCTAGCTTGCATGAACTTAATTGACTCTTAACACAGAACAACCTCCAATCTGGGATTTTTACTGCTGCTGAGGAGATGGTCACAGGCCATTTCTCCCATTTGTCATCACCAATGCAAGGATTGTGTTGAATTGCTGGCTGTTGCTGCCCTATTACTTTTCAGATAAGATTCAGGTCCTTGCCCTTCATCCTGCTTTAGTTTTCACTTCAGGTATGATGATCACACCCAGTCATGATCAGGCAGGTGAGGTGTCTCTAAAAATCATGCTGCAGTGCTGCAGTTCTTCTGCAGGCTGGTGATGCTGTTGGTATCATCACATAAAGTGGGAATCCACTTCTGCTCCCAGAGTGTAAGGGCTTGAGGCAGCCCTGCTAAAAGGAGACAGTTACAGACACCAGACCAACAGCTTATGGGATAAACAGTCCACCTCTAAATACGGTGTACAAAAAACCTCAGATCAGGAGTACATTACTGGGTAACAATAACAATAGCATTATATAATTCAGCATGACTGGGCTAGATCTAACATCTGGGCACACAAAGACTTACATGACCATGTCTGTCAGGCAGGCAGCAGGGTACAATCTCTTCTCCACTCAAGTGACCTAGACTGGCCAGTGGCCTTGTGGAATGCAAATTCCATGGCTGGACTGTCCTTTTTGTCATGAAGCTGCAGAAGTCCTATCCAGGCTGGTTAACCAAACATTACACACCACCCGTGCTCCCTCTCTGTGGCAGCTCTGTCCCCGGAGCGCACGGGGCCCTGCAAATCTGTACAAGGCAGTACTGCCCCACATTGCTGTGTGGGCACAGGCCTGGAAGTACTGTAAAAGGCAGCAAGAGCCTCATGCCTCCCTTGTATGCAGTCTTGAGACACAATGTACTGTGGAGGTGGCAGTACAGCCCTACATGCAGCCAGTTAGTCCTGGCAAAGGCAGAGCCGATGGCTCACGTATGGAGATTGCTACGCAGAATGCAAAATGAATGAGCGGGGTAATAGCCTGAGCAGATGTGAGAAAAGAGGTAGAGGCTCAGCAGCAGGAAAAAGTTTTGGTTTAGCCACAGAATGAGCACAAACAGCGCTGACAGTGATCACAGTACAGTATGTCAAGGACTAAGAAAAAGCCAAATAAACCAAGACAGCAGCGGTATGAAAGAAAAAGAAACAACTTGAAAGCAAGCATGAAGACTATGTTCAATGATCAAGGAAGTTGTACCGGTAATTATTTTTTCTATTCTTTTAAAGACATACAAATCTTCTAACAGTGCCTAAGTTAGTGAACTATTGAAGTGCCTCTTGGCCACAGGCCTCTCTGAAAGACTGTTTCAGCTTGTCAAGGTGTGAGTCACTTCTTAAAGGTGAAAAATAATTGAAACATCAGTGGACGCACCCAATCTCAAAAGTCTTATGCTCCTTCTTCTTTATTTAAATTTCATTAAAATAATTAAATTCAATAATAATTCAATAAATAAATAATAAGTAAAATAAATTTAAACTGATTTAAAACAATCAAATTTACATAAATTAAAAATTAACATCTGCAGCTGCTTAGTTATTTATATGAATTTATTCTTCTCTCTTGCATGGTGGATGTAGAAGTTCAACCAACACTCACGGAGCCTTTCAACATATTTGGAGTCAGTAACTGCAAGACTGATTAATTAACATTTACATTCTCACACCTTGTACTGGGTTGAGAAAGCTTTAACTGTAAACTGCATATCTGAACTGTCTGCTATACTATTTTAAACACAAAGACACCTTACAAGGGGTCCATTGTTTCCAACTTTGTTTTGAACTTCACTGTATTTTTAAGTATCCGCTGCACACTACTGTAAAAAAACCAACTCAGCCAAGAAACAGGCTGGCAAGGAAACACTGAAAACACAATTCCCTCTTATTTTTCCACTTCTAGCTGCACAGCATGACTAAGAATGTCAGGGGGTTGTTGTGCCACCTTCTTCCTCATCTTTACTGTAGACATGCTTCTGGTTCTCGTGGCTGATGTTTCAACAACCTCAACCATCTGGAAAAAAAGTCAAAATGAACAGAGTATTTAGTACCAAGTGTACCTGTTCTTCCACAAGCTACAAAGACAGTACTGTGACGATACACTGTATATGGACAGCTTTTCCTCCACCACAAAACCAGGAAGCAAGGCAGGAGTAACTACCTCTGTCATACTACTTGGCACGCTCAGTCAGGCTTTTTCCTCCCAAAGGAATACGGTCCCAAAGCTGCAGCAACTGCTCGCCAACTTGTGGTTCCAGCTCCTAGAAATGATCAGGCAATCAGGGAAGTTACCTGCACTGCTACTACTGAGCATACAGAAACCATTTATTACTGAATTAGATGAGGTTGCCGGTGATTGCTTTCCAACTTTCTAAAAGAGCTCATCCCTTTTGCTATTGGGACAAACATTAGAACTCCCAGCAGAGCAAGATTTTCTTACTAGGATTCAGCAGGAGATAAAAAATTTCATAAGCCACCCTATGGCCTACAGGTTGTTTGGGGTGTTTCCATTCACAGTGAGATGTCAGTTCTCACAAAGATAATTCCAGTGAACACACTACCTCCATACCCAAGAACAGATGCACCAGATACTTCGTACCTCCCACAGGCCACTCGCTTACTGACTAAAGATCCTTATTTTCCACATCTTTTAAGTTGAAATCCATCAAGTGTGGTGGACATTGTGGAAAGAGAGGTCACAGGAAATACAGTGGCCATCCTTTCCTTGTACTTCTTTCCTCTAGTGTCTTACAAGTGGAGAGAGGTTTTGGAGAAGAGAAGGTGAAACAAAAATTTCAGCTCTTGAGTCATCAAGATGTTTTGGGAGGGGATGGAGAGAGGGCAGAAACTGCCACAGAGAAATTTGGTGCCAATTCTTTGGCTTTTTGTAGTCGCATTTAGAGCTTTAACAAATCTGAGAACTGTCCTAAGCTCTACTCTACCTCAAAACTCAGGATTCTGTTCAGAATTTACAGATAAAATCTTCTAATTATGAACAGTTATTTGGGTGTAATAGACTGTCTAAGAGAATACATCTCCACCAAACACAGCACAAACCTCCAGAAGTAAATTACAAAAAAACCCCAACAACTTATTTTTGGAAGCATCCACCTTTAAATCATTTTTTAAACACATAAGCAAGAAACTCTTTTGATTTTATCAAAATGTCTCCATTACTTCAGCGGTAATTCTGCATCCGCTGAAGGTACCATGCACCAATGAACTGTGATTCAGACTGGCAGACACATGAACAAGTGGAGATAAATGGAACAAGCTAATAAAAAATACACAGTTCTACCAAGTAAAGAAAACTTTAGAAGAGAGTGACATTACCTGGCCATCCCTACTTATCTGTACTTTCTTACTGTCATTCCACGGGTTGAGCAAATGGTGTGCAAAGTGAAAAGGAATGCTTTCTTTTCGGATCCAGTCCACCTTAAATACACCTCCGAAACCAGCAGATCCCCAGTCTTGACTTTTCTCACTCCCAATTGCTGAACTCATTCTAGCAAAACCCTGGGACAAAAATTGAAATATGAAAGAACCACATAATGGGACCACATCTGTCTGTGGTGGAATGAGATAAATAACTGAACTTCCTGTGAAACTTTCAAAATAGTTTCAAGGTGATTAACACACTCTACACCGTGAAGCTGGAGCTTCCAGAATGTTTTATATGCAGAAAGTTGGTATCACTTCTTTTTCCACTTCAAATATGCCTTGTAGGGTTTGACCATAAGGAATGTCTCTCAATGATAAAATTATCACTGAAGGTTTTTTGAGCTTCATAACAGATTAAAAAGCTGTTGCAAAACCACCTGAAGCAGAAGGAAATCAAGATGAGTATTCTACTACGGAATAGTCCATTAGACATTCACATCCCTTGTTACTTGTAGGTGATCTTGGCAGAAATCCATTTGTTCCTTTTCATGTTCCCTCTACGTTAACAAACTTGCACACAGAATTAGGAGAGTGTAGCTGTTCTTCAAAGAAAGAAGTCAAAGTTGCTTTTATTTCCTCCTTTAGTGAAGCTGGACAAAATTCCAACATGACAAGTATTCAGAAAGAACACGAAAGAAACCCCAGACCCGAGATAGCATCTAACTTACTTCAGGACACCCCAATTTGCCCACACACCAAACAAACTAAAAGTGAACCCAACCCCACAGACAATATATCAACTGTTCAGGTGAATTTATGCCAGTTAGGACTCAGCAGCCCAAAAGATGCAGTTCACTGTGTAAATTACCAGCACTCACTGCTATTCTAAGACATGCAGTCCTAGATAGCTCGAGGCAGACTTAAATGAGAATGAATGAAAGAAAGGAACAGTGGAAAAATAAACGTGGACTAGAAAGAGACAGCTGGGACAACAGAAGATTAATAGGGAAGTTAGGGAAGTGCACTGTCACAAGTGAAAGGGCAGGACAAGGTCAACCACCTGCACTCCTGACTTCGGCGTGTCTTCCCTTCCCTGCTTCCCAGTCTGAGAGCACGAATGCAACCTCCCATTTCCAGTATTACCTGACTTGCTGAAAATTACTTCCCAGTATTCCATCTGCATTTGCCAAATCACTGTACCCAGTATGTCACTGCAGTCCTTCGGTGGTATTGCCAAGACAGCTGTGTTTTGGTTGGTCCCTCAGATTTTAAGTTCAGCTGATTTTTACAAATAGCTCATATATGAAGAAGTGAGTTGATCTTCCTTTAGCTGGAACAACTGAATTTAGCTGGCTCACAGCTAACCTGCAACTCTGCACTACCAGGTCAAGTTTTTAACATCAAACTGACCACAGATTTGACCAACAAACTGTTGACTTATATCTCACTGAACATGAAGTCAAGACACAGCTCTGGAAGAACCATGGCCAGCCTCCTAACTGGAAGTGAATAAAATCAGTTTTTACCAAAATTTTAATAAAGGAAT
Source organism: Lanius collurio (assembly GCA_020086605.1). Lineage (NCBI taxonomy): Eukaryota > Metazoa > Chordata > Aves > Passeriformes > Laniidae > Lanius > Lanius collurio. The sequence goes on along the minus strand of JACBWW010000008.1, from coordinate 3,870,582 downwards.
TTATGAGTTTCCTACCTTTAGAAAGCTATGGCTTGACTGTAGCTGCTTGCTCACTTACCATACACACTTTGACATGCAAAGAGTAGCAATCCCTGACGTTGTCAGGATTTTTGGGGTGCTTTTTGTTGTTTTAGAGGATTAATGTAGGGTATAAACATTATTCTGACTCATGATGTTTGGAGGTAATTCCGTCTCAGCCTGCGAGGGACAAACTGAGCTAATGAGAAGAGCATGTTTCAGAGAAGAATTAACGACTCTTTCTTCAGCAAGCACAGACGTTTGCACACTGCTCTGCTTCTCAGAAGGCCAGGAGTCATAAGCAAAGCTGTCCACACTACACACAGTCATCTGCTGCACCCTCCTAAACCACCAACCACTGCTAATATTTAGTTTTAGATCAGGACTCACCTGAAAGCATCCAGACCCTTGGACAGAAAATATTAAGTAAACCACGCTGCTCTCCCAAAAGGCTCCATTCAGTTTCTGTTCATTACTTGGCGTAGTGGACCATATTCCCTTCTGTTGAGAAATACCAATGTTTTGCAAGTTGCTGCTTTTCATTATAAAGTACCGAACTGGCATATTTTGTCTTGGTGAAGGAGATCTGCCACCCTGGAAAAAAATAAATTAAATTAATACATACAACAAAATAAATCAGGCTTTATTTCTGAAGTTTTACACACGTGAAGATAGAAATCCTTGACTGTGCTCCTCCCTTCCTCCTCCAAATTCTAGAAGAAACATAAAATCATCTGGTCCTGTCTGAAATGCCTTTAAAAGGCATTTGATGTATATTTTACATTTTTAAAGAACTTTTCAAAATAGTAATTCCTCCATGAGGAGCAGAAAACAAGTAGAGGAGAATAGCACTAAAAAGTCTAGCGATTAATTATAATTTGTTTAAGTCTGACATGCCTTGAGATGACACCAGAATTAATCATCCTAGACTCCACACCACTCACATTCCTACCTTCAGGAAACGTGTTTTCTTCCTTTTACACTGGCTCAACCTAAAAGCTGAAAGACTCAAGAGGAATTACTAAATCCTCCAGGGAGTCCATGAGGTTTCCTTTCAGCGATCTGCTTAGTATTACTGCAGTTTACTATTCAAGTATATGGGGATAATTATGACAAGAAGCTCATTAAATGTGTGCTTTGTTAAAATAAACATCACAAAAAAACCGAAGCAGTCATAATAAGGCAGATAACACAGACAGCACAATACTTAAAGAGAATCAGTATCAATGTATGCTATTACAGAGAGAAAGGCAGAATCCAAAAACTTCAGAAATGTGTGTACAATATACTAATTTAGTTGAAAAAAATTAATACTTTCACTGTCTATTAGAACAAGTTTAAAAAAAAAATCTCATTTTTTTACTTTGGATAATTTTACCTCAGCAGTCCACAAATATTATCTTTGCTGTATTAAACTAGTGTAACAAGGATATTTAGTCTAGATTTTAAGTTCCAGAAGGAAGTATTATGCAGCTGTTATAAATGAAAAGCAGAATTTGAAGTTCCTAACTTATCAGTAAAATACCTAATTGTTGCAGAGTGTTATCAACAAGCAATCCCTTTACTTTGGAAGAGCAGGGAACTCTACCTTTCCAGATACTGGAGAAGAAGGACTAGCACAGGGGCTGGGATAGCTACTGCTGTCTGCAGGCTTCACTGAGGACTGAGCTGATCTGTCATCTGAGGATTGTTTGGAGAGCAAAATGTCTTTTTCTTTGTCCTTCTTTGGCTGGTGGAGTGCGGGAGGTGTAGATTTCACTGAAACTCTAAGAAGGACATACTTTGAGTTTCACAAGCACTGAACAATTTACATTGACCTGTCAGCCTACTGCATGGCCAGATGTGTTACAGCGACTACAAAATATATTAAACACTAACTGAAAAACCCAGACTGGTCATGCATTGTTTTTTAATGCCACTGTTAAACCTCTTCTGCTACTTCTCCAAGACGACAATTCATGGACAATACTCCTGACTGCTCTCTCAAACAGCAGGGCCTTGTATGAAATACTTCTCAGTGAAATTACAATGCAGCATAGGACAGTATCACACCTTTCAACTGTACTTCCACTATTTCCACCTCCTTATTACTAGCAGAAATTTAAGTGATGCTTGCAGACATAAACTGCAACCTACAGCGTCTAGGAGACCTCAACATCTTACTTTTCATCACTAGAGGAGTCAGGGAATTCAGTTTCTGTTGAGCTTTTTCTGCTGTTGGTTGACTTGCATGTAGATGCCAAAGGAAGCTCTTCGAGAGTCAGAGGTCTTGGTCTCTGGCCAATTCCTGAAGGCTGCTGCAGACCTGCAGACTCTTCTTCAGCACTCAGAACAGCTGTAATTGCTCCTAAAGTTGTTTCATCAACTTCTGACCACGGTTTAGAAGGAGCTCGCATACGACGCAGGAACAAACTGTGCCACTTCTGCCTGAGTTGAAACAGCATCCCAGCAGCCTGTAATGAATTTGTCAGAAACAAGGCAACTCTTGTTTTCTTAAAATAAAATAAAAATTTATTAAAAGCAAGAAAACTAACAAAAATAGTTAAAAATTAAAAGTGGGATTCGATGACTCAGTCTAAGGGCCCCAGGAACACAGGCAATCAAGAGATCTTTTGGCTCTTTCGGGCTCTGGACCACCAGAAAGAAATACTGGCAGTGCTGAGGTGACTTTAGTTATCTAAAGTCAATTATTTATAATTGGCTTCTTGTGGAAGCTGGCCTGTACTCAGCACTGAGCTCTGCCAATGGCTAGTTCCAATCAGCTGAGCCCCCTCCTGGCTCTGTGCTCCCGATTTGGTAATGTCAGAGCTCCGCCCTGTTCCTCCCACAGCCTGCCCACATGGTCCAAGGTGATAGGTGGGATGTAAAAGTGAGATAATCTCAGTCCACCAATGGCTCACTGTTCTCCAGAGGGTGATGTTACTCTTTTCCAAAGGCGGGAAAGTCCCCTCATTGAAATTCAGGTTGCCACGGAGCCAAGGTGCAGGGTAACTGTCAGGAGCTAAAAATAGTCTGGGGCAGTTAAGAATCTGGGTTTCTGAGTCTATTCCAAGGTTAGGTTGGATGTTTAAAATCATTTGTAAAAGCATAAAACATACTTGTAAAAATACAAAACAATCATTTAAACATTCTTGGAACATTTTACACATGGTGTAAAAATATGAAACTTGCTATAAAATCTTCAGAACACTATTTGTATTTAAACTGGGAACTAACAACCTGGAAAATCCATTGGGAAGAGGGATTTTGAACTGGGAACTGCATAATCCTTTACTAAAACTTGGGTAACTGGTATCTGGGCTGATGGGTCATTAAAAAAAGAGTGCAAAACTTTATTATCCAGGGTAATTAACTGGGAATTGATTAAAAACACTTAACACTTGATGTGCAAAGACCAACCTTCAAATTTCATATATGACAAATTCCAATTCCGTAACACACGGACGAAAATTACACCAGGCAGGTAAGAGTACCCTATGTCTTTCCTATCAGGCAGCACCTGGCATTCCAGTGAGAACAGGGTCCAAACTGAAAGCCAAGACCAAGGTCTTGGGGAAGGGGAATAACTCTACTTAAAGTAAGATGTTAATTTACTTTCTTTTCCTTGGATGCAAGGTAGTTTTTGAAACATTTCATTTAGCTCTGTACTAAACTCTGGATTGGAAATCCACAGATTTTTCTTCCTTTTTATCTTTCTAGAAAGCCCACTTTTTGATGCTTTATGCCCTTCCTATCAAATCAATCTATACTCATGCACTCTTCAGTCCTACCTGAGGGAAAAGAGCTCTAAGTGACATTTTTCTTACACAGACTTCTGCTCAAATGTGGTGACTAAATTCAGAAGACTATAGTCTAATTCCCATGTTATCAGAAATGCTTAAATCATTAAAATAAAATTTTTAAAAATCACTCTTCTGGACATGTCTAGGACAGACAGCATTATTATTAGAGCTGCCAAGTTCCAGTGTTTCATGATCCATAAATGACCTCCTACCATAGCAACATCTCTCCAATGACCTAAAGCCTTCTGTTTCAAAGAGGTTTTTATTTCTCCTTCCAAAATCTGATAGCAACTTTCTTTCAGCAACTCCAGCTTCAAGTGCTCCTTTTTCAATCCAATTTTGGTTATCCTCTCAGAGAAAGAAAAACACAAGATGCCAATGTGACTGTTCTCTCAGCTCCTGTTCAGATTTTGGCTATCTGAGCTCATGCTGTGGCCTGATGGAGCACCACATAGGCAGGACAGGAGGCCAGAAACAGCAAAAGGGCCATTATGCAGCCACCATCACCTGCAGCCTGCTGTCCCCTGCAGCTCGTATCTTTTGTCTGGGAGTCTCTTCAGAATGTGCTTACTTGTGGAAAGGGACAAAACTGCCAAGCTCAGACACATACAACATCGTATTGTCCAGAAAGCTTCTGAAGCAGATCCAACACCATCTGGACTGCTGAGGCTTTCCTGCTCCCTCATGTGAGAGACAGGACACCCACACCACGAAAGAGGAAGAGGGATGAGTACTCTCACTGTTGGATTAGGTGACCAATTTTTTTTTTTTTTTTTTTTTTTTTGTTCATAGGTAAAAGATTTGAAAGGTGTGGGTGGTAGGTTACAAAACCTTGTGACTTGCATGTTGAATACGTGAGTGCTGTGACAACTCTGGGCCAAAGGAGATTGAAGCCCTTTAACTCTTGATGAGCTCATGAAATATGGGTAAAATCACAGAGTACTTAGTTTGACTGACCCTAAGGGACCACGGCAGTCTTAGAGAAAATTCTTGGCTACTCAAATGCTACAAAAATCTTTTTACATCTTTTTATAATCCTTCTACATGAAGCAAACACAGGAGTGATTTCTTACGTACTTCAGGGTCCAGTTTGAGATGGAGCCATTCATCCAGCTTCAGCAGGGCCAGATTAGCAGTTGTTTTGTCCTCCATCTCGCTGTCACTGCTATCACTAGATACCCCTCCCCCTGAATTAAAGATAAAAGGAGCATTAGCATTTCTGTATTAATTCTACTTCTATACAAAAACCTGAACACTACTGTATTACTAGCAATAAATATTTTTCCCTCTAAATTTGACTTTACAATGTAAACATTTGTAAAACTACTTCTTCTTTTCTGCAAATACCCTGCAAAGTCTTTGCTCCAGACAGGAGCAATCAAGTAGCCAGAACTGCTGAAGGTTCTACTGGGTAAAAACCTGTACTGATGTGGTCTGACTCAACTCATATACCTGCACCAGTATTCACAAGCCACTATCCTGAAGCTGGTTGTAAAACCACACGTGGCTCTATTTCATAGTAAAACAGCAGATTTAAAGACCTTAGTAAGAAAAAAAAATTATAGATACGTATGGCTATTAATTATGAATCCTTATTTCCTAAAGTGCAATTCAATCAGCATGAGCACTGTTCTGAAGTTAACAGTTTAAAAGCAAGACAGAAAAGCTTCACAAGAAAGATGGACTTTCAGTTTGACTCAACCTATGAGAACTAGCAGCAGTTATTTTTGCTTCCATTCCTACAGGACTCAATTTAAATAATAATGAAAAAGGATATTTCTATATATTCTCTATTACTTATAGTTAATAGCACAGCTAATTGACATCAAAAATTATCTTGAAAACGCATGTGTCACCTAGAAGCAGTATGTCTTGTTTGCCATACTGATTGTTTCTAAATTACTGAGTTTGAATAATCTGGTTTGAAGTATCAAATAAAGTAGTCTGGAGAAAAAGAACATACATACTATACTTCTCAGTACTAGTATTCTCATTTGACTTTGTGGTTGCATTCTTTCCTTACAAACTGTACTGTAATTTCTGAGACCCCAGAACTGTTATGGATATCAATCTATAAGGAATCCCAAAACTGAGACATCTGTTACACAACCTACAAACTATTCCTGAATAGCTACAAGAATTATTACACCACTGTTTTCAGAATCCGCCAATATACGCATTAAATATGATTGAAAAGTAAGCGTCCCACACTTATTTCCACATCCCACGCTGGTGTAGACCAATGGAAACATTCCAAATCCACACTCCAGTGTACCTCGAAAGGATGAAGATATCTGCAAGGCGTCACTGGGCAGTCTGGCTGGTCCACAGAAGAGGTACACGGTGACAGCAGTCACAACAGAGCAGCACCTGATGTTTGCTGTCTTGTGAGTTCTCGTCATTTCGTTATAGATGAGCCAGTCTGTAGGGAGGGCCTGGATTGCTGCAGCTTGTCCATTTGCTGAGAGAATCTGCAAGAGCAGAGAAGACTGAGCTATTATACCCTCTGCCTGTAATTAACATAAATTTTAACATCTTTCTTATTTTATCCAGACGCTGTAGATGCCTCAACCTGGAAGTGTTAAAGGCCAGGCTGTGCGGGGCTCTGAGCAACTCGCACTAGTGGAAGGTGTCCCTGCCCATGGCAGGGGGCTGGAATGAGATAAGCTTTAAGGTCCCTTTCAATCCAAACCATTCTAAGATTTTGTAGTTTTAAAAAGAAATATGTATATAATTATATACATATAAAATACGTACATATCACATACATATATAAAAAGATACATGCAAATAAAAAAGCGTGAGAGAATTCAACCAGATTCACAAATTATCCTACCACCATGAAACAAAATATTTTGCTTTAAAAGGAGATGGTAAAGAAAAAAATTGTTTCAGAGCAGAACTTCTTGCTTTTAAGAGCAGGGATCATTATATCTTTACAACAATTTTATAACCAGTGGTGGTTTTTGTGCCATTTTGCCTTGTTCCATCTAGAGAAAGGACTAAGTGAAACAACAGAAAAATGAACCAACTCCCATTCTACCAACTGGTAGGAAAAGTATTTTCTAAACTGCAGCCTTTAATGCCCTTGCAGCTTTTAAAGTAATGACAACTTGGAAAAGAGGTTTCTAAAACATCTGATAGATTCCAGTGCTCTATTTTGTGAACTGTAAATTCAAAGTGATTTTACCTTTTTATACTGAGATTGACCAAGAACAGAAGTAGGATGAAATCGCACTTTCTTCTCCTTTGGTTCAGTCAACACCAGGCTTTCTCTGTCTACATGCACAAGATTGGGATACATCCCAGCCACTAAGGCAGCTTTAATTACAGCCCAGTTCTCAGAGTTAGTATTAACATCTCTAATATCAGCTCTTCCTCTGGCTCTCACAAAACCTGACAAAAGAACAGGACAGAATGGTGCCATGTTAGCTTGTGCTTGGTTCTCAAAAGGAATTTGAAAACAAAG
>JACBWW010000008.1:3779590-3823355 GCA_020086605.1 Lanius collurio | reverse complement strand
CCCCAGAGGAAGGAGGGGTGGTGTAGGCTGCACACTTGGAATAGTATTGTGAGAGGTAGCCAAGGCAGACAGAGCTGTTGTTATAAATGAAATGTCAATTTCATCAAATTAATAATTTGCGCGAGCCAAATTATTAATATAAAACAAATAAAATTTATTTTTAATCAAATTGACAATATTAATAAGCCACTATAAAGGAAAAACAGGGCCAAGCCTAGGTTCTTGACTCTGGGTGACACATACACAGCTCTGAACACCAGCAGTTCAGAGAGGTAAGCGTACACCTTTGAGGTTTCTGAGTCCAGTTTTTATACTGTTTTTCTTGCTCCTGGCTAGGAAATCCTTTGTTCTTTTAACTTCTGATGATCCTCTGGCCCAGTGCTCAGGGGTCCATTTAGATGTTGATTTGTCCAAGGATTTTCTTTGTGCTTTGGTTGATGTTTTCCAGTAACCCATCTCAGCGTTTCTGGTAAGGGATCTGTTCAGATGATGATTTTTCCAGAAATCCTTATATGATTAAAATGAAGTGTCTTAAGCAAAAGGTCCACTCATCAGCAGTGTCCAAGGAGTAGCAGATCCTATCTCTTACTCCTTTCAGATGGAAAAGACTCTCTGGTTGGGTAAGATGAAATCATAGTAGGTTGATGGGTCTGAGGTCATCTCTTCTGGGCTTGCCTGCACTTCTTATGTTAATTAATACCTTCCTTGGGCAAGATGTCATGAGACTTGCCAAGGTATACTTTGAACACAACTTATTTGAACATATATACAAGTTACAAGCTATATTTCACATTTTGGATTTCACATTAATAACTTATTCTACTTATACCATTTTGATTTCTTATGAATTTTGACTTATCTATAACAGCTGTGAAGTAAAAGCTCAGATGGTTGAATTATGAATAAAGCATACAGGGTTTGGGGGCTGGCTGATGTTAACCCTGTCTTTTTCCTGCTGATGCTCAGCACTGGGGAACTGGATCAAGTTGCAAGTTAGTTGTGAACAGGCACCTGAATATGCAGAAATTGAAACTAGCAGGGAATTTCAAGTGTGAAATTGTCCCACAGTATGGAAACAGTTTTGAAAAAGTGACAGAAAAAACAAGAGAAGGAGTACCCAAGAGAGGGAGCCAGAAAGCTGCTGCTGACTAATGCTAAGAAGTGTGAGGTATTTTCTCTTTTTTGTTTTGTTTTGCTTTCTACATTGAAAGTAACACATACAGTGAGACTGTGCAAGTAGGACTGGTAACAAATACCTTAGATGGTAGAGGGAGGAAAGAATTTGAAGAGTGCTTGGAGTTGTTTTAGTTAGTTGTACTTGAAGATCTTTTTGTAATATTCCTTAAGATAGCCTCAGAATTATTTCCCATTCTTTTTCCCTGAGCTCTTTTAAAAGATAGAAGTAACAGAAAATGGGGAAAGATAAAATATGCTGCTTTTTAAAAAAAGTGTATTGAGATGGAGTCAGTCTACAGACAACTTGCTGAATATGGATTTGTTAAGAAAAAGTTACATCAAACCCATCTAATCTAGATCTAGCGTCAGCAGTTTGTGGTGGGAGTGAAACAAGAGATGCCCTTTGTCTTGTCTTTTTTAAGGCTTTTGATGTTGTTTTATGGCACTTGTAGGCAAGTCAAGAAACTAGACTAAGAGACAATTTGGTTTTTTTTCTGAGCTATACTTGGAGATCGTTAGACTCCAGTGCTTTCTTTTACCAATAAAATTCTGTTTTAAATTGAAATCAGAAGGATGGCCTGGACCAGGTCAGCATTATTAAGGATTAGTGATCTGGATGAAAAAATAATGGGTAAACTTTCTTAAATCTGAGATGACACCAAGCTAAGGAAAACTGGAGGCTTGCTGGGGGGTAAGAGTCACAATTGGTGCTGACACATGAAGATATTGCCTGAAAAAAATCAAGTGAGATAAAGTAGGGATAAGTAGACAGTATGTGGTACGCATATAGGATGTGTGCTTGATGAAACACTTTTGAGATTTATAGTGGTTCTTAAATTAAATTTGAATTAACAGAGTCATGCTGTTGTAGAACAGGACTTCTGCTTTCAACTTTTAGTCTCTTTTCAGTATATCTTTTAAGCTGGTGTCTAGTTCTGTGTGATCCATTCAGCTGGTGGATCATTTAGGGAAAGACAAGAGCAGCTTATGGAAGATGATTAGAGATGCAAAAAATGGGGTTCTTTACTCAAAAGTAAGTGCAACATGGGATTTAAATATATAGAGACTGTTTTTCTTATCCACTGTGATGGCAGAAAACAGAGTATTCACTTCCTTTCTGAAGTAGGAATCCGAACTGTGTTTGGGAAAACAGAAATAAGAAAACTTGCTGAAGAGTGAAGTGCTAGGACAGAGCACAAGTGCAGGTTGTGGCATTATTAAAAAGCAGCTTAGACACCCATCCATCAGTGATGAGACTTTTTTGAGCCTGGTGTATTTTCTACATTGGGAGAACTTAATTACCTGTCTTCCTCTGTGTAAGAGTTTGTCTGCTATACAGTTTGTCTCTTGTGCTTACGTCCAAGATCCCATATAGTGCCATATAGACTTCCACTATGCAGAACTCAGTGGTTACAGAATAAATATCCCTTTGTGGGACTGCAGTCTGGTTTAGTGACCTTTTTTTCCCCCATTTGCTTTCAACTTTGTTTACACTTTGTTCTCATTCCTTCATGTTTGGGGGCAAAAATAGAAAAAAAAAGTATCATAAAATGATCAAATGTCAGTCAATACTCTTATGTCTTCCCAGGTTTTCATGTAGCATGAAAAAACCTGTCTGTGGGAATTCCCTTCCTGATCATAATGAGGTATTAAAACTGAAGCCTCAGTGTGTGTTTTCAGATTCCAGTATCAACAGTACTGCTGCTCAGCATTTTAACAAGTATGTCCAGCTGATGTGCCTTTTCTGCCTCACATTATTTATCCCATTCTGCCTCACATTATTTATGCCTTGCCAGACACATCAGCTTCACTGAAAATGGCTCATTTACAACTTTTGCCTGGTGCTGACAATTTAGTTGATATACAGAAAACAGGGAACATTGGGACAGCCATAAGGAAATGGAACTTTACAATAAAAGTGAACAAAATGGGTGTTACTGCATATCTTATACATTAAGAAAGGGTTGATTAATACTACTACAAACTGTGGCACTAGGAAGTAAACCCAAAGAAAATACTCTTGAAACAAAATGCATTTTGTTTAGCAAATGCAGAGGGTCTTCCAAATATACATGTAAAAATTGTTTACACATCACTTCATGAGTTGTTTCATGAATGAAAAGCAGTGATGGTCATGCATGCAGTTTATTAAACTGAAATGAGAACTGCAGGCCTTTTTCCTAACAATGACTGTCAAGCAGAGGTGTTGTTGCAGGAAACTTGTAGTTCTTCATTCTTTGACCTTTCATCAGGACATCCAGGTTGCAGCAGGTGGAAAATTCCAGCATTTCTGAAGCTGTCCTCATTATTCCTTCAGAAGCTGCAACTTCAGTCTTGCCTTACCACTTCCTTTAAAAGATAATGCAGAAATGCTGACTTAGTCTTATCAGGATGATCCGCGCCTGTTAAAATAATAGCTTCTGTATTGTTAAACCATCACAATTGGTAATAATTGAGGAAATTAGAGAGTAAAAAAAAAAAAAAAACCTTCTTAAAGTATTTGTATGCAACAAGGTCTGTAGAGATACAACTGTTTAGATTATGACAAAGGTAATGAAATCTGTTTCTGTGTCAGAAAATTATTTTTTGTGGTTGTTGCTGGTACTAGAAATTATTTCTTCCAGAAAGCATACTAAGTAAGAACTGCTGTGGGTGTTTGTCCTCTTACCTAGTCTACCAGACCGCTCTATCTGCTAGTGAACTTCTTGAACAGTTTTCTTCTGTAAGGTCAATACATGTATCAAGCCTAGGTGGACTACAAAACTACATAAATTCTCCATCCATCACCCTCACATGTAGGTGACAACATTGTTTTTATTCATGTTTTGCAGACAGCAGTGGACATAGTCTTTTAGTCTGGTGACCTTCAGAAATTCTCTCTGTAGCTGGGTGCTAACCTTGAGATGCGTTTTTGCCAAAGATCATAATGTCATACAGAGGGCTTCTGTGATGCACACTCACTGTGCTTTGTCCTTTCTTGGTAATTCAGATGACTTTGGAATTTTTGTGTGTTACTTCTGCTCATCCAGATTGAGAAATAAGCATTTTGTTACAACCTGCTTCATGTGATGCTTGGAGCCTCTTACCCAGTAATTTCTTTCCCCATCTAAAACTCCATTAGAAGTTTATTCTGAACAAAAGGTGTCACTCTGTGAGCCTTTTGGAATACTCCTGACTGGAGACAAGCACAGTTCTGGGATTGCTGCCGAAATTGTTTGCCTACGGTTGCTCATAGAAAAGTCAAAGCTAGAGAACTGATGTGATTCTGTGGTTTAAGCAGTCAGGGGCTTGACTTGCTGTGAGAGTCAGAGCAAACGGTGCAGCGGGTCCAGGATTCTGTGGAGATTGGTGGCTGCACCAGGTACCTAAACTAAACACCCTCCTACCAAGAACAAAAGTGATCTGGGGTGATTTCAGTACATCTTTCAGATCAGCAGCTTCTTGCTGCCTCTGAGTGCTCCATTAGTCAGTCCTTTTTAGATTAGTCCTTTTAAAAATTTATGTTTCAAATAGATTACTGTTTATCTACAGTATTGGTCTAGAAGTGACTCATGACACAACCGCATGGAACAGGTTTTCTTACATTGTTTATTTACTCTACTTGCCTCTAGGGAACTGCATTTATAAGTTTGACTTCCCTTTTCAAAGGTGTTTGTGCACCTAGACTGCAATTGCATAAGCAAAGAGTAAATGTTTCCTGGCAAAATGATGGTACCTTTTTACTAGCTAAAAATTTAAATAGTTTTAAGAAAATGTATGGTTTCTCCTTGTTGTTATGTAGTGGAATAATTGCCAGATTTCCTTTATAAATCAGTTTGTATTTGCATAACACCTGTAGACTGTAGGGAACCAGTGCTCAGTTTCAAAATGTCCCTATGGGCTGCAGTGCAATAGAGGCTTTCAGCTGTCATGAGCAGGGCCGTGTAAGGTGTGCCACCAGTCCCATAGCCTCCTCCCACCACAGTATAGCAGATTAATTCTTCTGGGGCCAGAGCAACAGACCTGTGTCCTGGAATCCCATGGCAAAATCACCCTGCACTGCTTCTCCTCATACTCATTCCAAAATTAGCACACCTCTGCAGAGTCCCTCAGTCTGATGCTATGTCTGGTCTGTTCCAAGAGAACAGATATATAGACATAGCTGAATTATATCTGTCACTCACCATGGAAGAATCTGAATGTGCTGTCATCCTTATTTTTCTTTGCAACACCCTTGTGAGGTTGTATTTGTATTGTTTTAATTTTTAAAAATGGAGAACTGATGCAGATTATTTGTTAGTTGATCAGATTCAAATCTAAGAGCAAAACTCTGACCAAAAATAGAGCTGCAAGTAATAATAGCTTATATTTGGCCTAAGTGGTTAATTCTTCTATAATAAAGTTATTTCTTGTCATAAGTAGAGATTTGGTTGCTTTCTGCTATTTTTGTTGGGGTTTTGTTTGTTTGTTTTTATTTTTTAAAGCTACATGATCATGTTGTTATTATCATCATCATTATTATTGTCATCCACCTCATCATTATCATTACTATTGTTACTATTATCATTATTATCTAATTTTATTGTAAATAATTCTGACAAGAATTCTGTTTCTGCAGCTCTGGAATTCCTGCATGTAAGAGACTTACAGAGCTCCACCCAACGTACAACTTCTTTCTGTAGAATAGAATGGGCCTTGGTTCTGATAATAAATGACTTCAGTGAAACTGTTCATGCAAAAACTTTGAATATTTCAATTTATCATGTTTTCATGGAAACCTTCTGAATGATGCCCTGATATTAGTAATGAAATAATAATATTTCTAAAGATACTAATAATTCACATACTACTAATATTGCACATTTCCTTTGCTTTCCTTCAGAAAGATTTTGTACAACACAGAAATAATCCATATGCTTTTAAGCTTCTTAAAAGAAGCCATAACATAGAAACACACTCTTACTGTTTGTGGTATAAATTGATGTGATAGTGCTATGCAATCCAGTTCAAAAAGTGTTTAAGAAAAGGATGGCAGGAAAGAAGCACGAAGTGTGAGAGTAGCAAAGAAGTGGTAAGGTTAAAAAAAAATTCTAATCAGAGAGAATGGGGCACCTAGAAGATTTTGCTAGTGTATAGCAGCTGTTGCTTCAGATCTGGCTGAATTGGTTTGCCTCTATTTTATATAGAATGTGATTATTTTTCATTTGATAAATATGCATCTGTCATCATTCAGTTGCTGAGGAAATTGTTTCAAGATTTTGTTTTCTTCAGTAGTTGGCTTATTGGTTTTAAATGTCTGTGCATTAATGCAAATCCAGATTAGTCAGGGCTAGCATTCTTTTTCTTCTAAACTAAGTTGTTGTTTATTTTGTTTTCTCTACTCCCACTTTTCCAATCTTCCCCTGCCCCTATTTTCCCTCTAAAAATGTCTTTAGGAATGACTTGCTGATGGTGTGCCGCCAGCTGAATATGGAGGAGTCTGTTGCAGAGATCATGCACCAGCTGGGAGCAGATGAAAATGGAAAAATTTCCTTCCAGGATTTTAGTCAGTGCCGCATGGAACTGGTACAGGAAATCAAGAAGGAGGAAGTGGAGCTTTCTGTGAAATCGGATGACTCTTGTAAAAAGAAAAAGTTAAGGGATAGAGTAGCTTCCTGGCCAGCTAGCTGCCATAACAGTTTAGGTAGGTATGACTTTTAAGTGTCCTGTTGGTGTAATTTAACAAAAGGTAAACTCTGGGGTGTTTGTTACTGATTTTACTGGCATTAGGGTTGCCCCTAAAGGGCTTTGTGAATCTGCCTTGGCATAATTTCGTCATATGCTAGAGTGTTGTTGTAACTGATGCAGTTTTGTCATCAGAATGAAGACCAGAATGTGTGCAGAGCATCCTCTTCTAAAAGTGCAAGTTGCACAAGGGAACAGACTTCCTTGGAAGGATGGGCTGGTAACAAGATCCAGGGAGTTCTCTGTTCTCTGTAAAGCCCAGACAGATACATAGGTAAAACTGAAAAATGAGGAGAGACACGATCTTGGTTCCAGTCATCTGTAGGGATGGATGTTTCTTGGATGCTGTAAAAATCACTCCACTGAGTGGGAGATCTGAATGCTGGGAGAACGTTAGATTATGGTTTAGAGAATACAAAAACAGTCCTTCATCTGGTTAAAAAAACAAACCAAAAAAACCAAAACCAGAACCAATCAAACCAAAAGAAGCCACCACCACCACCAAAAACAAACCACAAAAGCCCCCAAAAACCCAAACCAGCAAACAAACAAAATGCTGTTCCATTCACAGGAACACAGGATGTAGGAAGGGATTATTTATGTCATTGAGCCTGGTCCTTGATAGCACTGTGACCAGCCAGCATTAGGTCAGAAGCGTTAACACCTGCAGAATGGTTCCTTTCACCCTGTAAAAAATGCAAGAAACTAGAGCATGCAGATTCTGGGGTCAAAAATGGCGAAGGATGGTGTCTTGTGGAGAAAGCTGAGGATGCTGTTCATTCCCCAGCTCCCTACAGCAGGTGCATACTGGCTAAGCACAGCTCCTGGCTGGGCACATGGAACTGACCTGCGTCCATGCTTCACAAAAACACCATCTGCCTCTGATTGTGTTTAGTTGGAGCTATGTCTCCTCAGCCTTTCCTTTAGGCTATATGAGCCTGCATGTTTTAAAACACTTTTTAAACTAGAAGTCTTCTATTAGTCTTCCTCTATTAGAAAAATAGTTTTTCGTTGCATGTCCTAAACTGAGTTGGGAATATTTTTTGCTGTCAGATGTGCTCATACTTCTGGACACTTAGGTTATTCTGGCTTCTCACATTGGTGGCCTGTTTTCAGGTGTAGTGTTTAACATCAGATTTATTTATTTACTTATTTGAAGGCAGTTGATGATACATGGGATTTCTGTTTTAGCAGCATAATACAAGGCATACTGAAAACACAATACAGATAGAAGTCACACATAGCAGAAGAGAGCAGTTGCAATGCACAGCTCAATCACAGCACCAGTGTGGTTGAGCCATGTGTTCATGTACCCTACACTGGCCTGGCTAAGTCAGGGAGACATTCACATTCTTACTGAACTCAGGGAGAAACACAGGGAGAAAAACAGCACCAGTTGATTCTCTCAGCTGTTTATAGTTTATCTAAAGGAAAACTTATCCTCAGGTTCTCTTGGTTGGTGTTGATATCAACTCAGCTTATTTGCAACAGCTGTGATCAGTCCCAGGCCACATCCTTCCCTGAGCTTCATGGGCACATCACACTCTGGCTCATCTCTAATCCTGCTCCTGTGGTAGGGCTTTACTGGTCAGTCACACCTGTCTTTATTTTCACAGGTAGTAAAACTGGGCATGTGTTTATTTTGGTGGTTTGGTCTATATTAATTTACTTATTTATTTGCTTTGGAGAGGTGGGTTTAGCATGTTCTTTCTTCTCGTCACTTTGCATATGTTTTTGGCTGCTCATCCCAGGAATTAAAATTTTCCTTGTTTACTTTGTCTCCTTGGTGAACTCCTTATCTTTTTGCTTTTTGGATGGACTGTACTACTCCCTTATCCCATCATCTCATGCTCCTTGGCATTTCATTTTGGCTTCTCAGCAAATCTGTTTCATAGCTCTTTTTATCTTCCATCTCATATTTTACGGTTTAATAGTCGTATTTTGTTACAGAGGTACTATGTTGTTAGTATTTCTTCTGTTTATCCTTCTTCTATATATATTCTTGAATTGCAAGACTCTGTAGTTTCTTATGCCCATTTCTTTCATCCCTTTCCATATTGAAATCTTCATATGCCTTGTGCTCAGTGTATTTCCAGCCTGTGAATCTGTTTATGGAGCTGTATCAGACAATATTTCAAAACCCAGATTGTGCCTAATACCTTTTTTTTTTTGTTTAAGGATATTGTGTGTTCTGTTGCTCATAAAATTATCTTGTGTTGCGTACTTTTCCAATGCTGCCACAGTTGTATTTTTCTGCAAAACAGAGTTGTTGTTCTGCCCTCAGGTGACTGTACAAAATTTCTACGTTTGCTGACCAGATTTCTGGGTTTTAAAATCTTCTTTCTTAGACAAGCCAGCCTAGTAATTATGATTTGTAATAATCAGAGGTGAAAGACACCTCTTAAACTTCGTAAGAGAAGGGCCTACATAATAGTCTCAAAATTTATCCCACAATGAAATCTTACTACTTTCTGCCAAAAAGTATTCACAGATGAACTTTCAAATTTATTAGTATATAGAATTCAATTCCTGCTATTTTTTCCTGTTTTCCAATTACTGTTAGTTTTGCAAGATTAATTTAATACATTTTTAAAATTAGTGAGTGAACCCACTTCTCTTTTCCAATTTTTTCCTCCAAAGGTTAAGTCCAGAACACATTAGATTTCCTGTCTTGATATAGTTTGCTCTGCTGATCAAATGCAACTGTTTTACTGCACTGTACTTCTAGAACTATGGGGAATTACGAGATTTGTCCTTGTCCTGCTTTGACTCTTGCAGAGGTTCTTAGAGAACATATGGAGATGCTCCTCCAAAAAAAAAGAATGGGAGGAAATACTAAAAATGAGCATTTAAGATGCAACAGCTTCTCATTTGGTTGTAAAAGAAAACCATTGTGGCAGCACTGTTCAAAATGTTCTACATAGCTTTCTTTTCAGAGAGTCAAAGGAACACCACTGCAGTGTATTTCTGTGATATAAACTCAGCCTGTGGTATGAACATCATAACAGCTGAAGAATTAGACTTGCTGTACAAGCTTGATCTGCACGTTTCTGTGCCTTTTGTGTCTTTCAGGACTCACTTAGATACTCAGTGATCAGAGATTTGATTGTGTTATCTTGGCTGCTTGCTGTTGCTTTCTAAGCGTTGTTTAAGACAAGACAAAGTCAAATGTGGGCTTGGTGGATGTTCTTTTTTTGTGTTACCTTTTCTTTTCCTGATCAAAGAATACTGGTTTTATTAAGCTTTATTTTCAAAAGAATTTACAGGTCTCTTTTTCAAGACTAATTTCTACAGAGTATATCAGCTGTTGATAATGTTTGAAAGCTGTTATCATGTATCCATGTGGGGCACATAAATGACAGAATTTCACAACTCATCTGACTGGTACTGAGTGGCAGGGGTCCTGATGATCTGAAACAAAGGAATCCAGCTGTTGACATGAATGTTTTCACACTGCAGGTTTGTGTTTAAATCTGCAGAGATTACCTGTCAGGCAGCATTTTGTGCTGCCTTTTCTTGGAACTGTTCCCAATTATTTAAAAAAAAAGCAAAACCTTTTATCTAAATATATTATTATCTTTGCTGCCTGTGAGTTTTGCTTTTCATTATGAAGACAATAACTTGAAAAAAGGTTGCAAGAAGTAATTGCATCTAATTTACTATTGAACTTAATCTCATCCATCTTTTTTATCATTGATAAGGTTCTTGTAATAATTTTGCACAAGAAATGTTCATTCCTGTGTTTCCATGTGGGATGCAGAAGTGAGGAAATTGCTTGACTATTTTAATCAAGGTACAAGACTCAGATTTATTAATACTCACTCATATGTTTGGCTCATTAAGCCAAACCTGCATCCATATCTACCATCCTAATGAGCAAATGAGCGTACAGATTTAAAAGCTTAATATTTTATTCAAGTGCACAAAAAAGGAAGTTTTTCAAGTTACTGGAATTAGGCTTTTTGATATTTATTAATCAGCTGTTCAAAGCTGTTATAATGTGTTGTAGTTCTTTCTCTACTTAATGTCAGTGGGAGCTTTAACAATAATTTGCAAGTAATAATCAGTTATTATTCTATACGTGAAACAAAATGTAAACTGTTAATATTCTTCTCTGGCATTTTAAAATGCAATTAAAATTAATGAAATAACTTTTGAAAGTGTTGCTGGAGTCTTGCAGTGACCATATACAACCTGACTTTTTAATATATCATTTCAGTAGGAAATGCAGGAAGGATATCAGTTACTGATCAGATCTGTGTGGAGAGTGAGGGCCATGATGAGGACCAGTAAATCTGTGTGAATAATGTAGTGAGTGATGGAAGTGGATTGCTTGGCACATGAAAACTTTAACACAGCAGAACTGCATCCCTAATATTTAAAGGAGGAAGTTGCCTGAATAGTTATGGCTTCTGTTAGCTTTTTCAGTGTTGTATAGCTTTGTATGTCTTTTATAAAAGCTGGGATTAGAATTCTTTATATTATGCATTGTACAGATTTGTCTAGCTGTTTACAAGGAGCAAATTTCCAGCTTTTCCCCATGACAAAGAATAGCCTGTTTCTAGCACCCATGGCTTGGAGGATGAACAAGAAATGGGACTACTTATTAGTAAATTCTTTCTTTGGACAAGTAAATGTTTTCTTGTAACTGCATGTATTTATTGATCTGATTTCATATTTGAGATAAACAGTTACGAATACAAGAGTCTTTTACCATTTTTTGGCTGTAGGTTAGTACTTAGTAATTAATTCATAGCCAACTCCCCTTTCTTTACTGAAAATAAGTCCCTTGAAAATTTGCTATGATAATTTATTTGCATAGTGAATCAAGCATGAGAATTAATCAAAGGAAAGGTGGGAATTCAGCCTTAAATTAGCTTATGGGTAAACAGGAGAGGCAGACCAGTGGGGCTGAAAAATTATTATTTTTGCTTTCCATTAATTCCATGTTTGGTCTTACAGCAAATAAATTGCTCTCAAGAAACTGATGCAGTGATTACATTTATTTATGCTCTATTTAATTAAAAACTACAGAACTTATACAGACTCAAAGGCATGCTGCAGATTTTCTTCAGATTTATGAGCAAAGTTTCACCCTTAGATATGTTTGACTAGAAAAGGTATGAGTTTCTGTTAGGCCAAATTTAATTACATACAAAATCCTGGTAACTGTAAATGGTTGAGTTTATTTTATTTTAAATAATCTTTTGATACCACTTTCTTTGTGCAAAGCAGCAGAATTTAGGTAGTTTTTCTTTTTTTTCTTTAAGAAACAGAGAGTTTAAGTTCTATGAGTGTCATTACAAATGAACTTGAATTTCCAGGGGTTTGTAATTGACAGCTGATGAATCTTATTAAAATCACAATATATAGTATGTGTTAAACACTGGTGAATCTACAAAGGATAGAAGTCATCCCTGCAGGGATCTCTGGTGCCTAACAAAAAAACAAATGGGGTTGAAGCTTTCTTCTGGTTTGCATATTGGTAAAATGTAAGAACAGCTCATCTGTATTAGACCAGACTTTATTCTCGAGTGGTAATTCTGTCCTTCAGCATGTTGAGAAGCAAATTATTAGAGCAGATAGTAGGGATTAACTGATCATGTAACGATGCTTCCATATTAAATTTCAGCTCAGGCTGAATTAGAGATAGTTGCACTTGCTCACACATACATGGCTTCCCTTCCTCTAACCCTGTCTTACGGGGCTGAGTCTCTGAACACGTTTGAGTCTTTAGTGTTCACGTGTCCTGCAGCCAGGAATAGCACAGCTTGCCCTTCCATTACATGAGGAACAAACTCTTTTTGGATTGCTCAGATTTCCTGATCACCTGCTTCCATGTGTTTGCAGGGGTTTTTCTCCTTTTGTTTTTCCTCCTAGTGTATCTAGTCAAGGTTGAGATTTGCATTGCATTGTGTTACCTTCCTCAATAGGAGCACTAACAGAATCTGCCACCTCTGTGCCTTCCATAAAAGTTACAGGAATTCAGTGTATTTGACACTTTGACACCTCTACCAAATGCCCTTGAAATTACCAAAAACCTTAAAACTTTGGGAGGAAAGGGGGAAGACAGACAGCAGAGTGGGTAGAATTGGGGGAAACGTAGGAAGCTGCTGTTCCTGAGAGCTGCTGTTGCCAAGAGTTGATAGAAGGGCTGGCCCAGACCGGCTCTGCAGAACGCCACAGGTCAGGCTCCTTTCAGGGTAACACTACTGCTGCCTGTGCCTCTTGGTCAGCACCAGAGGTAACACCTGGAGCTGTGATTTGGGTTTGCCATATGGTGTGGAACTGGATTATGGCATCACTTCCTCAGTTTTTTCCCAGTTTATGCTTTCCATGCAAACTGTGATCAGCTTGAGAAACCGAAAGGCTGCAGCTAGAACTTTTGTCGAAGGCATGCTTCATTTGGCTCAAGATGAGCACTGTCGCACATGCTACACTTCAGCTTTTGTAAATCGAGGCTTGCCTCTCGGCACATTTCTGCTTTACCTCTCCTGACTTAGGTGATGTGCTCTTCACCTGCCTGCTTCTAATGAGGCTCAGACATACTATGGGTTCATGAAACAGCAACCAAATAAAACTGACAGACAAACTCCAGATGTTTCATTTGTTCGCTTGGGTACATGTGTATTCAAGTCAAATCTAAAGTGAGATTGTCTTGAGTGGAAGATAACCAGGGATTCACATGTAAATTGCCATGTAAGGAAAACTTTTTTTAGAAGTACATCACATACAGTACAAATACTGTACTTTAAAGGTATATTGGAACTTCACCTGGCTTCTGTATGACTTCAGGTTTTATGTACTCTTTTTCCTTTACTAGAGATTATTAGTTTTCAGGGAAAAAGGATTGTTTTCTGCCTTACTAGAAACTTCAAATGAAATACTAGATTGAGTTCCTGCGTACAGCGGTGTCATTAGCCAGCAGCATTCTGGCAAAATACTGGGTACTAGGAGACCTTTGTTTCTTGACTGTTGAGAAGTCATTCCCGTCCTCTGTTTCTTATGTCTCAATAGAGCAAATGGTTGTCCAGTCTCAAGGATAATCTTAAGTCATTGCAGATTCAAGGACAGGTGTATGAAGGTGTCATGGATTGTGTGCTTTTATTTTTTTTCTGTGTTATTATTTCCTATATGGCTAATGCCAGTCTGCTGGCAAGTACTGAAACCATGATAGTTTACGTAGATGCATTTCTCCAGTAATAGAAATAAATTTGAAGAAGGTAAATTGACTGAAATTCCACAAACATTTGTTAACATATATGTTTTGGACTACTGGTTTAACAAACCCGGCTTCTTCATCCAAAAGCTGTGTTGAAAAACTAGGAAATTTTAAGGAGAGAAACTTCTTTAATTAGATACATCTCTGTGTTTCACTTTCTCAATGCTTTATGAATTACCTTGTCTGTTTTATGGTTTTACTCTTGGCAAGCTTGCTCACTTATCTGTCCTAATTTTCATGTAGCCATTTGATGTATTTTTCTTACGATTTGACATAGTTTTTATAACTGATAAAAATCTGCTTATAAAAATATGTCATAGAATGTAAAAAATTAAAACCCAAAATGATAGTATTACTCTGGTAACTAAGAGTGCTGGTTATGTTGCAGACTGTTCCACTTTCAAGGTGCATTTAAGTGTTTTTGAAATTTATGCTATAGTTATACCCAGAGTCAGGCAGCAAAAAATGGCAGAATTCCTGAATTTTGAATGTACCAAAATTTGGGTTACTTCAGTGCACCTGAAATACAGTTGAGGTTTTGTGATGATTTGGAGAAATATACCAGTAGAAAGTGCAAATGTTATAACATGTAGTTCAGGGACAAGAGGAAAATGTCGTGTGAGCTGACAGCAGTCTTTTAGAGCAGAAAGTATTGATGTGGTTCAATCTTCCTCTTAGGCGTGATTTCATAAAAGAGATTTCTCCCATGAGTAAGTTGCTTTAGTTAGGGTGAGTTTTGGCTGTGGTTTCCTTCCCTTGGACTTGTTATCCTCACTCCCAAGACTAATGAGAAAAGAACTGAAAAAACACAGCCTAACATTGTATTTTTTTGTGCAGTGTTCATCAATCCAGAAAAGGGGCATGGTGGGAGGAACAAGATTTAGACAGTTATCTAAAGGTCCTTGTCTTGAGATTGCTTGTTTCCCGTAACTGCCATAACTGCTTCTCCCATAGCAATTATTTCCTTCTTGGTCACTGGACAAGTGTCGCAAAAGATTCTGATGTGAAGTATTTCTAGGACTGAATGTTGAGTTGAGAATACTTTTAAAAATTTTGCCTTCCCAAACTTCCTCCCCCTGAATTCTCCTAGAACTTGTAATGGATGTACAGATAGCTTTCTGTATTTAATAAACATTCTCACCCAGCTGTGCACGTGAGGATCAGTTATTATCATCATCACTCTGCTGCTGTGCCATTCATAGGTGTCATTCATATTGTTTTATCATCTGATGCAAAATAATAAATAGGTGTTAAAGAGTGATTCCTGTTAAATAGGAAAGAATTACTTTCGCTGTCATGCTACCAGCTGAAGCCAGAATCTTTGGTCTTTGATTCCTATATGGATATAGTTGTAATAAGCTCCAAACACAACTATAATATTCACTTTTCTAGTCAGGTTGGATTAGCATAAAGTTGATCCTTCTAGGGAACATAGCTTCTTTTCAGTTGTTTTGGTTTACTGTACTTTGTGTGTTGCTTGGGCAGTTGGAGCTCTGTTTAACTCCTAAATTTTCTTTAAAGTGCGTTTGGGTTTTGTAATGTTTGCAACAGCTTAGGGGATTTGAGTTGTATGAATGTCCAAAGGTTTACTCTCATTCTTCTTGGCCTCCCGCCCAGACCCTATTTTTTGTAGGTAGACCTACTCCTTGAGGCCCTGACTTGACTAGCAAGTACAAAATAACCACTCTTTGTTAATTTTGTACATTTCCTCCTTCTTTCAGTGTACTTACCTCCAAAACCATCATTACTGATGTTGGCAGGGAGCCTTAAAATGGCTAGTATTTTTCACACATTCTCTGTTGCCTTCATGAAAAATAATAATTTAAATTTCCAACTCTATGTGATAGGTTATGACAATTTAACTGTTGAATGAAAGATGAGCAAAAAAAATGATGAAAAATAGCCCTTTTTCTGGTAATGTAATGTGAATAAGTTTAAGTAGCTAAATGTTGTGGCTACCCTGTGGAAAACAGTGATCAGACACTCGTCATTGAGTGAGGGGAAGCTGTGTGACCAAGGAGCTGGTTGTGCACTTATGTTGTCAACTGTCTTTGTATTTGCCATTTGCAAGCCAGACTCATTTCAGAACCTGCTGCAGGGCTTATCTTTAAAGTGTCTTGCTTTCCTCATATCCCAGATCCTTTCAGAAACAAATATATCTTCAGTGCCCTACCATCCTGGTGCTTCATCTTTTCTCCTCTGTGAGCAATGAAGAAATCACAGGACACTTGGTCCACCAGCATAGGCTGGTAAAATTAGCCTTTACCAAACCAAAAATCCTGGCTATATGAGCAGACTTGTATTTTAAGTAGGCATGTGCTTCTCTGTTGCAGAGCACAAGCCTTCTGGACAGAAGGTTGTGCTGGTAGATAAGATGAAATGCCGTTTTCTTTAAGATCAGAATGCCAGGGTGGTACCAGAACACAGACCAGAGAAGTTTGCAGGTGATAAAGGAAGATTTAGATACCAAGAATTCTCAGTGCATATGGGCAGGGTACACAATTCCGAGTGGCATTTGTCAAGTGAATTGATTAAAATTGTTGTAACAGCTTTGGTACAATTCGCAAACTGAAACTTTATGTGATTATGGAATCTTTTATGTGCTGTCAAACTAAACTGTCCTTTGTTATTCTTAAATGTGCAGTGTATTCATTCACTCCAGAAAGTGTTGATTTAACTTTCTTATTCTGGAATTGAAGTGTTACATAATTTGAAAATAGTTATGTGCTCTTATATTACTTGTCTAATACAAGTATTCTGCAATGAGTTTATCTATTTATGTTTTCTTTCTGTTTAATCATTGTAGCAACACTAACTTCCCAGCATGCTTATTACCTCAGAATTTTTGTGATAACTTTGTTTTACTTAATACAGAAATTTCCTGCTGCTTCTTATTCTAAGTGCAGCTTAACAGGGAAGAGCTATCATGGGATGTATGTTGTTCTGTAAAGACTAATCTTAAACACAAATTTATTATCTGTAGGTTCCTAGTTCCCAGGTCAGCTATCAGCTATTTTACCTAATGTTTCCTTATTTCTAATTACTATTATAAGAGAAGGAATTGTATGTTAATTACAGCAAGATATGAGAGTTGTCTGTTAATTCCTGCTTGAATTTTCACTTACAAGTGAAATCTCAGTTTTGGCTCCAGAGTTTTCCTGCAGACCTGAGATTTGAGAGGTGCATGATCCAGGACGGCATCTTAACAGCCAGAGTTCTGGAATCTGTTGGGAAACCAGTGGGCAAATTTAGGGATTAGGGCTAAGCCTAAAATAAAATACTGAAAATGCCTTTCAGTCATCTCCCGTTCCACTTTTAATATGTATGTTTTAAATTAGGAGTATAGACTTGAACTTATAAGAAAACTTGAGTTAAAGATACAATCATAATACAGTAATAAAACCCAAAACTTTCCATCCATCTGTGACTGACAGTGCCACCTGAATGTTTAAAGTGCTTCCAGTGTGATAGGAGATGGTGCATTCTACGAAGGCCACTTGGGTCCTTCAGCAGAGCTGCTGTTGTTAATTGCATGAATATGGAAGTTCTTTGGCAGAACAATGATTTTTGAGTAATAGAAATGTAGTGCACGTTCTCTGTAGAAACATATGTCATATTTAGCTCTGTAAAAGGAGGTGTATCTTTATGATACAGCCTGCTCTCATAACTCCGTGGCTGTGCTTGCCCAGAGAGCATTGTTTCCCGTGTTCTTGCCAAGCCTGCGTAGCAGCAGAACTGATCCTCTGTCTCCCTCGGGCACCTGAGACATTTCTGTGGCTTCAGGTCTGTGAGCTGCTGATTTTTTTTGCTCTGTGGTGTTCTGTAGCCACACGAGGGCAGAGACACCACACGTTGTGCAAAGCCACGTTGCCCCACCTGCTGCATGAAATTAGTGCTGTCACCAACGTGTCTCAGTCAAGTCTGTCAGAAAGCTTGCAGCACCGTAGCTGGATGAAGTACAGTGGTGCATGCTCTTGGTGTGAAAGTCGTTGAATTTATCTTTAAGTAATCTCCCTCTACCTATGGTAAGAAATCATGGTGATTATATTAGTATAAAATGTAATTACTTTTTTTTGTGCGTTTTTTTCTACTTAGATGTTTCAAAACTAGAATGTTTGCATCACAGAAAGGCAGGGAAACCAACTCCAAGTTTCCTAAGTCTGTTTTCTGCATAACATCTTTGCAGGGTGTTAGGGTGTTGACCTGGAACAACAGATCAGTTACTGCCTTGCAGCACTTCTGGCTGGTTTTCCCCTTCTATTTTTGCATCTCAGACTTTCTTGGCAAGGGGAAAACTTTCTTCTAATAGTCCATTATATAGTTTATTGGTTTTGCCTGGTAATGTACTGAATAAGTGATAACCACTGATTAGTAAGTACTCCCTGAGAATGTTGATTAATATTTGAGAGAGAAAACTAGCTCATTAAAAGGAAAAGATTTCAAAATAATAGGATGGCATTACATTGTAACTGCTTCTCATTTGATGATTGCATGTTGGATTTAGAGTTTTGATCTAGTCTGTAGCTCTGGATTCTATTCTGATTTTTCTATTAACCAGAGTGTGTGCTTGGACAAGTCACTTACTTGTTTTTAATCTTCATTATGCTATATATGAAATTTTACAGTCCTGCCCAGGGTTATTAAATAATGTCTGCTAATGTTTTAGATTCAACTATTTCCTAATGCCATAGGAAATAGTTGAATCTAAAACTTAACAAGATTTTAATAGCAGTGGGACAGTTGTAAGGGAATCAGAAGCACCCAGGGATGAAACAGTTACTGACAAAATAAGAACATTTTCTTCTACTTTCTTTTATGGTTTAAGCCCATCTCTGTTTGTAGGGAATTGGAAGGATTATTCATGGAGAAACAGGAACCCTACAGCTTCATGATACAGAAACTTTCTCAAAGCATTCATTATTTGTCATGTGCCACAAGATCATACCCTTGCATTGATTTGTAATGAAACACATTGTGATTGATGTGTTTGAAACTTGAATGGAAACAAGCAATCCAGAGGTAATAAAAAAGGCAATGGTAACATAAAAAGTGATGAACTATACAGCTAAAAGATATACTTATTTATTGGTATTCAGTAAACAAAAAGAGGTGAATTATGTTTTTCTTCCTTTGCTCTTTGATCTCTGCTGCTTTTCAATCTGATGTAAGTTACTGGTACTCTTAGTGGTCCTTAAGCTGTTGTAAACAACATTGGTGTGGCACTGTACTAAATAACATATGCAAATGCTTTTAATTTTCATTCTGAATCGTACAATTTAGTAATTCACCTGTGCACTGAAAATTTTACTGCTCTTTTTTCATGATACTATCAGCATGAGCAAGGTGAGCAATAATGGTGGTAGAAGTTTTTGCTTTTTTTCTTTCTGGAATGATAGGCAAGTTTATTCCTGTGTCAGCAGCATGCCCTGGCAGCCAAAAGGGCTGTGTCCTGGGGTATATCAGCATCATCAGCTAGTCAAAGGAGGTGATGGTCCTAATCTGCACTGCATTGTTGCTACCCCACTTTGAATACTGTGTGCATTTTTGGGTATTTTCTCAGTACATGAAAGGCATCAAACTATGGGAGTGTGCCCAGAGGAGAGAGACCAAGACAGTGTAAGATCTCAAGGAGCAGCTGAGGTCACTGGGTTTGCTGAGCTTGGGGAAGGTCTGACCCCAGAGATGCTGATTTCCTCTGTCTGGTGACTGGTGACAGGACATGAGGAAAGGGAATGAATGAAGCTGCATTCATTCAGCAGAGGAAGTTCAGATTGGATATTAGGGAAAGGTTCCTCACTGGCATGAATCTGGTCACTGGAGCAGGCTTCCCAGGGAAGTGGTCACAGCACCAAGCTTGGCAGAATTTAAGGAGCACCTGGATGATGCTCTTAGTCATGTGGTTTAGGTTTAGGCAGTCCTGTGAGGAGCAGGGAGTTGAACTCAGAGTTCCTTATGGGTGCCTTCTAACTTGAGAGATTCTGTATTTTATTTATACACAGTCCATACCAGAATATTTTTCCATTTCTGCATTTTAGGTGCCTTATCAGTAGCCAGAGAAAGCTGGGAATATGATTCAGGAGCGAGAGACCTTCTTCATAGTCCAGACCTCCACAGTCATTTTATGCTACAGAAGATGTTGGAGTGTGGTGGAAGCAACGTGACTCAACAGGCTGCTCCTCAAGGACTTCTAGCTCAGGCCTCAAATTTTAGGAACTCTGTTGGAGGAAGCTACTTAGAACTTGCCAATGCTGTAAGTGTGTTTTACCTTCTGCTTTTAAGTTTTGTAGAAGTTTGTTTGTTTTTGGAGAAGCATATTTATTCCAGTCTTAGAGCCCTTATGGAAATAGTTTTACTTTTTTTACCAGAAAACCAGTGTGATTTTAGCCATAGTATAGTGCACAGTATTTCTAAAGCTTGTATAACCAAGTTGTGTCAAAAAATTGAGGAATCTGTATGTGGTCAAATGGAAGTTCTTAACTGATACAATTTAACAGAAGATTTGTTTATGCGAACTTCCTACCAATTAATTTTAAATGTGCTGTCAGATTGCTTGGAAGTGTTGTGCAGTAGAATTCTTCACATGTTATTTCATTACTACCCACTAAATTATTTGGTACTTGCTTTAAGCCGTTGGTGTGCTTTTTTATTTCTACAGGCAAAGCTAGTCTCCATTTAAAAAGCCCACACAACTGTGTGTGCTGGGTTTGATTGGAGAAAGGTGAATTTTCTTCTCAGTGACTGATGTGGAACTGTGTTTTGGATGACACTTTTGAAGGAGTAAGGCATTATTTTTTGCTTCTCCCCCATTTGTATTGGGATCGTGTTTTTGTTTTAATTTTAACCCAGGGATCTTATAAAAGACCACCTATTTTGTAGCATGTTTCTGGTTTATGTTGCACAGGTGTTTAAGTGGAGAAGTAAAAGATGCTAAAATGAAAGTGAAAAATTTCTAATTTAAAAAAATTGCTCTTCATTGGCATGCTTGACCTTGATGGAATAGACTCCTAGTTCATGATATCACAGGATAATTCAAGCTAAAAGGGAACCTCAGGAGGTTGTCTGGTCCAACATTCTACTCAAAATGGAAGTGATTCCTGACATCAGAGGAAAATCAATGTCTTTAAGCCACATTATTTGAAAAGAGAATGATGAAAAGTATCCTGAAAATACTTCCAAAAGCCTTCTTGGTTTTATCTAAGTTCCTGAACATGAGCTGATATAGGAGCAGTTTCCATTTGCAGAGTAAAAAAAAAAGGTAGATATTAAAACCTCCCTAAGAGAGAAAAGAATTTAAAGGAATCATGCCCCCATTTTTTCTAGGGAGGATTGGAAGATATCAGCTGTGGTTCAGTCATGAACTTGCACATATGCAGAAGCTTATGGGAATGGTAACGAGCAGAAAAGAAGCAGGCAGGCATGTATTATAAAAAAGATAGTTTGGGGAAAATAGAGAGATTATAGGCCATTTAGCAGCTTTGTTTGTATGTTCCATTACTTGTGGGGAAATGAGGGCAATTTTAAGTGAGAGAGAGAGAATATGTAGATTTGTAAAACAATAACTAAGTCCATCCAGTATAATATCTCCTTTAAGAGGAGATAGAAAAGACAAACAATACACATCATGTTTCTCCAGTAAAATATCTGACCCTGCCTTGAGTGATGTTCTCATCATTCAGGCAAGAAAAATAATTTAAGTGTAACTACAAAAGGTTGTGCAATGATGGTTCAGAAGTTACATGCTGTTACACACTTACAGAGGTACCATACAAAGCCACAGTGTGCAGTGTTAGTCAAGAATGCACAGTGTGATGGCTACTGCATTGCTATGACATGCAGAAAACTAAAAAATAAAAGTGCTTATAAAAAATAAAGGTTCCCAGGTTTCATGGCTTTCTGAGTCAGGGGAGGATATCAGGGGAAGGTTTTTCACCCCAGGGTGTTTGAGCACTGGAAAGGCTCCCCTGAGCAGTCGTCACAGCACCAGCTTGACAGAGTTGAGAAGTGTTTGCACAATGCTCTTGGGCACACGATGTGACTCTTTGGGGTGTTTTGTGCAGGGCCAGGAGTTCAGCTTAATGATCCTGGTGGATCCCTGCCAACTCAGGATATTCTATGGTTCCATGATCTCTAAATTTCTTCTATGATTACTGTCATGAGAGATGCCCTGATCTTTGTTTTGTTCTGTTGTACTTCTGAAGTCTTCTATGCTTTTCAAAACCACTGTAGAGTCATCAGTCTCTCATTTGTATGTAGATGAATACAATAACATCTTCATTTGACTCCTGCTGAGCACTGCTGTCATGGGTCATATGTAAATTTTTGCTTTGGCTTTATTAAAATGGAGAGAGAAAGGAGCGGGAGAAAGCAGAGAGAATTATTTACTTTGGGTTTCAGTATTTATTCATCTTTCCACAATTTTTAATACTATGAGGCATACTTACTCCAGTCTAAATTTAGGCTCTTCAGAGAGATAAACAGCCTTCACAGAGCTGAGATGTAATATATGTTCTTCCTTCACTGTTCCTTTCTCAGATCTTTTACTTTTGAGCTGCATTTGCCACAATGATAGGCAAGCTGCTCCCTAGCATTCATTCTCAGAAATGATAGATCTCAGCTTTCCCATTTTTATAAGCTGAATTCAGTTAATTAATCAAGTGTCAATTCTTGTTATTAATGTCCTGATTTACTTTCTGGCAGCCTTTTTTTAGCCTTCTTTTGATTTTAAACTGTGCCGTCAGGCTAAAGACATTATTGTGGTGATTATGTACTCCTACAGCATAGATTATACTCCTCAGTCAAGACAGAGGGTCTCCATGCTGTCCTTAACATTTATGTTTTCCGTTTGCAAAAGCTAAATGAACATCAGTCCATTTTGCCTAGCTTTTATAAGGGGATTTTTTTTTAAATGCATTTTCATAATTTTTGGGAACATACAGCTCTACAGCATCATAGCTAAATATAATGCCTGATCTGAAGCATTATTCTTCATCACAGGAGTGATGCAATTTTTAAAACAATGCTATTTGAAATTTATACTTATTCATTCTTACTTATTCATACTTTGCATTCATTCTTATTGCATATGTTTCTATCATTGTTCATTTTGTATCATTTTGCTATAATTTGTTTTATTAACACATGTTCAGATTTAGCTTTTGTTTTACCTGAATAATATATTCTGAAATCTTTATATGGTGTTAATCTCTTTCAGTGCTTTCCAGTTTTGCATTTTTATTCTTAAATATTATGAACACATTCCTTTTTTGAGCTCTTCCCCTTGGTATCAACATTTAGAAGTAAAATATTAACCTTTCACATGACTTGTCACCACTTACTGATGATGTACCTATTTGTGCCAGTAGAAGTCCTCATATGTGAGTGTCTTTGGGAGCTGTAATTAATTTAAATCTTCTTTGTGGGCAGAAAAGAATGCCAGCATGTCAGAGGATTTGTTGGTGCATGTGGATGTTTGGGAGCAGCCATGGGATCTCAGGTGTGCATCCTACAATGCTACAAGGAGGGATGACATTCTGTTCCAGGAGATGAAGTTGCTGTTCTCTGAAAACATCATGCAGGCAATATCTCAATATGATATGTCATATTTCACATTAAAATTCCAATGGAGTTTAATAACCAGAAACAATAAGATTTGCATTAATTCCCTTTTCATATTCTCCTTGCATGTGATTGGAACATACTTGACTTTGTTTTTTAGTAGAATGTGTGCATATAAATGGTAATCCATGTATATGTGCTTAATGTTGATTTCTGTTGCCTAAATTCGGTATTAAGATGAATGTATTTATTGTCAGAAGTAACTAAATTTACATAAACAAAACTCATTGGTTATGTTTCATTTGCCATGATGATAAGATCTCTGTTCTTTTAGTTGGAAATACATCTGGTTTGCTGAGACAAGTCTCTGCTCCAAGATCTTCCAGTTTTAAAAAGTGACGCCATGTATGTTGATACATGGTGGTTTTTTAACTGTCCAGTCCCTGGTCTGGTGGGATCCAGAACCCTTTAATCTCTGATTTTGCCTTCCAAAGACACTCCAGCTATATTGGAACCTCCTCCTTGCCAAAGCTTTTTTAGTTGGAAACATTTAGAAAGATTTGATGAGAGTATGGTTGATTTGCAGAGGTGAAGGACACAGCTGTATTTTTGAGAACAGAGTGTGGCATAATTTCGATATGACTACACTTTAGGAGGCTGTGTTGCTATTTCCTCCTGAAAGCAGCCATGCCACTGAAGTGGTTGCTCTTAGTCAGAGAGAAGGGCTTATTTACAGGGTTGCCAGAATTACTTCCTGCAGCATCTCACTCTTCTGACCAACCACAAAGTGTGCATAGTCCTGCTTTTTATCTTGTGCAGGGCTGTCAATGCAAGATGGATGTGTCTAGGTGGGAGGGTATTGGTGCCGACTGCTCTACCTGCCATATATGCACTTCTCATCTCAAGAGGAGCTAGTTTTTGGTAATGTCTCCATCAAGAACAAACAGAAAACTAGTACAAAAATGCATCTTAATGCATTTTCTTATAAATGCTCTGGTATATGCTCTTTTTTATCTCTTCCTATCTGATTTGGGTGTGTTTGTAACTCATCTGGAGGTACTAAAAACATCATTGGGCTTGAGAATGGACTGTTAGTATGTGCATCTGTATGACGAAGTATGCTTTATGTACGACAGAATTAAAGCTACTAAACTGGATTTATTCTGGCTATGGACTCTTTGTATCAAATGCAGATACTATCTCTATTGGGTATGCAACCCAAAAGTTCATAAAGTACAAAGTTAAACTGGAAATACATGTAACAAATTAACTTATAGTTGTGTTAGCATTAGTTTCCCAGCATGATCACTAGCAGATGAGAACTCGGTAACTTTGTTTTAGGAACTGCAATACCTCTTCATTAGTCAGACTCAGCGAATGTTTGCCTTGCTAATTTTTCTTCCTGAAGAGCACTGAGCTGCAAGTTATAACAGACGGAAGCACTGTTTTGAGAAGGCTATTCCTTTTAGGTGACATAGTTTATACTGAGCAACAGTGTTCTGAAAGTCACTATTGCATTTTTCAGGAACACATGACTTTTCCTTTCCTACCTGGATCTGCTCCTCAGTCAGGCAAATCTAATTTTCTGTGGTCTACTTACATTAATAGCTTTTGTGTATAAAAGAGCACACTTAATATTATCATTGTGTTTAAATTTATGTCAGGATGTAGTGCAGCTCGTTCTGGATAACGGCTTAAAACAATATTAATGCTCTGCTTCATCCTGAGTCACAATAAGCATTTATATGCTCTGCGGTACATGTAAATGTAAATTAAGTGATTTACATGTAAATTCTGTGCTGCTGTCATGTTATTGAGCATCTAATAATTTCTTGTAATGCCTTAATGTTATAAAATGTACTTAGTACTTTAGCAGGAGAATATCTCAGAGGTGCTTGTTACATGGTGTATGTTCACATGTGATATTCTGTGATGAAACTCAAAGCGCTGAATTAAATCTCTTTGTCTGGTCCTTTCTCCAGCACTTCAGACAATTTGGCAATACATAAATTATTCTGTTAGTTCTTACCTTACCTTCTACCTTGACGGTTGGACAGCCAGGTGATATGTCTACTGTCCTTTGCTGTGTGACTATCAGGGCATGTGCCTGTATAACCAACAGTCTTCTGTTATGATGACTGAAATTACCAGATTACCTGATGATAAAGGATGTCTGCTTGTTCATCTTGTATATAAGTTTTTATTTGGCACAAGTCAGTGTAATGTTAGTGTGTTTAGAGATTAAGAATTATACTGCTTAAAAATGCCATATCACTCACCCTCACAAAAAATTGAACACCATGTATATGTACTGTGATTTCTTTTAAACTACATTTTGGGCTCATTTTAACTAAGTGAGTAAATGTAGATTTTAAAATTGACTCCTTAGAAACAGGAAGGATTGTCTGGTTGCCAAAGAAAGCAAAACTACTTTTGCAGGGGATGAAGGAAAAAGGGCTTCCTAGAGATTTGTAACAGTCTAAGCATGCTCTTACAGCTGTCCTAAATATGAACCGTTTTCTATGTTGCTAATTTCCAGGCATTAGCTGTAAATTAAATGGGAGTTCTATGGAAATTCTTTTGGGAAGTGATCTTTTAAGGGAAAGTAGCAAGGAAGTCTGAAAATAGAACTGTACTGTGAGAAAGGGAATTCTGTGATTGGTTTGTAGGCTACTTTTGTTTGGTTTTGCTGTTAATGAGAATCTGCTTTAAAATTTCTCATTTAATTTCTGAAGCTTTTATGGTTTTAGAACTTAATATTGGTATGTCCTTTTCTGGCAAAATATGCCCCTTTTTATTCTAACCCCTCTCTCCAAATCTACTCTGTTATAAAATAATTTTTTTTTTTTTGTTCTTTAGTGTGGGAAGCTCTGTTCCTTCAGCTTCCCCACCCCTTCCCTTACAGTCAGGGAAACAGGCCCCAAAGAATCAGGTATCCCTTGCTCTCAAGGCACATATTTTTGAATGGGGGAAGGTAATGCCTGTCTAGCCCCCCCTGTGTGAAGCTAGTGTGGATAGGAAATACTTAGATTTTGTGTATTTTGAGGAATTTATTCAGTACTGTAGGCACTTTGTGGGATGTGTTGGAATTCAGTTGCTTGCATAGAGATTGATTTTTCATGAGTTACTTGGCTGGGGACTCTGTTCCATGTTTGGGAACCAGTACATAAAATAAACCACGGGAGGTGGATCTCTTTCTCCTCTCCCCTTGCAGTCATGTTTTTCCCATATCCTACATGCAGTTTCTTTTTCATGCCAATAAAAATGATTGCTGTAAAAATGTAGCCTAATCATGCCTTCAGCTGAACTGAAATAAAAGAAAGACCTGAAGTTGAAGATTCTAGTGGTGTGAGCAGTTGAGCCTACTACAAAAGCTTTGTGCCCAGGATAACCTTGCCTTCTGTGCATGTGCTTCCAAAGGAAGCATCATTTCCATTCTGCCAGGCTAAAAATAGACTCCAAGAATGCCATTAAAGCAAGAACTGATTATTGGAATATAGATTGGGGAGGTTTGACTCGTCGTCCTAAAGCAGGACAAAAGCAGTTTTGTCTGACAGACGTTTTTTATGTTTCGGAGTGTGGGGAGCTGTTAGCTCTTTATCTTTGATCTCAAGCCAGCATTGTAATGGACCTTGTTTGTCTGAAGCAGGCATCAGCTGTAATGAAATTATGCGTTTTTTATACAGACCTGGATTCTATGGCCCCCTAAAATTGTCATCAGTTATTAGTTTTTCTCCTAAAATGGACATTCAGGATTAGGTCTGCCAGGACTCCTCTATTTTGTATGAAATGTAGTTTTTCTGTCTTTTTGAATGTCCAGGATTGTAACAGACACAGAGGTGAGCAAATTGCAAATGATATATGTATATGTTTTTTTTGACTGAGGATCTTAATTGGATCTTTTACATGACAGTCAGTCTCTCTCACAAGCATATGACAAAGTTGAAGTGGAGAGAGTGATGGGTTTTGACCTAGTTCTGCAGTTGGAATTGGATGATGTGAACTGGCATATGGCAATCAGATACTATAGGAAAGAGGGTCTTAACAAGTGTGTGTAAGTAGATGTTTTGAAGGTCTACAGACCAGGTTTCAAAACTTCTGATTTAACTTATTTGCAAGGACCTTGTATTTTTCCTCCCTCATCGCTCAGAAACTGCCTTTATGCTTCCCAGTTTTTTTGCTGTACTCAATGAACTTTGGCTCCAGGTGTTCAGATCTTTTTGCTTTTCCAAACTCTTTTTTTTCCTCAGTTGTCTGAAATGAAAAGCAATTCACCTGGTACAATGGACCAGCACCATTGCACACAGCAATACAGAATATAGTGTTAACACTGTTATTAGCATGGGCAAGCTGAGTCTAAGGCCAGGGTTAGTCTGGTGGAGCACGATTAACGTCCTGGATTCTGATGTGCCAGAAAGATTACCATGTAGTTCTTGTCACAGGGTTCTCTTTTTTAGTAGATTTTCTGCCTGTTCTCTTGAGTGTGAGCTGCTGCCTTGACATAGTTGAAGTCAGCAATGCTGAGCTTCTGTGAATCCTCATTTTTTAAAAAGGGAAGGAAATGACTTATTGTCCCTTTTCTTATGCATACACTGCACCTTTTTGTTCTGGTTACGCAATATACGGGATTTTGGTAATAAAGCGTAAATCTTAACTGTAGTGCACAGTTGAAAATGGACTCTTAAATGCTTTTGCAATTGAGTACCAGTTTAGTTATAATGGAGTAATCAACTGTTATCCTGCCAACCCAGAGAGGGAAGGCAGGGCTCCTGTAGAAACCTGTCAGTGCCACAGTAAAAATTACTCAAGATGCTCCTGTTCCTTGGTATTTATTTCTCTGCCACTGTCAGGCCTGGGATACTGACCTGAGGCAGGGCAAGATGCTGCCACTGTTAAAACACCTCGCTCCTCTTTGTGTTGTGGTGTTTTTTAAATGACTCTGTGGTTGTCAGCACAGCTGTTTTGGGGAACTATTTTGGTTCTAGTACTGCCACAATGCAAGGGGAGTACTTACACACATATGCTCTCTTATGCTTACTGTTCATACTTTTTGTGGAAAACATTTTCAACATGATTGCTCCATTTTGGGCTAGAAAACCACATTATCACTTCTCATCTGGGAGGCAGTTTATGATAGCAGCTGTGTTGTAGTGAATTGGTAAACTCCACCATTCTTCCTGGTAGGAAGGAACTGAAGTAAACTTTGTGTTTCAGGAAGGGCAGAGTCCCATCTGTGAAGAGTTCATAATGAAGTAAGTTCACCCCTGAGGTACCCAAGACAGGTTGATGCCTTTAAGCCAAATAGCCATCTGTAATTTCCTGCACTGAGTTTTGTATTTGTTTACCTGTTTGAAACTATAAATTTAGGAAAGTGACTGGAGAAAAAGGCATTGAATCTTTCTAGTGTCTGAATGTTTAAAGAGAGTATACATGCATATTATTACTTGAATCTAATTTTTACATAAATAATGATTTTCTGAAGTGAATTATAGAAAAGGAAGGAAAAGTCTTTGTTTTTGTAGCATCTACATGGGCAGAAGGTGTTTTTTCTTAATGATGAAATATCTTGTGCCAAGATTCTGAATTGTGAAGGCAGAACAAATAAGATTTTTTTTTTATCCTAGACATGGGGTTGTTTATTTTACTTGGTTGATAGAGTCTGACCTGAGAGTACACGCTAGAAAGAATGAACAAGTAATTTCTTAACAAAGTAAGGAACTATCCAGATGAGGCTTGGAAGTAAAGAAGATTTTAGTTCTGTAATGATCTGAAGTAAGTGTAAGTGGCTTTAGAAAAATGTCTTGGTATGTAGAATCAAAAGAACATACAAGAACAGGGTTGTCCACACACCCCTCAAAATGTAAAATGGAACTGACAGATAAGAAAGCTGAAGTAGAAGTGAGTGAGGCAGACTTAAGGTAGCCTGGAAGATTATGATGAGAAACTTAAATGTAGGAAGATGTAAAGGAAAAAGTCACTGGAGAGATTTAAATTGTATGTGACAAAGCAGTTAGAATGGAAAAATTAAATTTTGTAGACCAGAAATATATGCTGGGTTAGAATAGAGAGTTTGGATTTTATGTTTAACCATATACGGAGAGAAAAGACACACAGATACCAGACCTTCAGAAAAGATTTTAAAACCTAGTATTTACTGGCTAGTAGGGAGTTGAGAAGTGATCTGTAGATCAACTTGCTGACCTTCATAAGCAGCTACTAAACTATGCAGACACAAAATATATCAAATTAATGAATGTAGATGAGAGCTGCAGAAATTCAGTTACAACAATAATAAAATAGATCTGGTTGAAAACTAGATGGTTTGATTCACTAAAATTTTTGGGGTATTATTTCAGCTCATGTCATTGTTAAAGTAATTTAGTTATAATTTCTGCCAAAATAAAGCACCCCAAGCCTTTAAGTGGTCAGTGAAGTTGATATTCTTGCTATTTAAGTGTGCATGCCAACCAAAGTCTTGTAGAGCTGCAAGCAGGGATCTGTTAGATGCTTGCTTTGCATTTGCCAGAATTCATTGGACTGAAGATATTCCAAGTGGAACATTTCAGTGGATCCAAATATATATAGATGGATATAGATAAAGTGTGTGTACACATATGTATGAGTGTATATATGCACACTTGTTTGTGTAAGTATGTACAGGGTATATGCAAATTTCACACACTGTATATACACAAATGGGTGAAACAAGTGTATATATGTATGTGTGTATATACACATGTAGTCAGAAACTGTCCAGCGGTTCATCTGTTACACATTCAGAGATCTTACCCACAGAGGGTGAAATGTGCTGCTTGGCTAGGTGGGGGATGCAGTATCAAAGCACAGTCCTGATGTAATCCAGGGGCCAGGATCCATTTTGTGGGAGCTCACATCATCATTGATCCATGGTTCAGGACACTCCAGGTTAGGGAGTTGTGTGTTCAGTGTGCCAGTGGTAACGAAATTCAGAGTGGAGAGAAATCTTGGAGTTAGGAAAAATAATTACACACAGATGTCTTGGTGTAGTTCAAGGGCTGCTGAGTGTTTGCTGAAGCATGATCATAGCTGTGGAGTGGGGACTGGAACTGGAAATGAGAGCCTGTGAAAGACAAGGATACAAAACAGAAGAGAGATTAGGATTAAGGAGAGATTGGAGGAAATCTCACTGTTAGAGATTGGGAAAAATAGGAGAGACTTAGCAGGAGAGTCCTGACAAATCTTTCTAAAAAAGTGAAAACTTTTGGATGAGATTCAGTTCACAACTGATAAACAGGAGGAAATACAAGTTGGCTACCAAGATTGTAGGGACTTGAAGTGAAATGATTGAATTTATACCTTGTGGTTAATAACTGGAGGAATGCATAACTGAACTAAGGGAATGATGGGCTATAGAGAGAAGCTAAGCAGAAGTATGATGGCATGAACTGTAGTTTACAGAATGGCCTTGCTGGTGTTTTTAAGCAAGGAGCAAATAAAGTGATGATAATTAGGTGGCTGTGACATAGAAATGGCTATTGTCTCTCCTTGTCCTCACAGACATGTCACAACATAAATAACAGGCACACATTGACTCATAGTCCTTTTCCTGTCCTGACCTGATGCTGAGGCTCTGTGCGGTCAGAGGGAATAAAAATTAATGTGATAGCTTTGGATAAAATGACACGAAATGAGAGTATTTGTTTGACAGGTTGGTGAGTGGCTTCATGGCATGAAATACTGGAGGATGGAAAGAGGGGTCAAATGTGAACTCCCAAGGAGACTGGTCAGGTCAAGGATGTGACTTTTTAAGTGGATTGACTAGTTGAGGAAGGGTGAACAGGTGAGAGTAGCTGATTAAAGTGCTGTTTTGAAATTATATTATTCTTGACATGCTGTTTCAGATTAATCGAGATGGTTTGATTGAAGGAAAGAAAAAAATATTTGCTCATGTTTTTGTCTGAGAGAGTGCTTAATTTTTCAGTGTAAGGTTGCTTCCAATTGTTTCAAATGGGTTGGATTTTTTTTTCTCTCAACCTAGGTGCATAACCTTTACTGTCACTAATAGGAACATTTTGCATCATGAACCTACCATCCCTTTCAGCCTCTCCCTTTTAAATCATGGTACATTAGTGCTATTGAATAAAGAATTTTCTGGAAACATTATCCAACTACTGTATTGAATTTCTGCTTCCAAGTTTAGATTTCATGCTAATCTGAGTGCTATTTTCTCCATGGAAATTTGGACTTTGGCACTATATACTGGAGTGTTTTGAGCAAGATTGAGAAGGGAATAAAAATTGCATTCTAATTGTTTGTGGTAGATTTGCAGTACTTACAGCTGTGATTTATTTATGTGTTGCATTGTGCAGAGTGCTGCTCTAAGAATGATACTGAAACAAACAAACAGGAATTAAATGTTCAGTGGACTTCAGTTAGTTGCCTTTAATTGAACAGAATCAACCAAGAAGGCCTTATTTCTTATGTCCTGGAGCTGTCATGGTGCATGTTGCATGCAGAGTGAAATTACTTCTCAGAAAGTGGCACACACTGTGCTGAAGAATGTGATACATACATATTTAGTAGATAATTGCTTTTATGCTGTAGTTTTCACTCTACAGCTGTTAAAACAAGGAAGGAATATTCATGTGTGCTAAGTGTCACACCTGCTCTAGTAACTGTTAAGTAAATAGCCTGTTGTAATTACTGAGACGTATTCTGAGGGAGAGTTCTTAGAAAATGATGGCAGTGCTAGTGTTTTGCATACTTTGTGGCAGTTTCAAAAGTACAGTTGAGAAGGGTGACAGTTATAACTTGTCCCAAAAGAACCATTTCACACCAGGTGATAGAGCAAATCTTACTAAATGATTATTCAGATACAATCAAAAAACTAGAAATCCTCAGTGAATCTCAGACATGTGTCAATGTTTGTTTTTCTTCAGCTTAATGAGAGTAAACAAATGGAATAGATTGGCCATAGGAGTATTGAATCAACAATCAGCAAACTGGCCACACTAATGGTTGTTGCTGCGTAATTCTGAAATTATCTTGGGAAGTATCTGTCAGTGTAAATGCACTTACCACAAGCAGTATGTGCATCATGAGTGCTTTAGAGGTACATAAGGCAGTAATGGATTAGAAATGCTGTGCAATTGAGTGGAAGCCCAGGCCAGTATCTCTGTCTTATACAGAAAGTCTGTGGTGGATATTGTTTCTGAAAGCCTGTGTGACAGTCAGGTTCGTGTATCTTCTTGTCACCCACTTCTTCACCGATGCATCCACTGACACTGTCACCTTGGGTTAAGAAACATCTGCAGTTTAAGAGATTCCTCTTCCCATTCCCAGTCCAAAACCACCTCCCTGCCTGTAGAGGCTGAAAAAGAAGGCAGGAACAAGGCTGAGGCAAGGAAGCATTACTGTCCTAGGCAGGGAACTGAGTCACCGAGAGAATGAACAGTCAGCTGCCAAACAACAGAGACGAGTCAAACAGGCCCCCTCTCTCACTGGGTCACAGGGTGCTCTGTTCATTTCCTGGCAATGCAAAATTGGCATACTTGAGGTTTTCTTTTGTTTTCTTTGAAGCCTGCCTTTGGCATAAGCCAGTGGGAAAATACACTTGGGCTTCAACAAAGTTCTTATTTCGCTGCTATAGTATTAGGTCACTTACATGTGTTTGGAAGTGGTGAAACAGCCAGCGGACAGCTGGGCAGATCCATCTGGGAGTTTGATTTCATGATGTAACATTTTCATTTGGTTAGTTAATGGAGAAATGCTCCACAATAATGACATTTCACAGAGGAGCTAGTTTTACATCTTCAGATGTTCAGGATATGTTCTTGATGCTCCTTGATTTAAAAATGTGATATAATAGTAACTGTTTTAGGAGAAATACTACATTTAGTCTTAGCTAGCCCTGCAAAATAAAGAAGTGCCTGCAAAGTTTATAAGGATATTGAAACAAGTGTTGCCATTTTTTATGGGTTCGTTAACTTCGATACTTTCCAACTGAAAAATGTCTAATCCTGTACCACTCGCTGCAGGCATGCAGAAGTTGCCGTAGGAGTCAGCTGGAGTTAAACTAAAATAATTTTTCATTAGTTTGGTTTAACCATTTCACTCATCTGCACGTGAGCTACAAGTAATTTTTTCATTTTAAACAAACTTTGTTCTGAAATTACCTGCATGTATCTCCCGGGATCTTATGCCCATTTGAAGCCACGGATTCTGATGTTGTTTTTCAGTCAGTCTCTCTCTCTTTCTACCATATTGCTGCATATAGTGAGAAAAAGGCAGAAAAAAATCTTGTGTAGCGTCGGTGTAGAATGTTGAGTAGTTCTAGTTCAGATCCTAAAGTGTCCTGCATCATTATGCTTGGGATTTAGTACCATGTGCTCTGTCTGGTCTGTCTGATGGCTGGTCTGCCGGAAATTGACAAACAATGGTGAGTTTTGAAGAAAACAAATCAGAAATTTTAATTCCTGAATGCCTGTTCACAGTCAGCCAGCAAGTATTTGGCAGTACAGGGATAGAGCATGGGAAGTGCTGTTTATTGAACCTATAATTAATATGGCCTTTCCTTTAGAAAAGGAAAACCTCTGAACTTTATTCTTAGTATTAGTACTGAGGCTCATGCCTCTGTTGGTGAACCTGTGATAGATGTTATAGAACTGGAAGAAGGTAATATCAGAGCAGATTATAAATGGGAAAATAATAGGGGTATTGATACAAAATACAAAGGACTGTCACTGCCTTGTTTTTGAAGCCATTATTTTGAAAAGATAAAACCATTTTTGAATGTACTGTGTCACCTGCAGGAAGTTGTGAATGAAGTTGGGGGGGTTTTTCCTTATCTATGAAAAATA
The DNA here is from genome assembly GCA_020086605.1 of Lanius collurio. Lineage (NCBI taxonomy): Eukaryota > Metazoa > Chordata > Aves > Passeriformes > Laniidae > Lanius > Lanius collurio. The sequence goes on along the minus strand of JACBWW010000008.1, from coordinate 3,788,861 downwards.
AGCTAAGTTGCTATACAGTACCTTTGTTTCTGGGTACAAAACCCTTCTTAAATCACATTCTAATGCACAGGAGATCAGTGTACTACACTGCTGTTCCCATGCTGCAGTCTGAAGGAGTCTGCACCCCCTGGCTCCGTACCCACTGTAGGAGACAGCGTGGTTTGTCCCAGTGCTGCCCTGTGCCCTGAGACGCCGTCCCTCTGCCAGCAGAGAGCAGTGCAGCCCTTCGACCGGTTTTCGGGGGCCATAACTGGAAACACATGTGAGAAACAAAGCAGATGAGTAAGGAAGAATATACACAGAAACACTGAACACAGAGGCAGACCTGAATGTGGAGGTGTGAAGGATGCACTCAGTGGGGAAAACAGCAGAGAGTAGAGGTGATGCAACGTGGGCATGGAAAGAAGAAGGGAAACCTTAAAATACAGACTGTGCTAAAGCAAACTGGAGACTTGAAGGATGAAAGTAAAACATCTTGGAAAGAGATTCTGACATAGCTGTTACCCTTATGAGCCAGAGCAGTGTAGCAGTTCCTGTTTCTGGGTACAGAGGAAGGTCAGGGACCCAGAAAGTGTGACCAGTCCATAATACCATAGAGCAATGTATGTGTGCTTTTCTTGGTTCTAGATCTTAATGTACTTCTTGTATTGTCATTGGGGTGAATTATCCCTTTGTCTGCATGCTGATACTAATCTGTGACTAACAGAGGAGAAAGAAAAGCTCACACAATTATTTTCAAAATGCTGCTCTTAGAGGGCATGTTTCCCATGAAAATGTTTTTGCCAGAGTGCAAAGATAGAGCCACATCATGTATAACATTTATTCCTGATTCTTATATTTGGGTTTCTTTTTCTAAACTAATTTGCCTCTTTAATAATACATTTTATTAAGATGATCAGATAAATTCCAGCTGCAGAGGATTGTGTTTCCTACTTCTGACACAAAAACTACATCATAATCCAATCAAAAAGTGTGGTTTAGGGAATGGAGGAAAGGGGGAAAGGGGTCGCCATTTCTTGTAATGGGTACAGCATGTCCACAAATGTAGCTTATTAAGGATTTTTTTAGATTTTTAGTGGAATATTGAAAGCAATTGCTTTTTTTCTCCTTATTCCAGTAGCATCTCCCGAACTCTTTGTAGAATGTCAGTCTGTTATGTAAAATGTGCAGCATTCTAATGGTGCTTTCAGGCTTACTGTGACCTTTTGAAATCGTTACAATCCCCACCCACTAAAGCCCCCCATTTTTCCTTTATTGCACACAGGAATAGGGAAATAGGAATTCAGTTTATTGTTATCCAGGTGGCGTTTCCTGTTACTTAGCTTTATAGTTTTCTGTAGAGTGATTAGTATGCAGAAAGCTGGAGAGATGCCTGTAGTTCCAAAATGAACTCTCTGTAGCTCTCTCCCTCCCTCCCTCCCACTTGCACTCTCCTTTTGGCACCGCCCCTTCCACGCACCCTTTAGCCAGCAGCAAGACAGCTGTGTTTGATCATAAACCACTTAAACTCCAGGCTCACTGGCAGGGGAAACTTTAGCATGAAGTGCAGCATTGGTTTCTCTCAGGGAGGGAGCTTTCTTCTCTTTTCCTTTCTCTCTCCGCAAATACGGAGGGCTGTAGCAGCACTCTCCTTTTAATTTCTCAGTGAAGTTATGTGAAGCTCATCAAATTTTTCTGAGTATGTTCAGTGGCATTGAGAGATGCCCTTTAACTGAGTTGTGGAAAAGAGCAGCATAAAGCAGACAGCAGAGATGAAGCACGCCTTGTAGATGGACTAAAGACAGCCCTGGGATCCTGGTAAGCACTTCATTCCCTGCATTCTCTAAGCACTTCACATTATTAACAAGTCTCTCGCAGCAATGGATGGTCTGTGAAGTCAAAACCAGTTTGGCTCTTTTAGAAGATCTTGCATCATTAACTTAAACTCTAAATTTGGAGTAAAAATGGCTGTCTAGAGCAAAATGTGTAAGAGAGAAGAATTTTGCAGAAGAAAGTATTGAACCAGTTGACCAAAGCTTTGAAGCATTAAAATCTGCAGAAATTGTCAAGCCCTGAGAAGTCTAATCATGAATTCTGGAGTTGCTATGAAATATGGAAATGACTCCCCTGCAGAGCTGAGTGAGGTAAGCAGTTTCAGTGCCCTTCTTTACGCGTTAAAAAGAAATTCCCCATTCGGGCTTTCAGTCTGCAAGCAATGCAATTAAAAATTAATAGAATGTGTATCTTGCTACAACTTGCTGTGCCAGTCAGGAAATGACCTGAACTTTTTTGCTGCTTTGCTCTGAATGAGTGGTGAAAAGCTAACGATTGCAACCATGTAGAGACATTTTTCCTGTTACCCTGCAGCAGTGATTGCCTTCCCTCTGAGAGCTGTGTTTACACTCAACATTCATCTTTGCAGTAGGTGAAATATGGAGATCTCAGCTGAGATTAAACAGATGGTGATTAATTTAGGAGGGAAGTAGGGTGAGTGGAAAATGACAAATATTTATTGGTAGGACAACAACACTGGCAGAAGTTGTGTGTGCTTGTATTTAGCCAAGGTGATACTGTTTGTTTAGGTTAGATGAATTAGTTTACTTTCCTTCCTTGCCTAAAAGAAAACAAGTCATGAGAAAGTTTCTGCTTTTTCACTGGAAGCCATACTAAAGCTGTTATTTCTTATAGTTGTGGGTATGTTTTTTGTGTAACTTGACTGTGTGTGTTTCTAATAAATTTGAAATTAAAGCCATATCAGATGTTATGCAAATTCTTAATAAGTATTTTAGAAGTGGCATGCTTTGCCGGCTACTGAAATGTCTTAGATGTGTAATCCTTACGGGCTTTACTGAGAACTGCTAATTTGGTTATGCTATGAAATCCCAATCATTTGATTAAGGTCATTTTGTAGGAAATTGAATCTGCAGTCTGTCTTGCCCCAGTTTAACTGAAATGCTTCTCTGTTCCTTCTGCCCATTTCTTTGCTATACCTTTTACTGTGACATATCCTTTATATGCTTGGTTTTTTAAGGAATATTAGATAGGATATGCTTGGCAGAATAAGAGAGTTAACAGTTTCTGAAGTTAATTGCATAGAGAAGGAGACACTGAGGTATAGAATGGAATAATGGTATAAATGAAATAGATCAGTAGGCTAGTGAGGGAGACAGCAATATAGGGGGAAGCACAGTAAATATGTGAGAGATAAGCAAGTGCTATACCCTTCTACACAAGAGGACTGTAGGTTTGTGACTGGGAAGTTCTGGTGAAAGAAATTATGTATGTATTACTCCCTAAAGAAAAGAAGGTTCAATTTAATTATTTCCGTGTTACTTTTTTTCAAACGATTGCTTGGATAGTCTGTATTGGTAGTGGAGCATAAGTGGGGTTCATAAATTCAGTGTAAAAGCCTGGGTTACTTTTGGTCAGAGTTTCTGGCTGTGGTTGTATTGATGGTGATCACTGCTTTCTGTCCCCTCAATATTTAATTTTCAAGACTTTGCAAGATCACATAGATTATGGAGTATCTCAAAGACTTGATATTAGAGTCAGTATTTGGAGCAGGTAGTATTTACATGGCTACTTTGAAATTACTTATTCATGTTTACTTCAGGCATCCACTGAGTAAGACTTTTGTTGTAAGAAATTTTTTTTCTGATATTTTAACATGGGAAATATTGAAAGGAGTGTGTGACTGTGTGCCATGCAACATTTTCATTGATTAGGTGGGGGCTCTTGCCCCCAACAAACTTTCTTTAGTCCTTAGTTCACATTTGTACTCTTGTGCTACAGGTGGGTTAGAAACAGGCCCCTTTTTGACTGCAGACATAGCTGAGAAGATCTTACAACTCCTAACTTTGCCCAGCTGCTTATCATCATTTGCTTGCTGCTCATCTTCATCTTTTCAGTCTGAGCTGCTTGTGTTAGTGAGCCTTAGCCAGAGTCACCAAGAAGGGCTGGGTGAGCTTCAGCAGGGATCTTGCATGAAACACTGGGTTTTCAGTGAAGTACAGAGGCTTCACTAAAGCATTGTATTCCACCTCTCAGACGGAAGAAGATGCGTAAGTATTCTGAGATATAGTACATAGCTGCTCACCCCTAATTGTTAATTCCTCAAACAGCTCTCTGTAACTTTTATGCTCATATTAGACCTTTCCCTGTTGGTGACTGGTACTGTTGAACTTGCTATAATTGAAGGTAAAAAGTCCTGGGTAAAGGTTTTACCTGTGGTTTATGTATCTGTATTTTTCACATCTTTGTCATGCTCTTCTTCTTCCTTTCTGGCTCTGTCTTCTATACACTGTATTTATTTTTGATCAATGGAGGACAGTAGCCTTGTGTTCATCTAAATGATGGAAAAATGGCTACAGTGGGAATTTGATTAAATGACTTCTGTCTTAGTGTGTGTTCATGTGCACCTCTGTCCCTACAGACAGCTCAGATTCTGACATTATAGCGGGCTGCTACTGTTGTATGTATCTGAATGGCAAATATGATAACAGACCAAGAAATACTATGATTCACATGATGCACAGTAGGTTTTTGTGTAGGTGCCTTGATCTCTTTATCTCAGTGTGTGGAGCTCTAGGCATGAAACTACTGTTATTAAAATAAACAGAAAAGCTACAAAGCCCTGAAGATATAATAAATGCATTCTTGACTGCATACATTAGACAAAAGAGAAAATAAATGTATTGCAATTCATTCCATTTGTATTGGAACTTTCTAACAGAGATTTGCATCTCTCTTTGGCAGGAATTAAAGGACATGCTTCTTGTCCAAGACACAGTGTGATTGTAGAAGTTTGTGTGTAGTTGGTGTTTGCTATTTCTAAACTCTTGTCCAGGTAAACAGAGATCATGATAGTTTTTGTTTATTCACCTGCCCCCATCCAAAGGTCATGCAGAAAGCAGAAAAAAAACCCAAACCTGGTTTTTGTTGTAGGTCAGTCAGACCTCCATAAAACTCATGCTCTGTGGTTCCCTAGCTCCAGATTTCAAGCTGTTTTGCTATTGAAACCTGTGTCAGTTCATGTTACCCCATTTCTTCTGCTCTGGCAGAGGAAGAGTTCAGCAGTGACTGTCCTCACCCTGAGGTACTTTCCCATGTGTGCCTCTGTTCCTTTAGAGCAAGCACCAGCTTGTGCTGTCACTGTACCTACATGTGGGGAAAGAGCACTGATGGAATGGGGAAGAGGTTTTTTATGTATTCCAAGGCAGGATTAAGTCCCAAATACTCACTTTATCTTCCTGAGCTTAGTACTCTTCCAACAAAATCAGTGAGTAAATATCACCCTAGTACTGCATCTGCTTCTGGAATGGTCTCTGGCCATACAACAAATGTGCCAGTATATTTCCAATACCTCTCATGAGCAGATAAACACCATATTGTACTGCAATTCCATCTCTGCTACTGGATATAGGCTTGGCTGTTAGTGTTGAAGCTGTGCAGGTTGTAACACAGAAGGGTGTACTTCTCCTTGCCAACAGAGAAAGTGTATTTTCCCCAGTCAGAAGGTGTTTTGGGAAGTGTGATAAAATGTTAATCCTTTGAAATATTGCAGCCTTACAATAGAACAGAGTGGAATGTGGTTATCAAACAGCAAACATGGCATATTTTAAAAATTATTTTAACCTTGAAAAAGTTGCGTAACTGATTTTTTTCCTAACAGCAGACAATCCAAAAAGGTGAACAGTGTGGACTGCTAAAGTGTTAGAAAAGTGAGCAGTGCAACGTGGTATGCTTAAATCAAAATACCTTAAGGAGAAACTTTCTTAAATGATTTCTAGTGGAGAGCTGGGTAAAACTTTCATCTGGAGGTTGCCTTAAAAGATTGCTCAGCTTTAGTGCTTCAGAGATGCTAAGGTAAAGTTTGCAAATCTTTGGGTGAACTCTCTCCTCTTTCCTGGATCACATGGGCTTTGAGAAGTACTAGTCAGCCTTGCAAACCTGACATTTTCCCATGCTGTTGTCTTGAGGAGTGTGGAGACATTAGATGTGAAATATAATTACAGGTTTTAAAGACTTACCATGTGTCTCTGTTACACTGATGTATCTATACTAATTAAAAGAAAATGCTTCTATGGTAAACTTTAATGGACATGCTCCTGGATAGTGACTACCAGTCTGATTGCAGCCTTTAGATTGGGTCCATAGTCAAGCTGAGGGGTGCTCTGGCATGATCAATATATGTAATTTACAGTGTGCATGGTATTTCCAGTGTTAAAAACATAGTGACTTCAAAGAAAATGTTTTTTTTTCCTGGATTTGTGTGAGCTGCTTATCAGGCACAGAGTGTGTTCCAGGCTTGGCTATTATTAAATTGAAGCACTATAAAAAGATTAGTCAAAATGCCCAGACACTGTCAGCACTGATAATGCTCTTCTGCAGCCTCCTAATGAAAAAATACAAAGATTATGTAACTTATCTGCCTGATATTTTAATATTCCTTGCTCCTGAAAAAATAATGTTTGAAAAATTCCATATATGCTGAAAAACCTGTGAGGACAAAGCTATGAAAGTACCATTAACAAAGTATTTGATTGATTGTCTAATTGCTTTTAGAGACTTGATGTTTTTATTCATGGATTAAAAAGCCAGAGTTCATTCCTGGAAGATTTTTGGAGATAAAGATTACTATCTTTTCCCTCATTCTCTTCCAACTTGGAAAAGTAAAATGCGTTCTTGCCTTTAATCAGACTTGGACATATCAGAACATGGCTCTGTGTGGGAACAATTACAAGATTCTTCTTTCAGAAGGTATTTTTATGTGTTCCTCTGCAACCTCTGGATTTGTAGTCTGTAAAAGGACACATAAACAAAATGGTCTGAAGGAAGACTCCATAAATTGCAAGGTTAAGGTTTGCAAAGGCAGAGGTTTGTGTGTTGTGTGTGTGTGTGAAGAGAGGGCACAAAAAGAGGCTGTGTCTTTCGATTTGACACCTGCAGTGGGGTGTCATTACATTCCTCTTCTGGGGCTCCGAGTAGTTTGATGTGCGATTGAAAAGGAAATGTGTTCATGTCACTTCTAGGTGTTTTCCTTATGTTTAGGTTTTACTGTCTTTATGACATTGTATGGTGCTTTTAGCTGCAGGTTTTACTTGTGATGAGAATTTCTACTTCTCAAGTAGCGAGGAAAGGCTTAACTGGACTTTCCTGTTACATGTAGTAATAATATACCAATTTATGGACTCTGTAGGGATATGTGATGATCTCTGAGTTCAAAGACTCTGAAGGATGGAGGTTTGGTGTGAGGATCTGGTGCTGGTAAAAATGGCATTTGGACACTGGTGGAAACCTCCTTTAGTCAGTCCCATATCAGGATTTCCCATAAAATTAATGTCTGTATGAATGAAAAATACTTTCTGTTTATTTAAATTTTAACTATCTCTAATGAATAGAAATATTCATTAAGGCTGTGGAAATTGGCTTGCATGTTCTCACTCTATTGTAATTAAATATGAAAATGTGTCATTAAAATTAAAATATGGGCAGAAATCTTTCTGTTCTCCCAAACTTAAAGAAATCTAGAAAGAAGTTTTTTTTTCAGTATGCTTAGATTTACCGCATGTGGTTGTATGTAATATTATTGGTTGCATGCTAAATTTTGTAAATTACCCTCAACAACCTTTGTAGAATTCTAAAAATGCTTCAGAAGGTGGTTGCTGGATATTATTGCAGATTATTGGGGTATCACCATGTAATACATCACAAAATAGAAATTTACATCAGGATTATGGCAATCTGCTGATAACTGAAATGAGGTACTGTTGTAAAACAGGCCATTTATACATTTTAAAATGTTAGGCTATTTCAGTGTTTGCTAGATTCACAACAGCACCTCTGGTTTCTGGTCTGCCAGAGCAATTTTTTGACATGTTTCCAAAAAAACTAAATTGTTTGGTTGCAGTGATGGAATTATAATTGTCAGCGCAGAACTGTGATTCATGGTTGTGATGACAGAGAAATACATGATCGTTACTATGCTATGTGGTAAGTCCAAAACTATTTCAGTGACAACTCAGTGTCCTTTTGAACCATGTCCACAGAGGTTTGGCTGAAGCTGGTGTTCCCACAAAGCAGCGCAGGTGCCTGTCTTGAAAAGTCTACATTTTGCAAACTGTAAACCCAAAAGTATCATTTGCTTGCAAAGACATTGTGTTATCTGGCCTTCATCTACAGGAGGCTGTGATAATCATACCCCCAACTGTGCTGGTCTGCTTCCTATCCTTTGGGTGGCTGAATGCCTCTAGTTTGATAATCTCTTGAACTTTGTATCCTATCTAAACTGCACAGATATTTTACCCTTAAGCTGTTGCCAGGTAGGGGGTAGTAGAATCTACCTGGCTGTTAACTGCAGTTGGGACTGATACTGCTGCTCTTCAAGTGGCTCATCAGCTGAATCTTCCTTCCTTTGCCTGGATTCACATGCTTGAGTTGTGTTTTGCAGCCATGTACAGATACCAAAGTGGATATTATCTGCAGAAAAGACCAGGTACCCCCTTCACAATGATGTACTGAGGACTCCTTTGCTGTCATACACATTTGACTTTTTTTTTTTAACATTGTATGTAAAATGTTTTATCTTCATGAGATAAGTTAATTTTTCCATCCCTTAGTCTCTTTTTTCCCTTTCTTTTGCACAGCATTATATAGCATAATTTTTTTCAAGATTCTGGTGCTGCTCTTGTCTAATTTACTGACTTAGGTGATTCTTTTTATTTAAACTGATTTGCAGGCATACTTGGATCTTTTTATTTAAACTCATGGTGGTTGACCTGTTCATTAGCTGGTTCTTTCTTTTGGTATTTTGTGATCTCACTCCTGTAGGAAGAGATGATTCTCTCATGATGCTTGCTATAGCACAGATCAGCAATCTGCCAGGTATAACTCACCTGGTAGAATGGCCCATGCTAAGTAAGAATGCAGTTAATTTCAGTGAATTATGTAAGTAAGGTAAATCTTTGAGCGAAAAGTTTTTGTCTGCCTGAAGCAAATAGGTGCCTGCTATATGTGATGGACAAAAATTGTTGACAGTATTTCCAATTATACTTTTCTTCTCTCTTATGAGATGCTGGATTAAAGAGTGGACAGAATCTCTTTATTTCTCCTCTTCTCCTAATGGATAGCTCCCCTGTGGAGCAAAGTAGGAAAAAAGTATATTGATTCATAACTGTCAAGTCATAATTGCATGGAGATCTGTATTAATTTAGTTCCTTGGTGAGAGAGATCTGGAAAACACAGAACTTTTTTTCCATACTTTTTAAAACTTACAGATCTGTTTCACATCCTG
>JACBWW010000008.1:3509632-3779198 GCA_020086605.1 Lanius collurio | reverse complement strand
CCCCATCAAACTGGACTGTGTCTAAAGCTGCGCTATTTATTTGTCTGAATGGGAATTGTGAACAGTTGGTAGCCTTAAATCATAAATCTGATTTATCCTGGAATGGTTAAAGGACCATGTTGCCAAGATTTAGTGATTATTATTTATTTAAACCAAGTGTAAAACCCCGTCTTTTGTACAGAAAGTATAAATAGAACAACCCATAGAGTAAGCTTTGTGTTAAATTTGAAATGCCAGTAATATGCAGTACCACTGCCATGACAGTGATGCTTTGTACTTTATAGTGCATTTCATTTAAGGAGCTGAAATAAGCTGCACACCATTATTGATGCAATTCTGTCACTGTAATGTATAAGAACTTACATTTCAATTTATTAATTCACTATGCTACCATGATTTATCAAAAACCTTATTTATGAAACTAGTAATTCAATTGCAGTTGCTTGGCTTGGTCTTGCAAAGAGGAATGTATCTAGCTGGAGCATGGTTATGAAATTATATTTAAAACTTTTTTTAGTGAAAGAAAGATTTTTAGAGGATTTTATTGATAAGCTGAATTGGTGCTGTTTTACTTTTTTTAAGAATGACAATGTTGTCAGCTTTAATGCAGATTTGGTGGCATTGCTTGAAGAGACAATGTGATCTAGTAACTTTGAGAATATAGATTTTTGAAAAAGGTGACTGACACAGAGAATTTCTAGACCATGGGGTCTTCCAGTTAATATATTTTAAAATAAATTTTTAGAGTCCTTTTTCTCCTGCTCATTATAGTTGTATTTAGAACCTGGAAGCTCAATCAGCAGATGTTTATTGAGTTTTATAGTTTGCCTCTGGGTAGGCTTTTCTGCTTCTTTGTTTTCTGTGCCTGTAGCTCATTCTCTTCTGTCCTTCTCAGAGCTTCACTGAATGCACTGTGTGTTCTCAGCTTTCATTAGCCTTTTCTTTCAACCCTCTTGCAGTTGCTAATTTATTGTTGCTGCCCTTGATCCCTTTGTCTTTTGCATGTACTAGTCTACCTCTTCCCTGTCTCTGTCCTTTTATTTATGGTTGCACTCAAAGACTGTGCAGGGTCCTCTGGAGTTCTCACTGATACTCTTCAGTAAAGGAAGAAGGAATCCCTCCTCTTCCAGAGCTGACTGTGTCAGGCTGTAAATGCTGGGAGAAAGGGGTTGGTTCTCTTGGCACAAAGGCAAGCTTCAACCCCGTGATTAATTAGCGTGATGTTGCAGCAAATGAACTGTTGCAATTAAACCAGTGTAGTAACAAAACAATGAGCAACAGCCCTAAGGCTGGCACAGGCAAGGGGAGGCTGATCCCAGGTGGTGTTGGTCCAGCCAAACCACTTTTTTTGACACAAAACCACTCCTGCTGTGTACCCACAGATACAGAGTTCCTGACAATTACACAGATTTTAAAAGCATAATGATAAAAGTAAGATTTGCAGAGAATTTATGGTTTAAGTATTTTGCCTTAGGAGTTGTAGTTTTTTGTTGTGGAATACTTTGTAAAGTTAAGCTTCCTTGACAAACTGACATTGTGAGACAGGTTTTCCTGGAGAACTCAAAAGTTATGATGGCCAGGCCAAGTTTTACTGAAATTCCTGTGTCACACTACTATTTTGCAAGTAGTTGTCTCTTCAGATTTTAGGTTTGATTACTACTGACCATAAGCAATAATAGGTCTGATGAGGGTACCTTTACCTTTTCCCAGTTGAGTCCTCATGCAATCCCCTGAAATATCCTCCTCTTCAGTAAATTTTTTCTGCTGTGACAGTTATAAGCTGTCTGAATGTAGTTAGTTCTGGTTGTTCTGAGCTATAGTAATTGGCAAATACCATATGCCTAGAAGTTCCCCTACCCCAGTGCCACTACTGTTTCTTCTTTCCTAAAGCCAGAGTCTTATGGCAACTTAAAAGTGAAAGCAAAGTGTTTAAGCAGACAAGAAAAATTACTGAACGCTTTGATGCTCTTCTTTCCTTAAAAGACGCTAAATGGCTTTAAAGTTTAACGTAGTTCTGTTCCATCTGGTGGTTTACTATCTCCTCTTTGGCATTTTAACAAAAATTAGGAAAAGCAATTGATCTAGGTAAACTGAGACCTTTGTGACAGAGTAAAGGCATGGACATGTCAGCATTGCTACACTCTCTCTTGGTATTAATCCAAGTATTTTGCTTCAGGTGCTGCTGCATTTCATGCATGAAGTTTTATATGCAGAAAGACAAAGACCTGGCAACATCCTAGTAAGCGGGGTGTGCATTTCATAGGTATATGCCAAATACATTGATTATGATTATGAACTCATTGCGCTATAATAATTTTTCAATCTAGATCAAAATCTTCTTCACTTAGTAATTTTATTTAAGCCCACAAAAACATTGCTTCACATTGGACTGAATTAAAATGAACACTGAAGTAAAAAGATACTGCAAAGGACAGAGTACAGTTCTTTGCTCGATCATGTTCCAAGAACTATGTTTTTGCAAGCCTGACAGTATTTCCAAATTATAATTGAAATATACCCATTTAAAATTCAGGGAACATAATAACACCATTGATTTTGTTCCTGTTTGGTTTTTTTTTTCGGTGACTCTGTTTTTTTGTCAAAGTGGTTAAAAAAAAGTGCAGTCATAAACTACCTGGAAGTTGCAGCTCTACAGCACTGCTGAGAGGGTTCTGTTTGGTTTTAGCAGGTAGAATACTTCTGTCTAAGACTGGGTGACAGAAAAAAAGTAACTCGCTGACATTGTTGCATGAGAAATAGTTGCTGCCACAAAATACTGATTGTCTTAGTAGTAGACTAATGAAGACTGCATAATTTTATGTTAATTGTACAAACTAACATTTGAAGATTTAATTAATCTTGCAAATGATTAGTGTTTACTGAGGTAGACCTACCCATGATCTTAGTGAGTTTTTATATGAAAGCTGAAGTTACTAGTATGAAATTGATTTCTACTTTTATTAAAAAGCTCAGTGCAGATTTAAGGGTAGCATTTTCCAAGTGTTTTGTGACTGAAGGAAAACTGGTATCCTGTGATTCTTTTGAAAAGGTTTTGTGTATGTTGGGACACATTGTAAAAGGTTTTTTTTACTATTCCAGAAAGTACATGTTTATAATGTGGGGGGGAAAAATAATTAAGAGCAATTTCATCTTCTGCTTCATTAAAGCTTGTGAACTGATTGGTGATGGGTTGATTCTGTACACAGAATAAATAATTAAATTCCTTTAGGTAAAGGAAAATCAGTGCTGAACCAAACATAAGGAAAAGTGGTCTCCTTTTGGGTCACAAATCGCAATGTACATGATCTGTTACAGAACTTTCTGCTGGGGTAGCTGCAGAACATGAGCAAAAACACATGTGAATTTAGTATCCTTGAGCCTTGTAAAGCTCCAGTATAGTCAGGGTTTTTTTTTGTGGCATGCAGCTTTTGAGAATTACAGGAGGATTACTTGGACCTTTTTTTACATGTAAGATTCTTGGCATGAATTCCAGTTGAGGTGAGGCAGAAAGCCATTAGAGACACCAGAGATTCCAAATAGCTAATTGTTTTAAAAGGAAGAGCAGTAAGTGCATGTAGTGTATTTGTCCCAGGGCAAGAGGAAACTTGGTGATCCCTCCCTTCCCATGCTTAATTTAAGAAGAGTAACGATACTACTCTTAGTTGTATCTATTTATTTACCTTTACAGAATTGTTCTGAGCAATAGTCAGTGATTTCAGTGTTCTGAAAACACAAAATGCTGTGTATCTACTATATATTATTCATCCCTTTAAAACATTAGTGGTACTGGGAAAAAGACAGCTGTTTTTCATTTCAGTTAGAAGAAGATAATCTGTAGGAAAAGTATTTGCTGATGGAAAGAACCAGACATTGTTTGAAACCTTTTTCTTATATTAAATTATTTGCAGAATCATGTTTTGGGAAATGAGGCTGACACGTTTTGCTCTGTTAGTATCTGGATTTCATTTTTTCCTTCTTTGCACAATTGATTGGAATCTCTAAAATCTGGCCATTTGTTTCTTATAAACTGTTGGTCAGTAATATTCTAGCTTTGTTCTCACCCTGTTGTAGTCAAAAAGGACCAATGTACTATAATTTTTGGCTCTTTGGATGTTCTATTTAGAGCTTTATCAGAGTCTCTAAAATATTTCTCCCTCCTCCCTTTCCTCCTGGCTTCAATTTTGAATATATGAGAAGTAGAGATGTTTTTAGCAATGCCATGCAGTTTTTCTGTTGCTGTTGAGCCAATAAATTTTTCTTTATTAACAGTGTGACATTAAATACTTCTTCCCTTTTTTTTTTCATGTTTTCCTATTTCTGTAAGCCCAGATTTCTCTGGCCATGTTCTGGAGAAAAGGATGCTGTTTCCCCAAAGGATTACTTGAATTATATATATATAATATAAAACCTGACAATTTCAAGGTTATTTCTTTATATCGAAATGCTGATCTTAATGTAAGCATGCTAGAGAATATATCTGAGAGTCTTATAGCCACCATGAAAGTAGACATGTTGAGAGGCCCTTTGCTTTCTAATCATCCTGATTTGTTCTTGGTCCTAATTGAAGATTGACCACTTGACCTATTAAATGGCTATTCTGTTTTATTGTAATAGAAATAATAATCTAAAAGTAATAACTTGGGCAGCTGTATGATGTTTTCTTCTTTTCTTCTATGATTCATGGAACTGACTTAGCTGTTACTGAATATCCATACTGCCAAATGTCCAAAATAGTGTTCTGTCTGCGTCTTCTGAACAGAGCATAGGTATCAACAAAGCAAGAGAAATGGCAATAATTACATCTTATCTGTGCTATGATATGTAGCTAATAACACAGGAAATTAATGGACACCTATTAATGCATCCTTTTATGTGTCATGTGTTTAAAGCAGGTGGCAGTACAGGAGAGTTTTCACTCATCATAGATTTTAGCAGATTTTAGATTTTCTGTTTAAAGAATTAGCTCTTGCATAAACCCCGTTTCCATGTTTCTCTCTGTTTTAAAATGCATTGTCTGATAATACTGTACTTTTGTATCTTTGGCTGAAGTTCTTGTGATGACAGTCTTTTAACTCAGGGCACATGATCTAACATCTCTCCTTGGCACTTGGTTCTCTCAAAAAGTTTGTTCTATTAATGTCTGTTTAATCTCAAATCAATTAAGAATTTATTTTGCATTGAATTTTGTCCAGGTTTTATTTGTGCTTCATGGTTACATCATGCTTTCTTGACTGCAGTAAGTTCACTATCTTAATAAAGCAAAGATTTAAGAGAGTTACTCTCTCTTGATGACTCATCTGCAAAAAATAACAAAAGGGTTTGACATAAGAGTAAATTATTCTTAACAGACAGTGGTTGGACTTGATGGACATGAAAACTGTGGATAAAATAGAACAAGCATGTCATGCTCATTTCATGAAAACTACCCTGGTAAAATCAGCATGGCTTTCAAGGGGTCAGAGGTCTGTGCAAGTCGTGAGGAATCATAATTTTCATAATTTTTGGTCTTACTGACTGTATCTCTTAAGAGCCACAATTATGCAATGCAATTAATTATCAAGGGAGTTTGGGTTTATGGTACATATTTGAAGTAAACTATATTTTAATTGCTGGAGCTTTATCTTGTGGACTTTTACTAAGTACATTAGTAAGTGCTTAATTTAAAGTGATTCTGTCACCCTGAAACATGCTACTTTTTAAATTTTATTACTATTATTATTTGAGAGGAATCTATTTAAAGAGACTCCTGTCAATTCCCTTGCCAGCAATATGATTTCATGGCCACTCTGCTTTTTGCTTTCTTCAAGGTGTTTTCTTTCAAGCAGTCAGTAGGAAAATTATTTCGTGTAAAATAAACTTCCTAAAATATGCAAAATACATTGAGTTAAGCACTTTTCCCAAGCAGTAATTAATATTGATAGATCTGGTGTCATCAACTTGTTATTGATACTTTTTTTTTAAAGGAATTTCTGAACCTCCTCAGCATTCTGACTATCTATTTTTATGTTACAACCTTCTGCATTCAAAACTTAGCTGAAACTTCATCTTCATATGTACTACATGAAGGATCTTGACAGGACAACTCCTGCCTTTCTTGCTGCAGCTGTCTGGGAGGCTGCTGTTTGCCAGCTGTCTGCACCACCTCAGTGGGAAGCTGCTGTTCCAACAGGTGCCTCTGCTTTCACTCTGTCTAAAGTCCAGCTTCTTTCATTTTAAATCCCTCTTCACCAGAATTGCTGTCCTCCCTTTTAGGGCACTGTGGAAAATCCAGGTAGGACATCTGGCTGAAATGCAGCCTGGCTGGTCTGTCACAAACTCCCAACTGAACCTGAGGGTCTTGTTCTTTCTGAAATGATCCTCAGGTTCTCTGTCCTCTGTGCTTTCTCTTTTACAGCTTTACAGATTGTTTAAAATGCCTAATTCTGCTCTTCTCTGCTTTCTGCCCTTCTTCCCAGAACAATATATATCCTCCAATGCCTGTGTTCAGCTTACTGTTTTCCCTATTGTTTTTAATCACAAAGACTGTCTTTGGATTTTTTCAATAAATAGATTTTTGAATATTTATATGAGTTTCTGTATCTCTGAGTGTATTTGTGAATGCTTTAATATAAGACATTAAGCAGTACTGCCCAGTGTTGTTTAATTCTTGTTTTGATCTTGAGTATTTCTAGTGTACTGTGTTGGTATTGCTTGCCATGAACTTGTGACTCGGGAAGTGTCCATTTCTTTCCTCTTCTAAGTGCCTATTTGATTGGCTGTTTTAACAATGATTTTCCCATAGGCAGTGGTATAACGATGATTTAGTCGGACAGAGATACAGCGACTAAACTTTCTGCAGAATCAGAGGAGTCATCCCATACAGTTTTTTGTTGGTCACAGTTGGTGACTTTGAGGCTCCACAAACTGTTCCACAGACTTTCGTTGTGGCACGTAAATACTCTGTTCTCTGAGATTTTTGAAGTCTTGGTGAGACAAAATGCTGTGAATTTATTTTGATGCAATTAAGGTTGTAATAGATAAAGTGAAGCTGTCATATTTATGTATCACATTTATTTCACTAGTAGGCTAATCTGACACCTTTAAGGATGTGGTATTTTTAGTCAGTTATCCTACGACTTCTTGCCAGTTTAACTTCAATGATGTCCAAGTTGGTTGTTACAGTTAGGATAGCTAAAAACATGCCTTCACTTTACTGCTGGCTAGGGTAGATGTCCTATCAAAACTCTCAAAGTGTAGACTTGGTGGGGAGATCCCATTTATTTCTACCTGAACGAAGAAGGCAAAGTTATGCTCCAGCTATACGTACTTGACAGTGTAGAAGACACATTGATACGACATGAAAAACCCCTTCAAAGCAGCATTAATCAGTTTCTGCAACAGATTTCTTCCCTCCCCCTTGCCTTCTCCTGCCCTTTCCCCTTCCATTAAGAAGTGCTAGCCTTTCTGGAAATACTTTCAGAGAGACTGTATATTCTGTGAAAGCTTAGGCTCTTTTTTGCTCTTTGAAGTTTACCATACCTCTGGTCACCTGGTCAAGGATGTGATGTAAGCTTGGTAATATGTTTGAGGAAACCAAGCACAAGCAGACTGCCAAAGCAGCAAATAACTTGGTATATTTTACCCCTCTTTTTGTACATATTGGCATGCCCAGCAGAATAGGGGCACAAGGAGAGAAAACCTTCCTTAAATGAAGACTGAAGTCGACACCTTAGGGAATGTTACACAAAATGCCTTAAAAACGTGAACTGGGTGTGCTTACTATGAAGTGATACCATAGGGACCAGCATGGCTGCTCTGACTCTTGTCATTCCCAAACTGACTACTTTTAACACATAACTTTTTTGTCACTTGTTTTAGAGTCCATCCCGTATCACCTGGAATGTATTTTTTTCACCATAGTTTTCTTGTATCAGTATAGACACATCTGTCATTGGCTTGAATTGTTATTTTTTTCCAGCCAGCCTCTTGCTGGTAGCAGAAGAAAGAGCAGTAGAGTATTCCCAGGGCTTTTACTACTTTGTGGCACCCTTCATGCCACCCCTTTGCAATACCAGGCAGAGAGTCTGTGAATGAGACTGCACATCAGGCCAGGTATACTCAGTAAAACACAACCCTCTTCAGATATTTAACTGAAGAATTAAGTGTTAACACAGAGTGTCATGATTCCAAATGTACTTAGTACTTCATTGCAAGCAAGCCACCTTCCAGACCGAAGTCCTCAAACTCATCTGCTGGGTGTCTCAACCACATACATTTTTTTGCCTTTGTGTTAACTTACAGATATTTCCTTATGTCAATCTACTCTTGCCACTAGAAATGTCTCAAATCTATTAAACAAAAAGGAACATTGATAAATAAAATATAGCCAGTAGAACTTGCAAAATTATCATAGAGAAATAATTTCTAAAATGTATAGAACAATCTGCTTTAAACATATGTAACTTCATTATACCAATATTTAATAAATTATGTTATTGTTTGGTTGGTTTGTTTTAAACACATGAATGGCTACAGTTATGTAGATTTTATTCCAATAGAAAAAGTTGTCTGTAACTTTTATTTACTTACTTTTTGCAGTCCAGACATTCCATATGCAAGTATGCAGCATTTCTGAAAATAATTTCTTCTAGACTGCAGTGGACTTATTTCAGACTGCTCTGCTGTGGTTAGAATATCCCCCAGTCAGAGGCAGAGCGCTTGTAGCACTGAACTAATCCCTGTCTACTGCAGCTTCCTGAGGTTTAGAATTTAATGGCATGAATAAGGTAACTCTTTTCAGAGTAAATTCCAACTCACCTTATTCTGTGATTCTGTAATATTTTCACTTCCCAAAGGTAGCAGGAAGCTGAGTAGCTCATTGCATTGATACATCACTTTGAGATACATCACAGTCAACCTGCTCTATTAACATTATTCCATAGCTTGCATTTTTGCCAGAAAAAAAGAAAAAAATACAACCTACCCAAGCCAAAAATCAGATGCCAAAAAAAAAATTGCAGTGACCGTTTTTGCCTTATGCGTTTTGCCACAAGCTCATCATGAAAATGATGAAATTATGAGAAGGTGTCCAGTTGCCTTGAAAGTATCTTCAGAAGAGTTACTATGCTTCTTGTACAGTTGGAGTTTCCTGTCCAGTAAAAAATATCCTGAGGTCACATGGTTTTGGATGCTTCTCTGGGATATTCCTTCATTAAAGAAATTTCTCAGCATTTCCGTTTAATTATGGAGTAATATTGATTGCCATTTTCCAGCTGTTCTGGTTACTGAAATACAAATTTCTTTAAAAAGATCACTAAATGAGTGTTGACTTCAACAGTTGATGCTCTGAGTTGATACTAAGCTCTGGGATTGTCCAGTGCAGCACACACAGGACCTACATTTTAATTTTCCTCTGTATTAATGAGTTAACATAGTAAGAAAACCAAAACCGCAGCAGAGCCCCATGATAACAATAGTTCTGTCAACTCATTCATCCATCTGGCTTTTTAGTTTTAAAACAAGTATTAGGAGTTGTTACGTGGCTTGGGAGGTAGTTAAAGTTGTACAATGATTTCTTCAGGCTTAGAATGGAACTATTTTATCAAAGTAAAAATACTATTGTATAGTTCATTCCTCATAAAATCTATTTTTGAAACTATGAATATATATTTTTTTCTCAAATGAGCCCTAAGAAATTGCCTATTTTGGAAATAGTGAAACTTAGCTATAACACGTCAATTATGAAATTATTCCTGGCCTACTAATTTTGGTGCTCTGAGCTTAGACACTGGTGCCAGTGAGATGCCATGGTCTTATTCTCACCACAGAATCATCATTAGTTCTGTAAATAGCTTTAATCAAATTGCTTAATTTCTGTTTCTGAATTCTGTCTTTTTTAATGGACACAGTATTTTTTACAGTTGGTATTTTCTGAAGACACCTACCTTTTATGCTTATGTGAAGCATCCAGATGTGATTCTTATTTGGTTTTTTTTAAACAGACTTAATTTTAAAAAGTGAGGAGGGAGTACTGATTAAAAGCAGTAGTGTAGATTGAAAATTAGAACTACTCATTGAATTAAAGTGCAGGGTGTCCTCTCTGGTTTTTTATTTGTTGCTGTTTATATTTTTCCTGCTAGTAATATGCCACTGAACATGCAAAGTAGATACATGAGAAAACTCCATGAACTCCTGTCTGTGATCACATGATCCTTACAAGAAAGTTTACTGATTTCTGGGGTTTTTTTAATCTGTTGCTTAAGGATGCAGGCACCGGATATGGTGTAATCAAAAGCAAGGGGAATAACAGAAGAGCAGGACAGATGGAAAGGAAATTTATATATGACACCAAGCCCAAGGTTATGTAGAATTTGTAGAACTGAATTTCAAGTGCTTTGACTTCCAGTTTAGGCTTAGATTCATGTAGTCAGGTATATCTGACCTTCAACCAAGGCCCAGCAAACCGGGCCTTGTGTGATCCTAACCTGTACCTGCAGGTAACAGGGTTACTTGTGTTATCTGTGGCTGTGATTTGGTATCCATCAAGGGCAGCAGTAAGAGCCATAGCCCTTCTAAGGAAAATTAATTTGTAATTAGAGGTAGGAGAGAATGAAGTGAGACTGCAGCACAGATGAATACACTGTCATGGCCTAATGGGTTTGATTGTTAATACTGTGCTTGAGCCAGCAGCTGATGCAGCAGCAAAAGAGTGGCAAAGACATGTAGTATTTATTTCTCCTCTTAGAGTTGAATCTGTTCAGACCTGTGCTGATGAAATTGTAGTGCCTTACCTACAGATTATATAGTTCCATTGACTGTTTTTATACATGACCCTCTATTTGATCTTGAACATGAGTTATACTCATTTACTGTGTGTAGTTCTACTGCCCTATCCTGGAGGATTTCTGTTAAAAATTATGCACCCGCACATCCCCTATCATGGCTCATCTCCCAAATGTCACATCAGTGTGCTGGTTTGCTGCTGTGACTTTTGGGTATTTAGGCTATGAAAGAAATTGGATATCCTTTGAAAGTACCTGTACCTCAAGTGTGCTTCAAATGCCAAGAAGCACTAGCAGGGCCCTTTCAGACAGGAGTCTCTAGATGCTGTAGTACTGCCTTTTGTAATTTGAAATAAGTGTGGTATTGCTTTATAGATGAGTTTTTTGAATTGAAAATTGTTAGACTATTTGAATACCCCCAATCTATATTTCAGGAAGTGAATTCCAAGATGTGTCTCTCCAAATGTCTGCAAGACTGTAATCCTGTCTGAAGTGAGCTTTCTTCACCTTTTATTTTCAGTTTAGAAAAATCCCCTAAGTTTTGTTGTAGCATTTCAGAGAGGTACTGGTACAATCTGATGTTAACCTCCACATAAAAACAAACAAGAAAGCTGTTGGTATGTGTTCTGCTTTTCTCCAGTAGCAATTAGTAGCTACTAAATTATAAGTAGCCAGGGTGCTAATTTGGTGGCCTGAAATACCTGAAGTTAGCAAGCTAAATACAATTTTATCCTATGTGTCTAATAAAGTAGTGAAAAACAGTAAATTAAGTTAGCTTCTCTCCTTTTTTTTTTTTTCATGTATTTCTTCAGAAAACAGCCTATGCCAACACTTAGCAGAAGAGATGGTCCTCTGAAATCTTTCAGACTTTCCTTGGTCCTCCCAGATCTGTTTTCTTTGCTTGTCCACATGAAGGGTGTTTTACCTTTTTGAGCCACTGATGGTTCAGAATGATACAATTTTGCATGTGAGGTGGACATCCTTATTCTGGTCCAAGTTTTTACCTTCTTCCACAAAGGGTAGTCATAACTGTAACTGAATTTCTTCATAATTTAAAAAAATTATGTAGATTGCTTTGATAGTATGCTTCAGATTGCAAGCAAAGAGGTAAAGTAATACAGTATGGCTTTGCTGTATTTAATTCTTTAACTGTTATGTTTTTGAAGTCTGTGTCAAATGTATTTACTTCAGAACTTCGCTGACCATGGTCTGTCTGCTCATTTAAAGAGTAACTACAGCAGTCTTGTTTTTCCATAGTCTCCTGCATGTGTGGTGTGTTAATTAGTTACTGGTTATCCATTGTGTGCCAGCCTGGCTTCAGTGTACCTGCGGTGTCTGAAGCTGGGAATGTTCCAGTGGCAGCAGCAGCCACGGCAGCAATTTCAGTTCTGGTTAGTGCCAAGTCACTTTGTTTTAATGATCCTTCCAGATGACTTGGGGGAACAGCAACTTCAACAATATTTCCACAGAAGACACATCACCCTCAGCGAAACAGAGAGCTACCATACTCTGGGGCTACTACAGACAGGACTTGGGGGCGGAGAGGGGGGACAGCAAGCTGAAGAAAGCCATGCTATCTGGGAAAAAAAAAAAAAAAAAGTGTGTTTTATTATCTAGAGTGCTGTAATTACTAAACACCTCTGTGATGAAAGAAAGTAGAGTTATTCCCATATTATATGTGAAAAAACAGTGAGGGCTTGTCTACACAGGGCTGTTATGCAGTTGTGCTGTTAGCCAGTACACTGCTGTATTTAAACAGCTGTAATTATGCTGGTAGAATTGCCAGGGTGAGACTCTCCTCTGAGTTGAAACATGCCCTTTTCTGGTTTTGAGGTGTACTGCTTTAGAAGCATTTTGAAGTGACCTTAAAAAGGAAAAACAACCCAGATTTCTGGATAAATACAAGCTAGGACCAATTAAGTCTACCAAGTAAGTTATACTGAGTAAATTTGGCCTTTGAAACATTTCTCTCATGGTATAGTTTTCCTGGCTAGACAAGAATTGAACAGGATGGTAATGGGCTTGTGTTACTTTTTCTTCTGCTTGTTAATACCATGTTACTATTTCCTTGTGTCTGCTGTCTTCTGACTATCACTGCAGATTTTTTGCTTGTCCAAGATGCCTTCTTTTGCAAAAGAATTCATATGTACAACAGTAGTGCCCCAGTCACTAGAAGTTATTTTAAAAAAAAGGAAACTGAAGTATACAGAATATGTAGCAGATGAGATATTCTCTGGCTTATACAATGGAACAATTTTCTCACTGTGAAATTGCAGTAGCTGTAATTCAGGAGTTGTTAAGTTCTCTTTGTAAGAAAGACTTCTGATTTAACACCTTCTCTCATCTTCTTACAGCAAAACTATTAAAGCCCTCTCCAACAGCATCCAGATGTAAAGATGTATACAGCCACAAACAAATAGAGAAAAAAAGAGCACTTGTCTTGTGAAAGAGAACTCTTTGTAAGTTGAAAGAAATAATTTCAACTTTCATGCCTTCACTGCGAGGAGAAAAGACCACCTTTGTCCTTTTCCTATGAGTTGGGGGTTTGTACTGATTAGTTAATGACATTGTAAAGATGAACCAACAGGCAGGTGAAGAAAAACAGGACCACAAGCATTTGTGATGAGTGGGAAATCTTACTGAAATACAAAAAAAAAAAAATTACAAGGGACAAAGGTTAGTCCAACTGAATAGTATTTGGTTTTCCACTCATTTACTATAATAAGGTATTACTAGGTACAGGAACCTGTCTGAATAACCATATAATTGAGACATATTAAGGATTAAAAAAAAAAAAAAATTAGCAAAACCAGTTAGAAGACTAGAAATCAGTGTTTGTCCAGGGGAACTACAGTGCAGCTGAATTGTCACCAAAATTCAGAAGACTTCCCATGGGAAGTGCTAAAGATTCCATGGCTTGAGAAGCTTACACCTACTTGCATTTTCATCAGCATTTCTGTAATCTTTCAGTTTGGTGAAAGTGCAAAACCCTCAATTTTTAACTCATTACTGATTAGTGTTGGTTTGAGGAGTTGTTTGTTTAAAGGGTATGATAACTGAGGCATTACTTTTGTGAATCGAATCTATGTGTCCTTCATTATTTTGTTGAAGCCAGAGGCTGAAAACCATTTTTTACATGTTTTCCTTGTTTTAAGGAGAAAATTCTTGTAGGGCATCTTGAATTAACCAGTATTATTGTAGTTAGTTTTCCCATTATAGCATTCAAATACTTTGTGTTGTATTATAAAACAAGTTTCAAAAAAAGGAAGAATGTTCAGTTTTGAGTGTTTAACACAGCCAAAACTAGATTTAGCCGCAGTGTGATGGGTATTTGTGCATGTTACTGATTTCATAGAATCATTTAGGCTAGAAACAACCTTTAAAAACTTAGTCAAACCATTAACCCAGCAATGCCAAGTCCACCATTGAACCAGGTCCCCATGTCATCTACACATCTTTTAAATACTTCCAGAGATGGTGACTCTACCACTTCTTTGGGCAACTTGTTCCAATGCTTGACAACCATTCTAGTGATTTTTGTTTATACCCAGCCTAAACCTCCCCTTGGGACCATGTCCTGTCATCCTGATGTTTGTTCCCTGGGAGCAGTGCCTGACCCCCACCTGGCTGCACCCTCCTGTAAGAGAGTTGTGGAGTTTGAAAAGGACCTCCTGAGCCTCCTTTTCTCCATTGTGAGCCCCCCCCAGTTCCCTCAGCTGCTGCTCATTGGACTTGTGCTCCAGCCTCTTCTCCAGCTCCATTCCCTCCTCTGGATATGCTCCTGCCCCTCAATGACCTTCCTGAATTGAGGGTCCCAGAACTGGACACAGCACTCGAGCTGCAGCCTCACCAATGCCCAGCACAGGGGGACTGTCACTGCCTTGCTCCTGCTGCCCTACTCTTGCTGATACAGGCCAGGATGCCCTTGGCCTTCTTGGCCACCTGGGCACAGCTGGCTGATGTTCAGCTCCTGTTGACCGGCACCTCCAGATCCTTTTCCAACAGGCAGCTTTCCAGACAATTTTTCCCCCAGACAGTAACATTGCAGGAATTGTGACCCAAGGCAGGACCCAGGACTTGGCCTTGTTGGAATGCAGACCATTGGCCTCATCCCATGGATCCAGCTTGTTCTGATCCCTCTGCAGAGCCTTCCTGCCCTCCAGCAGATCAACACTCCTACCCAAATCAGTGGCATTTGCAGTATCAATAAAGATATTAAACACTGGCCCCAACACCGGACCCTGGGGAACACCACTGGTGCCCAGCCACCAGCTGGATCTAATCCCACCACTCATTCACCACCACTCCACCCTGGGTCCAGATGTCCAGACAGTTTTTCACCCAGTGACACTGCACCGGTCCATGCCACGAGCAGCCAGTTTCTCCAGGAGAATGCTGTGGGAGACAGTGCCAAAGGCTTTACTGGAGTCCAGGCAGATAATATCCACAGCATTTCCCTGATCCATTCAGTAGATCACCTGCTTGTAGAAGAAGATCAGGATAGTCAAGCAGGATGTGCATTTCATAAACCCGTGCTTGTTTACCTTCATTAGTGTTAATTCTATGTTTCAAAAGTAAGCATGTTTATTTTTGTTCAGTGCTCCAAGCTCTGATCTGTTATAGGATATTGGACCTTTCATTATTATTACTGAAAATTACAAACGTGTGCAAAAACCAGAGTGCAACTCTTTATTCTGCTTACTGCTGCTTAAAAAAATGCCACCAAAACTGGTAGAGAAGCCTTACACTGAAACTTAAGAAACTGTCATTCTGAGGAAAGCTTTCTGAACTAAAGTAATATGAACAACCACTGCTGCCCATGGGGAAACTACATGTGTTTGAAGAAATAAAACTTCATTTATTTCTTATTAATTTTTGTATCATTGTTCAAGTGCAAAATCCTGGCTTGATAATAGAATATGATGTTATCTGTATAGTAATGGGCTATTTTTGATTTTGTTGGTGGTGGATTTTTTGTTTGTTTTTTTGTATCTCACTGCTCAGTGTGCATGCACACATATATTGCCTTACCTCATGGTAATTCCATGATTTTCAGCAGATTTTTCTCTCTTGGTAATTGATTTGATAATTTTTATTCCTTCTGATATTAATCTACCCATTCGCCCTGATGGTAGTCAACGGGAAGAACAGAAAATACTGAAAGAAACTTTGATTTTCCCAGCCCTTGTGATTTTGCTGCTGTTGCTCAAGGGTGTAATTCAAATACGGAGTGCAGAGCAAGTGCAATATGATTTCCATTCAATTTAACAGTCTAAGAATTTTTCAGGTTTTTCTTTATTCTCCCTTAGGACAAATGTGTCACATGCTGCTTTTTCCCCCTGTTTGTCTCTGTGTCTTTTCTTTAGCTATTCTAAACCAGTGTACTTCATGAAAAAGAGGAGAGGTCAGTGAGAGAAATGGTGTTCTCAAATTGCATACTGCCTGTATGTGGCTGTGTTTGTATGGATATTATAGTTGTTTTGTTTCAATGACAGGTGTCAATCTTGATTGTTTTATTCAGCCTCTTATCTCCTGTTTTGAGATCACAGTCTTTGGTAAAATAACCCTAATGCAGTCATATATGGAGACCTTAAAATCAGTTTATGTTCCTTTCCAGTAATCCAGAGATCTAAAACCTTTTTTCTCTAGCAAGAATTCTGTTCTTTCCTCTCCTTTTGTTCTGGCTGTCTTGAATAGAAGCTGGCTCATTCTGTAAGAAAAGAATCTTAAAAATAATTTTAAATCATTTTACAAATAGTACATGGTGGAACTAGTAGGTAACTGTTGGGGGATGTTTAATAAAATCTGTTTATTCAAATATTTCTCATGTTCAGTTCAGCCATTAATGATGATAAAACACATTGTTTTCTGCAGAAGAAGATGTTTCTATTGTTCTGAATCCAGCTGAGGTGAGGCTGGAAGTGGCTTCTGCTTATCCCGTATTTTCAAACAAAACAGAAGACACAGCAAACAATTATTTTTTTCAACCTTTTAGTGCCATTCAGGGTCTTGATTACTTACTTAAACAATGAAGAGATGAGTGGTTATAGATACAGGGTAATTTTTAATGAAAAGAATAATCACACAGTCAGTGATATCACAGAGTCAGTTTAATATCACAGTCAGTGATAGCTGGAGGCTTGACTAAATTCTGCCAGGTTCTGTTTCATGGAGCATTTCTTGGCAACCTAATCTGTTGCTTGGCTGTCCTCACAGGGAAAAGGTTGTTCCACACATCTGGCTGGAACTTATGCTGTTTTGACTTACTTTCACTCTCTCTTCTCCTCCCACCATGCACCTCAGCAGGGAGCATGGCTATATCTTCTTGCTGATCTCTTCGTGGCTACTGGCAGGCTGTATGAGGTTCTCCGAAGCTCCATCTGAACAAGTTCTCACAGCCTTTCCTCAAGTGCTCAGTGCCCTGATCATCATGTTGGCCCTTGGCTCAGCTTGTTCAGGTTCGTGGATGACAGGACAAGGGGCAGTGGCCCTAACATGAAGGAGGGTAGGTTTAGATTATGTATTAGGAAGAAATTCTCTACTCTGAGGGTGGTGGGGTGCAAGCATAGGTTGCCCAGAGAGATTGTGGACTCCCCGTCCTGGGAGGTGTTCAAAACCAGGCTGGATTGGTCTCAGTAACAGGGCCTAGTGCAAGGTTTCCTGCCCTTGGCAGGGGATTTGGAACTAGGCGATCTTTAAAGTCCCTTCCAAACCATTTCATGACTCTATGATTTGAATGTTGTTCTGGTGCTGTGAGGCCCAAAACTGAACACACACTTCCAAGAGGTGGTCTAAAGAGTAAGTGGGAGCATTCACCTAACTTCATCTGCCATCTGCATTCAGGATACCATTAGTCCTTATTGCTGCCACTGTGCACTGTGAGTACCTATTTAGCCTTTTTTTTCTTTTTACCAGCCCATTTTCAGCTATTGTTTCCGAGTCAGTCAGTCCGTAGCAGGGCCTATTGTGAGTTTAGTTCATCTTACCTACCAGAGATTTCATTTGTCCTTGTTGGATTTAATGAAGTTACTGCTGGCCTACTCCTTCAGCCTGTTTATTTCTCTCTCAATGGCAATTCTGCCCTTGAGTGTATAATTGAAATGGAGGTTGGTTGAGATAATTAATAATGATAACCAATGGTGAATCAAAAAAAGAACAAGATACCATAATCTTTGTATGATACCATCTCCATTAAAAATAATCACAATTTTCAGGCACAGTCCTACAATTCAGCAAGCAGCTCTGGATGGTAAATTGGAGCAAAGTAAATGTACCCCTTTTTCCTCTACTAAGAATAAGCACATGTTTATACTGAGATATGCAGATACTTATCCATTGTATTAATTTAGCTTCTGTTCTAGCATTGAACATACTTTGCTGTTGGCTTCTGCCAGTTGCTGATTTTGTTTTCAACCATCAATTCTTGGATGTAAAGTAATCTGCTATGTAGGAGAAATTGAGTGTGGGTTCCTACATTACGCTTAATGGAGTGGGCTGGAAGATAAGGCTGGGTTTTAACTCCAGATATAGTATGTACTTACATGTGTGTCATCAAAGCTTTTTTTAATGTCTGCCTTCCCTGTCTGAAAACAGGATGTCACAAAACATAATGAGAAATTGAGAAAAGTAGAAAGAATGAAGAGGAATCTTCAATGGACTTTATAAAGCTTCTAGAGAAATGTTGCATGTTGGTACTAAATAATAAACTATGCTGTCAAAAATACATAGCTTAGTTACAAATTACTGCAAAGTGTATTTTCAGGAGACTTGTCTGCAAAAAATGATCTGATAAACTTTTATAGATAATGGGAAATATTGCTGGGGATGGTTCTCCTAAAGGAACTAAGGGAATCTAAGACTGAGAAACAGGAGCAGCATTTCAGAAGCAGCTTTCTTTTATGCATGTAGGCTGGGTATTTATAAAGGTTTCTGAGAAACAAAGGTGTACTCAGAAGTAAATTAAAACCTTGTTATAGGTGAACTATTGAAAGTATGGCTCAAATCTAATTTAAAGTAATTCTGAAAATACGAAGTGGCAGGGAGATCAAAGTTAGTAGTTTTCCTGAGGGTCTGAGCTATATCCAAGTTACTGATACATATTAAGTTGGGTAAGAGTGATTAGGAGGCTTTTGTTGTTGCTGTTAGTTTCTTTGGAAGGGTTCTTTAAAATCTTTCGTTATATGGATCTTTTTGCAAAAAACTATGGAGATACCTCCCTGCCAGGAGGTCCTAGAGGAGGGGACCCTGGATGAACAGGGTTTGCTCCAGCTCCCTGCTCATGTGTGCCTGGATGCTGTGTCCGGATTGGTTGGTGGGGGTTCCCGGGCTGGGGAAAAGTGCCAGGGGAGTCCTGTGACTCGAGAATCACCAGCAGGCTGGATGTCATGCGGCTGGGAGAAATAAACATCTCTGAACATCCACCTAGTATCGTTCCATATTTCATTTCTACATGTCTCATGGTACAATACTTGTTGAGAGAATTCCCCGACAACAATAAATGGTGGAGAATGCGGGCATTCGACCCCTGATGATGATTTCTGAAGGCTAGGAATACAGTGACACTCAATTGTGAGTAAACTCAGAATTTTCTTCTCATCTTGGTTTGGCTGTATTTTCTGGGCTATGGAGGAATCATGAGAAATGGGGCTCTCGAAGACACAGAAGGAAATTTATCTAGAAGTTAAAGAAATCCTAATGAATCAAAATGCAAAGCTTGATTCGGGACAACAAGAACAGTTCTTTGGCTTTTTAAAAGTTTTCCTCATGTTTCTCGAGATTTGCTTTTTGACATGAATCTCCCCTATGAGGGTACCCCAGATTTTTGGACCGAAATCTGGGATGAGATGATGGTTCAGTCAAAACATTAAGCAGTGACAGGACCTTTCTGTGTATTTCCTGTCATTCTTAGAACTGTTGAGAAGCATGTGCATGGTCCCTTTATCTCTATGGCAGAAGACGGCTGCCGTGCCGTGGCTGAGACCGAGCAGCAGCCACCCCAGGAGTGCATGACTATGGCCACGGGTCCCCCCTGCCC
This sequence comes from Lanius collurio, assembly GCA_020086605.1. Classification (NCBI taxonomy): domain Eukaryota; kingdom Metazoa; phylum Chordata; class Aves; order Passeriformes; family Laniidae; genus Lanius; species Lanius collurio. Next base: position 3,759,404 of record JACBWW010000008.1, on the reverse strand, counting down.
GTGCTGGCAGAGGTGCCCGCGCTGGAGGCACCCAATGCTCTCGGGAGCCTGCGCCTTACCGCTGATTCCATCCCTAGCTCGGAGCCCCTGCCGCTCGATCGCGAAGGAGGGACCGGCACGGTGGGGGCCATGGGTCATGTGTGCAACGGCATGGGCCCTATGGTGATGGTCCGGCCATGCACCGTGTGTGGGAGGACATACCTAGAGCTCTCCGAGGCATCCTCACAGTGAATAGTGAAGGAAAATTAGTACCAATAGCTTCTGAAAAAAAGCTGCTCGTGAAAAGCGGCTCAGCAGAGCGGGAGTAGCTGCCCAGCATCACGCGGCATGCAGCAGCCCAAAAACAGTGCGCAAGTGGCGGCCGGCGGCGGCGATAGCGGCAGTTTCCCTGGCAACACGGCCGCCCGCAGTGTGCCGCCCCGAGCCGAAGCAGAACCGCGCAGAGCCCAGACGCTCGCTGCAACGGGGCCGATTGCTGGGCACAGAGGAGCCGCCGCGGGGGCCCGGCCAAAGCACAGCTGTGGCCAGAGGCGGAAGAACCGGCAGCCACGGTGCACAGTGGCCCGGTATGGCCCAGCCCGCACGGCTCCGAGGGCTGCCCCGAGAAGTCGGGACCCTGCAGCAAGGGCGTGCCAGCAGCTCCGGCAGCCCCGGCATGAGGGCGAGCAAAAGCAAAAGTAAAAGCAGTAACACAGACGACGAACAGCAACAGCACGGAATAGGGAAAAGTTATCACAACTAAGGTTTTAGGAACTGGGAAGTGATATAAAGAACCATTACGGATTTGTAAACAGATGGGACACTAGAGAAGATGTTTTTGTGCATCAAACTGCCATAATGAAAAATAACCCTAAGAAATATATTCCAAGCTTGGGAGACAGAGAAACTGTAGAATTTGACATCATGTAAGGAAGAAAAGGCCTATAGGCAGCCCACATGACAGGGCCTAAGGGTGTTCCAGTTGAAGGCAGTCGGTATGCGCAGAATTGTAAACCATATCGATATCAGCTACCTCCCTTTCCCACTCCTAATTTTCCCTTTTACCCTACACCCAATATGAACCCTTTCTTAAATTCATCCCATCCCCAATTCATCCCTAATCCATTTTTCACCCTATGGCTTCCCTATGTAATCCTCTTTCCCCACAATTCCTCTCCAATACCAAGGAGGCGATAAATAAGAGGGAAAAAAAAAGTAACTGTCACTGTTAAGAATTCCAACAGGTACAAATGGAAGAAATCCTTTCCTGCCTCAGTTTCCCCATGGAAGACGCTCAGAGAGTCCTGTCTTCCTTCCACCAGACCTAAGATGCTTCAGATTAAAATCTATTTGGACATTTGGGAGCTGGGGAAAATAGCTTGTTTTCTTCTGAAATTGTTCTTGTTTTTCTAAGTTGATCCAGTTGTTTCCAATGTTAAGTTTCAAATCACTTTTAGTAAAAACAAAAGGGTGAGATGTGGAGATGCCTCCCTGCTGGGAGGTCCTGAAGGAGGGGACCCTGGATGTACAGGGTTTGCCCCTGCTCCCTGCTCATGTGTACCTGGATGCTGTGTCCGGATTGGTTGGTTGGGGTTCCCGGGCTGGGGAAAAGTGCCAGGGGGTCCCATGACTCGGGGGAGATGGCCAGCAGGCCGGATGTCGTGCGGCTGGGAGAAATAAACATTTCTGAATGTCTACCCAGTATTGTTCCATATTTCATTTCTACATGTCTCGCGGTACAATACTTATTGAGAGAATTCCCTGTCAAGAACAAAAAACCTCTTGCCTTCTCTCAAATGCTCTGTATTCCATTTATAATTTCCCGTTGTCAAATTTGACCCTTTTGTGAGGCTTTGCTTGAAATCACAGGACTTGAATTCTCTTGCACAGGGAATGAGTTCGTAGGTAGAGGGATCTGTTGTAGGATCCAGGGATGTGTAGAGGGATGTGTTGTAGGATTTTTTCTGTAATGAACTTTCTTTTCTTCACTGATTAAGTTTCAGTAAAACTTTTTATTTCATTCTAATTCATTTTGGCATCTTAGTGTAGCATTACTTGCTTTTTCTGGCATGCTGCCTTGGTTAATTAGCTCTGAAATGGCTTGCTTACCTCTTATTGTAGCTTGCCCACTAATAGAAATATGATTGTAGAAATGAGCAGTTAATGTCCCAGTGTTAGGCACTGTATGAGCTGTAAATGTTGATTATTGTTAATGAGCAATCAGGAACAATGGGCAATCATATTCATATGGGAAGGGAATTGTCTGATTTCAGGAATTTCCAGAGTAACAGAAAACTGTTGAAAAGAATAAGGAATTTGCTTGCATAACTTTCTGTGTCTTCGGTGAACACTCAAGATTGTTCTGGTAGGGTAGCTATTTCCCATATACTATTTTCACATTTGATTGGAAGATGCAGTGTCCAGACATTATTTCAAAAAACAGTACATGGAATGCTTTTTGCAGAATAAACTAGGCTTGGTCAATTATATTTAAATATCATTTCACAGTTAATATGTTAAAAAAAATAGCCAAAATAAGTAGATAATGCCAGCTTTCTGTGACTTTATTTTTTTTCCATGAAAACATAGTAAGCAATTAAAATTAAAAAATCAACTGATGACAGATACATAAATAGGATATATAATCCAAGTATAATCTCTGTTTTTTTAATTACTTGAAAAACTACTGTAGTTGAACCTCTGAAATGTGGAAAACACTGTGATATCATTGATTTATGAAGTCAGTATAACTTAAAAGTATTTAAAAAATGAGAAGCTAGAATACCTGGATAACATTTTCCGACTAGATCAGTGACCTATGATCAGAACACTTTGGTGGAAACTTCTCTCTCAAGCTGTATTGCCTGTTGGTCCACAAAACCAATTTTCTGTTTGCTTAAGGATTACATGCTTTTGTATGCATTGCTGTTGCAGTTCTAGACATGCTAACTTTACATGAGATCAGGGACTACTTTTTGAAACTTCAATAGTCACCTACAATTTGCTAGATTAATTGAAGAACTAGGTACAGTACTGGTTGATGTAGAATATGGGAGAACACTGAAGACTGTGGCTTTTTATGCCTAGATAACTTCTTTAATTCTGTCAATTTGACAGGGCATCATTAGCTTTTCTTGTGTGATTGATGTGGAAGAAGAAGAGAAAGTGGTTTTTTGTTTTCTGAAGAATGAAAGATCCTGACAATTGCATGTAGTTTCTGGTGCTACCAGTGAGAATAAAATATCAAGACAACTAGAGCTTATTAAGCCACTTCAAATGAATGAAGAGTTTGCCTTTTAAAATTTCAGAATTGAACGAGCTTTGCAAAACCTAGTGCCAGCTAGAGAGTTGTTTATCACAGATGAGTTTGGATATTATTGTAAATAGATCTCTGATGTGTAGTCAGAGATAGCTCTGGCATTTTAAGACATGCTGACCAGGTTAAATAATCACAAAGCAAATTTAGACCAGAATGTGTATTGAAACTTTCCTAATTACTGATTTAACTCCACTTCTGAATCACATCTCAAGCTGTTCCTTTCAAAGTTACCATCAAGTCAGCAAGGATAGACTGTGCTACAATATTTAAAGTTTCACAGCTCTCAAGAAAGTTTGCCTGGATTTGAGCAGGATTTCCTTCTGGAAATCAGAGTAACAAGGAAGTAGCAAAAGTGGTTAAATTATGTTTCATAACAGACTTCGCTGCACAGACAGAATGTAACAAGTAGAAGGTCATATCCTGTAAATGCTCTCATTTCTCACTTTCCAGTGGTTAACAAATTGTAACCAGATATGACATGCAGTGTGGTCAAATGTAGCCTTTTAAGAGGAGAATTTAGTAGATTTTGAATGTTTCTATGTAAAAGTTGGTAGCAAATTGTCTTCTTTGGATCATTTTGTTCAATTGCTTTTGGGAAGAGAATGTGAGGAGAGAAATGGATAAATAGATAAATGGAAAGAGGTATTCACACTCATGCTTGTCTTGTTCTGTTGGTCATTGATTAAACGATCCTTCTGCTTCTGGTCTTACTTGAGTGCAGTTATTCAGTGTTAGTGGATCATAGCTGCTATCACAGGGTAGAAGCTCTCTTAATGTTGCAGTGTTCATGTGATGTTTATACTTCTGCTGATCTGCTTCTACACATAAGAAAATGTGGCCTGTTTTTTTTTGTTTTGTTTTGGTTTTTTTTGGTTTTTTTTTTTTTTTTTTTGGTAGTCATAACTTGTCTAGGTCTTGTATGTTTACTACAGATTTATCTTTCAGTTAACCCACTTTGGGCTGAATTTTGACTGGGCTGTAAACAGTATTGATTTCAGTTCTGTTACACGTCTTACTCGTCCATGCTAATTAGGTCTCAGTTCAGCTACAATACTTTCTTCCAGGGGTATTTCTAACAGTACCACTCTCATCAGGGCAATCTCATCAGCAACCAAAATGTTCCTGATAGCAGGAGCAGTAGTACTGAGGGCCTGGTTTATTGACTGTGAGTGAAGCAATTCCACTTTGTCATTAGGTTTCATATCTGTGTTTGTGCTGCTGAGCTGCTCTGGAGAATGGCCCATACGGATTTTTTCCTTTACCTCTTTAGATTAGATTCCCTCTTGCAGCCTTGGTTTCTTTGATTATGGAAAGAAACAGTACCATTTTTGGCATACCAATAAACATTTTCCTTCTGTACAAACCTCCCTCTCCTGTGTATGTCTAAAGTGCTCTCCTTTCTGATTGATCACTGATAGCATCACCTGCTTTTTCTGCTGTACTGTATTAGACTTGCACTGTCATTTTCATAAATAACTTCTCTCCATCTGTTTTCCTTCCCTTTTCCCCTTACTCTGTGCTTTTTCAGATTCTTTCCCTTTCTAACCAGTATTTCCCTAGAGTTTGTTGTTGTTTGTGAAAATGAGTAGTACTGAATCTGAGGGGAAGTGAGGTAACAGGAATTGTCCTTGCTTGCTCAGGCAGCAGTCAAACAAGTGGCATGCAAAACAAGGGATTTGGCCTGGGTGAGGAGGTGCAGTGCTCTGGGCCGAAAGAAGGGGCTGGGCTGGCACACTTCTGTCTTACAATGAGTTTCTGTTTCACTAGTGGCTGCCCTGCCTCTGGAAGCTTTTGCTCGTCTGCCTTCAAGACACTGTGTCCTATGTGGGCTGAACCAATTGGCTGCACATACTGTGAGGGTCTGGAAAGACATTTGTGGGAGTGGAACCTGAGAGCTCCATGTTGAAATGGAATTTCTTTAGCAAGGGAAACGAGCTTGGAGGAATTGCAAAATTTGAATTGATAAATGGGAAGGTTATTTCTTCAGCTGTGAGTAAGACCTAAACCTATAGGACATCAGATGAGAAGACAAACTGCTGCATGGCCTATGTTTCAGACAGTGGCTGAGAATAGATGCTTTGTTCAAAAGTAAGGCAGTGAGGTACTGCTGTGCCCCGCCAGATTCCAGCAGAGAAATTTCTGAGCTAGAGCTTGGAAATTTGAGGATAGGCCATTCTGCTTAATGGTTTTTGAAGGCTTTTTCTTGCCTTAATGAAGGAGTTCTTTGAATCCATGTAAACTGCAAATATCAACTGTGTGCTGCGGTAGTAGTCCCAAAGACTGGTGGCATATTGTGTGAAGGTCCTTTTTTGTTTGTATTGAACCTGACATCTAATTGTTTTCAGTGTCACAACTTTATTTTTGTATTATGTAACAATAAAGAGTCATTCCTTGATTTTCTTTTCTTTAACAGTCAGGATTTCCTTAACAGTCATCTCTTTATTGTAGTCTGATTACTTTGCTTGATCTAGCCTTGGATTGTCCTTGCCATTTATCTTTGTTTTATTTTGTGCTCACTCATGTCTTTGCATACCTGACCTAGCTGTCATGTAATAGCCTCACCCTCAGAATAGCACACTGGATTTCGTGTTTGTTCATTATCCCCCAAACATTTTTAAAACGTGTTTTCATAATATTTCCTCCTTGCTTTATTTTACTGTTGAAGGTATTTTTTCTTGTCTCAACACTGATGTGTCCACATTAATTTTTCATTCTTGAATTGGGCCTGGGTAGGAGGGAGGTATAGGACCTCGTATTGTGATGTCCTTTAGATCTTTAGTCAAAACAGTGCAGATAACACACTTACGTTTAGGCCATCAAAGAACAGGGTTTCCTCAGGGTCACCGTTTTTCTGTTTCTTACTCTGGCCTTCCCCAGTGAATCAATATGGTTGGGTACTGATAAGAATCATTTAATAAGTGAAAAAGTGGAAGAAGAGAGAAGGAAAACAAAATTTAAAAAGCATTGTAAAGGCATTTGCTCACCACCTCCCACAGGCAGGCTAATGCCCAGCTGCTATAAAGACTTAAAAAAAGTGATGCATATTGGATGCATATTAACCTGAGTTGCTGCTTTTACCATCAGTAATGATTTTACCAGACACTACTGGGAATGTTCTAAATGAGAACTACATAGCAATAAAAGAAAATAACAATACAGGTTAATTTTGGCAAAGAGCTTTAGATAAAACTTTGTTTTCCAAACTCAGGATGCAGTGTTGTTCAGGTGAAGGATAGTTGTAGGAGGGGAGCATAATTCTGCAAATGTTTCCTTATTAAAATACTCCGAAGTAAGGTTTAATATGGCTGTTTATTGAAGTAAATGTGTTCAGGAGCATTAATCAATGTATAGACAAATCTATTTTACATGCATGGGAGTACTGAAATAATTCTGTGAAAAGCCCTGACACAATGTAAGAGGAAAATCATTAGGGAGTTTTCTCTGTAACAGTAATGGTACTAATGCAACAGCATAAAAAGGAATAGTTTTGTGACACCTGTGAGAAATCAGCTCTACAGTGGGGCTCTTAGTAATGGGAAAATCTTTTTGCAGTAATAGTTTTGGGTGACAAATTACTGGCTCCCGTTTAAGCTTAAATTTAGCCTAGAATCCATTTCCTCTGTGATACTTGTACAATGGAAATGTAAGTGATCTGGAAGAGGTACAGAAGCTCTCAGGATCATACTTTTCAGTAAAAGTAGTAAATAAGGAGTGTAAGAGTCACATTTGATACTGAAAAATGCAACTGCAAAATTTTCATAATTATTTCATTATCTCACACCTGAGCAGACCATGTGAGTGCTGTTACATATATGCATACACATATATAACAGCAATATAGGTGCATATATCTACACATAGAGCACGTGAACCTCTTAGGGGAAAGGTAAAAGCATTTTAAAAAGATATTATTTTGAGCTCACAGTCATGCTCTCAGACGGAGTGAGCGTTTATGGCTGAGACTGTCCGGCTGCTGTTGCTGCCTTTGGGAGGTTGCTGTTGACTGTAAGAGGTCTGGCTCATCTGGACATCCAATGAACTTCTCAGCCGCATCGTTTGCATTGTTGCACAGTGATGCAGCCGGGAGCCAAGAGTGACTCATGCCGATGGCTGTGAGCTCCAGTGGCTCAGGAAGAGCTTTGTTCTCTGGAGGTAATAGGAGTAGTCGGCTCGGGGGAAGAACTGCCTGAGCTTCACCACCTCACTTTCTGGGAATGTGCGTCAGGGCCACTGGCCATGCCTCCTGCCCTCCTTTCACAGCTCAGAACGGATGCAGGGGTAGGTTTTTGTATTTCAGTACCGATTCCTAAAGGACAAGAGACTATGGCTGTTTCCACAACAGCTGAGCTAAATCCCTGCAATCATCTGCTGTGATCCATATTACTTGATTTATAATACTTCAGTAATAGAGTTGTTATATGCCAAGTTTTCTGAGCACCAAAAGACTTCCTTTTTGTAGTTAAGGTGGAGATACTGACATCCACACAAGCTTGCTATTTCAACCATGCATCTATTTAAAACCTTTTCCCCATCTGAAATGTGGAAAACACTGTGATGTCATTGATTTGTAAAGTCAGTACAACTTAAAAGTATCTAAAAAATGAGAAGCTAGAAGAATACTTGGATAACATTTTACAACTAGATTGGTGACCTATGATCAGAACACTTCGGTGGAAACCTCTCTCAAACCGTATTCCTGTTTGGCCCATAAAACCAATTCTCTGTTTGCTTAAGGATTATATGCTTTTGTATGCTCTCTGTATTTTTATATAAAAAATAAAATGATGGAAACAGTATTCCCGCACCAAAAAGAAAAAAAAAAAAAGCCATGTAGGTTTTCCCCAAAGGATTAATGTGTTTGGAAAAAACCAAACACAACAGTTATCTTTAGTTTATAGCCTTGTAAGTATTACACATGTACAAGTTGAGTATGTCTCTGGTAAATGCTGAAAGTGTTCTTCAGAAAGTTATGGACTAAATTTGATGTTGAACAGGAATTAAGCAGAAATGTTCCCAAAACACAAAGAACTGAAATACCGTGATCCTCAATATGATGGTTGTCAGGTTGGAAGCTGCCAAAAAACCCCATATCTACACATCAATAACCTAAGAAAAGCCCTTGTATTTTGCTAAGGGTTTTGTCTTTGCAGTTTGGTATCAGTATTAAACATCTAGACCATATGTGGAACTCAAAAAGAAAACCTGTGGTGTAAAAGGCAGTTGGTGGTTTCATTCTGTGTCGTGCAGAAATACTTCTGTTTTTAGAATTTGACTGGTGGTTTTATTTGTGATAAATGAGGCAGAATTGAATGCACTAGATAGCTTTAACATGATATAGCAACAGGGGAAAAAAAGGGATAGAAAACCAGTTCAGCTGTTGTTGCCTGAGGAGGCAGAAGGACAAGGTGCAGTGTTGAAAGGTGCAGTTACAGCACTGTGGGTTTTCTAATGCTGATTGTGCTTCAGAAGTTTTTCCTGCACTTTCCAAGGAATTTGTAGTGCTGCAGGTTCTTCCAAACAGTTTTTACTCTGTGCAATGACAGGGAAGATAGGCAAAGTATACAAAAGCTTTCTGTGTAGAGCTTGATCTGCTGATTACTACTGCAAGGGCAGGACGGAGAGGTAACTGCAAGATTGATTTCTGAGGTAGACCACTGTGTTTATTTTCTTTTGGTGTGACTTGAGATAAATACTGAAGGAGTGAATTCTGAGCAGAGAACTTATGTAGATTGCAGTCAGAAGTTAAAGTTTTTCTGGAATTTTCTCATTTGAATGCCCATGGATGGGTATTAGAAACATAATAAAAAAAAATCATGTAGATTTGTAAAATATAATAGTGAATTAATTGGAAAATCCTGTGTTCCAAAGAAAACAAGAGTTTAAAACTATTTTAAGTACATTTTTCTTTACATGGGCTCAGGCTGTCAAACAAATCAGTTGAAATAATCATATAAAAGTTGAAGTATGTACAACCCCAAATTTAAAGAAGAATATGAAAACCCAAAGTAACTTGAACTTGTCAATCTAATTGGTTTTGTCTCTGAAATAAAAAATAATGTCTTTCTACTTAAAAAAACATGCCTGCGACATAAAACTTACTACAATGAAATGTATTGAAAAGGTAGGTGTCTACTAGTTAATCTGAATAATTTACCTGACAATGACAAAACCAATTAGAAGTTGAATAAACGTTTTGCATGGGTTGTTTCATTTAGGTGTTACCACTTTGGGATACCTTGCTGTTACCAGGCTTGTGGAAGCCAGGGAAGTTGTGCCGGGGAACTACCCCGGGTCAACCCCAGGGGTTCATTTTGAAGTGGGGTGTAAGTCCCTGAGATGAATCAGGGCACTGGGTGCTCTGTGCTGCCTGGAGGGAGAGCTGCTGGATTGATGTTTGTGTGTGTTGGTGCTGATGCTTGGGTGTTGCATCCAGTGGGTGCTCTGCACGAGGCTCTGGATGGACAATGATGCCGCTGGAGATGGAGTGCTTTGTGCAAGCAAAGACTGCCCTGTCAGCACAGAATGGGGTGGCAACGTGAGCCACTAATCTCTGGATCCAGAAGAGGACATCCCCTCATCTTCTGGGAAGTGTGTTTGGGAGGTGCAGGAGACCTGCCTGATGCAGCATGCATCAAATTAGCATTGTAGGTGAATGTTTCAAAATGGATCTGGCAAAACCAGTGTTGGTGAGTTACCATATCAAACTTGTCACAGAGGCAGGTAATTGCTAGGTGGGGTGATACAGCCTGTGTGTTATGCAGGAGGTCAGATTAGATCATCACTGTTTCTTCTGGTTTTGAATTCTGTGACTCTACTGCAACCAGTTGTTCCATGCAATCACTGTCCATACCTGTTTATCGCCGGCACACCCAGATCATCTTGCACCCATGTGTGGCTGACACTGTAAAAGAGCTGTCTGTTTTCCAGGGCATGAGGAGCTTTCCCATAGGTCAATGTGGTAAGTAAAATGGGACTTTAAAAATTATGTACTTTCATGACATGGAATTGAATTGGTGAGGGGTGAAAGGGGTATAGAAAATAGAGAATTTTATGTTAGAAATTCAAGTATTCCTGACTAACTTAAGCTAAATTAGTAGAAAATTGTTTTAAAGTGAGGTAGCATTTCAATCAGATTTGGAAATAGGAATAATAAAAACAGTGCAAAATTGTGTGTTATGCAGAATTATGTTGTTATTATTGTGTTGTTATTATTGTGTATGCTGTATGTTACATATATTACAACTTGCAACATGTTGTTACTGTTATATATTATTGTGTTCTTAATACAGAATTAAGAACAAAGTAGATGGATCACCCTGAAGTAAACTTCAGCTGCTTGAAAGCCTTTTCTGTGATGCTGGTTGTGTTAGTCTGTTTCCATCACTAGGAATACAGGACTGGCCAAAAGATTGGTTTTATCAGATGTATTTGGTGTTATTGAAAGTAAGGCCTTTTTGTAGTTCAGGAATGTGTGAGTAGCTCTATATTTGTTTTGGTAAACCTTCATGCTCCCTTTATTTTTACAAGGCTGGTTGCAGGCATAAATTTATCTGTGCCTGCAATTTTAGGCCATATCTGGAGGCCTGAGTAGCAGAAGTTTAACCCTGTTTGTATGACGATAACTTAGAGAGAGATAAAAGGCTAAGTTTTCAGACAGTGTGCATGCACAAAATATGTAAAAACTGTTACATAATTACAGAGATATAAAAATACAAAAAGAACCCCTAATTGTTGAGAAAAAAAATTAGCTTACATGAATATGATTTAAGTTTTAGTCGTGCAGATTAAAATCTGCTGGTCATATTGAACAGGTTAACATTACTGCAGTGCTGTCTGCCCTCTTTGTGTGAGAGAAGGCTCTCCTCTCCCTGTGTTTGTGGCCTCACAAAAATAACTGATTTTCCAGGCACATTTCTTTTAAAGAAGGAAGGGAAGACATTATTTTCAAAGAAAGACAAAACCAAGATTTTAGAGCATTTTAGAGCACTGTTACCATTTTAATAAGGTTTCAGTCATCATCACTCTATGCAGTTATTTATTGCCCTGCTTCAATTTATCTGTCTCTTAGAATGCCTAGTTTTATTTGGAAAAAACTCAAATGGTAGAGTTGCTGCAGGTAGAGTGATTGTCATGCAATATTAATTAGTACCTGGTAGATTTCCCTCCTTTTTTGCAGGGTCTGGGGTAGAAAGATAGATCTGTTGGGTGTTTTCCTTAGTCAAACAAATAATGCATTTGAGATGGTATATAAATTTTCCTCAACAAAGCTTAATAAAAATTACTGCAAAGGCTTACTTTTAATAGCAATAACTAATAATCTCTGCACTCACTATTACCTTTTATATATCCCAAACTTTTTTAAAATGTCTTTCTGACAGATGGTCTGCATAGCTCTTCTCTGGAATCAGCTATGCCCATTAAAAGAGGGAACATAAATAGGTCAGATGAAGCTACTAACTGTTCTAATATAATTCAGGAGCACTGGGCATAACACAGGTTTTTGGTACAGCTGCACATCTTTCTGATTATGATTCAGATTATTATATTCCTATTATGAGGAATATGTTGCAATCCATACAAGGAAAATTTGTGTATAGAGCTATTGTTTTTATTTTGTTTTTGTTTGACACCCTTTGCTGGTCTTGTCCATATGATTTAGCTGTGATGTTTGGGGTGGTTTGGATGGATATTAATTTAGTTTCTCTGAAACAAAAATACAGTTTTAAAAAGTAGTTATTAAAAATATGTTTGAAGTTCAGTTTGCACTTAGAAGAATAGGAGGTTTAAAGGCCAAAAGTAAAAATGAAAATTTGCTATAGAAGCTATTTTTGAGCTTACCACTTTTGCAAGATGGCCAAGGATTACTGTAGTATTACAGTTTTACTTATTTGTTAGCTATAAACACATACATTTTGGGGAAGTGGGGAAGTGGTTACAGCTACTTACAGCTTTTAGAGTTGTCATTACTGGTTGGCAGGACACCTCAGTGTGTCATGTGTCAAGTGTTTTCCAAACCTGAGTGCTTCAGAGGCTGCTCTGCCATAACCTACACACTTACGTGCTCATTGGCTTTGGCTCCTCCCTTCTACTGTTAATGTGAAGTTTTAACTGTATCGCTTCGGAAGTTCCTTCTGATAGTGGGAGAATTGATTGTTCCTGGTGGTGTGAACCAGAAGCTTCAGTTTTGCTTCTTTCAAAACATGTTTGTTAAAGGGGTTTCATGATGTCAGCATGCTGGTCAGAACCTTGTTTCTTTGTGACTACCCTTAAACGAGGACATCAGGGAGTGTTTTTCACTTCAGGTATTAGGAAGCAGCTTAAGCACCTCTATTCAGCTGTTTTGTTTATTACCTATTTATAGCACAAAAAAAAAGATGGGAAAATCAGAAGGAAGCTTCTGAGCATGCAAGTGTCTGAAGCAAGTAAATCCTGAGAAGTTGGACGTCATCTAAGCCATCTTTTAAAATACCACGGTTTGACAATGGAACCAGAAGAGCTCTTCAGGGTTACAGAGGAATGCTCCTTTCAATTATGAAGAAGGGAGTTGGAAATACACTTGGCATGCATCACAAATGCACATCTCAGTCATAGTATGGCACTTGGGGCAGGGGCAGGGTCTGAGTAAGCTTTGGGACAGAGCAGTTATAGAGAAATGATGAAGGACGGGCTAGAAGGCTAGCAGTGCCACTCACCTGGTGTAAGGTTATAAGCTCTAAAACCAGTCTGTCCAAGGAGGCTCTGTGTCCCTCAAGACAGCCAGTAGCTATTATTTATTGAAGTATTGTCAAATAATTGAATTTTGTTTACATACGTTGCTTATCTTGAAGTAATGAACAAAATTCTTTTTTTACAGTGTTCAAATTTCCCAATTACTTCTTGTAGCAGGAACAGAAGTACAACAGTATCCATGTGCTCCAGCGTTTAACTTCATATTTGCAAGTGTATGTATTTAGGGAATTCAGTGTTCAGTAAAATAGGTCAGGACTGAAACTTGTCCTTCATATTAAAACCAAACATGGTGAAATTTATTGTACAGCGGCACTGCCAATTCATGCAGATTTTTTTGTGATGATTTGCACACAAGATGGCCATTTTCATGCAAATTCTTGACTCCTTTGGAGTCGTTTCCTTCCATAGGAAGGAGCTTTATAATGGTTTTGTACTAAACTATCGGGAAAGAGACAAAAATAGTAGTAGCCTTACTAGACAAAGGCTTGCAGAGCAGTCAAAAATAACATGCATTTTCCAATATAAAGGATCATACACAACGTACTTAAGTTGGTTGTGTTCTTAGGGTTTGCCTCCTAGAACTGTATTCGGAATGGATTTTAATGAGGTGACATTTGTAAGCTGACTAATGACAAGGATATATGTTCATTTTACTGGTATTCTGTTGCTAAGTTTTAGGAACATCATGCATATATATCACATATTCACAGTTTCTTATTTTTGCATTAGCAATGATGCCAACTATACATTTAGGGTGAAGAACTTAAATGCTTCATAGAAAAGGAGAGCATCTTCCTGTGGGCATTGACACCTCTTAAAGTATGTTCTGGATGCCCCTTGAAATGGTAGAATCCTGTGGCTTAATTTGCCTCATTAAATATTGTAGCACTGTTTTGTCAAAGTGATACTTAGCATTGCAAAAACAGGTTAATATGCATGTTTTTAGATTGAAATAATAGTTTCCCTTTCTCGTCTGTTTCTAACCTGTGACTTCTAACCTTATGCTGAACTGTAGAGCGCTTTGTTCTCTGTTTCTGCATATGCCTGTTTATTATTGTAAGTTTGTTACTTGGAAATTTACTGCAAATGTGAGCACCTGCAAATAAATCTTTTGCTAATATGGAAATGTGATATGCAACGGGAACACTCTCCAGCCTCTAGATCAGGTCTGCAAAGTACCATTGAGACGTAAAGTAATCTGTGGATTGGGTCATTCTGAAAGCTCTTATTGATATGAGATGAGTCTCAATGGAGAAGTCCTGCTGTCACATGTTCATCGTGTACTGATTGAAAGCAGGGGGACAGACTCAGAGAGAAGCCTGAAGCTGAGGTATTTCCTATGCTGCAGAGACTGAGGGTGTGAAAGGAGCTAATGCTTCATTAAGCTTCACTGATTAAAAAATGGCAGATCTTGTTAGACATTAGATGCTGTGTTCACTGCTAATGGGACAAGTTAGCAGTGCATTAAGGTAAGGGCATTGTTCTCCAGCAGCAGATATGAGAATTGTCTATGTGGGGGGGTTTAAAGTGCAGTTTGCTGCTTTGCTATTGAAAAAAAAAAAAAAATTGGCTGCTCTGTAGCACATAGCCTTGTCAGAGAAACAACTGGAATGCAGAAATGCCTTTGAACTCAGGATGGATTTGTTTTTGCTTCCCAGGCAGTCAGCATCAGTGTTTTTAACAAAAAGGAGGAGGCTGATTACCACAAGGTTTCCTGTTCATGTGGATAAGGAGCTTTCATAAAGAAACAGGAAAACAGAAGGGCTCACAAATAATCAGTATTCTGCTGCATCTTGTGGCATTCTTTAAAAATTTCAAGTGAAGGAGAAATACGCGTCTGGAGAAAACAGAAGCTGTGCTAAGTTAATGAGAGAAAAGAATGTCCCGAAAGAAATAGATTTATGCAAAATACGTCTCCAATATTGGACTGGGTGCTTGCAAACACTTGATGAGAGGGTGTTGATGGCTATTCTTGCTGGGCCCTACAGGGGATGTGGGGTAGCCTGTGGTTTGTAATGAAGAAGGAGGGGGTAGAGTGCAAGGTTTTGCTCCTGTTTGAAAAAGGCAATTTCGCAGCTCTTTGGGAGCACAGCACTTTCTCAGGGTACACTTGAATGAGCAGTCGTTGGGTCGGGTCGGCCACTCCTCTATTCCCAGGGCATCTAGCTCTTGCCCCTTCCTCTCGCAGGTATGTACACATACGTGCACACACACATTCCTAAACAAGAAAGGCTTTCCAGAAAGGAAGGGCTTTCACAGTTACTGAAACAACTAGCTGCTAGGATTTTGTCAAGAGAGGGTTTTAGTGGGGGAAGAGCCTTGCAGGGCTGGCAGGCATGGAGGGGGCTCCTGCGGGCAGGGCGTCTGTCGCCCACCCATCCTCTCTTCCCTTTGGGGACAACTGCACACCCACAGGCAGAAATACACCCCAGGCTTAAAGAAGGATCTGTTCTAGGTGAGTTTATCGGTTTGTTTTTCGCCCAAAAGTGGGACGGCGCAGTTGTTGTGTCCCATGGAGAGGGCAGAACACGAAAGCATCTTAGCTCCCGCCAGCCTGCGGTCTCCGCCTCCCACAACTTTATCTGTCTCGGGCGCTGCGTTCCAGCCGGCATCGCGCCTTTCCTGACCGGCGGCTCTGGCTCTGTGGCCGTGCGGAGCCGGGCCGGGCCGGGGGAAGGGCGAGGCAGGGAAGGAGGCGGGCAGGGGGAAGTTGGCGGGGGGAGCGAGGGGCGGCCGCGGGGCCTGAGGGGAGCGGGCGCGGCGGCCCCGGAGCGGCGGCCCCGGAGCGTCCTCTCTGCCGGGCGAGGATGAGAGACCCAGGTAAGGCTCCCAGAGAGCACACGGATGGTGGCCGTGTGCGGCTCTTATGCCCCCGCCATTTTCTGCGACTGAAGCTTTTTTCCCCTTTCGAACAGGACAGGTATCTAGGGGGACTCAGACAGGTGCAAGGTGTGAACAAAACTTTTTTAAACCTAATTTACAGCATAAGAGCGTTTGGCCTCGGATAATAAGTGATCCCATCCTGCATGTTTAACTTCTGTATGATCTTAACTGGGAGGAGCAACAATTCAAAACATGAGTTGTCCGTATTTCTTTTTTCCTGCACGGTAAATACCTTTATGTTTATGTGAGCACGGGAGTGCATAATTAGCTGGCTGATTTTCTGGGAACAGGGTTATAAATCATAAACCCTCTATCTCAGCCGTGCGCTGGGATTGCCACCCTGTGTGTCAGAGGTAGATGAAGGTAACATGGAGAAGAAGTGCTGGTGGTGCTGGGTCCTAATTAAGCGGCCTCGATGCAAGTATTTCAGATAAGTGAGATCTTGGGAGTGGGAGCTCCAGCCAAAAGAACAATGAGATCACATACAGAATGTACAGGTGAGATGAATTAAATGACTGAGCTGACCATTGAAACTTTAAAAATGAGAAATAATTTGACTTACTTGGAAGGATAAATCACTGAAGGATCTAGAGAGTTACAGGGAAACTTAGTGGTCTTAAAAAATAAACCAAACAAAACCTCATGTCATAGCAAATCTGTTCTTTCCTTTGATCTGAAAGTTTCTCCATAGCTTTTAGTTGCCTCCATCCCCACAGCTAATACAAGAGAAACAATAACAGGCTTATTTCATAGAAAATGTTCAGAATATTTCTACAGCAGTTATGTAGTAGAAATAAAGACAGCATCCTGAACTCCTTAATTTGTCTTATTTGTAAAGTAATTATTTAACAAATAGTTATTGGCACTTTTGTTTAAGTACCAGTTGTCTCAAATAGGGTGTGAGCAATCTTTCAAAAATGCTTATTACCAAATTTTGCTGAGTACAAAGAAATCATACCATTGTATTTTGATCTGCCTTATAATTTCACTTCCAGCTGGAAACATGGCAGGGGTCAGCTGCAAGAATAGACCTATTTTCAGTTACCAGTCCTTTTAATTGACATTGGTACGTTTATTGTTATGCCAGTACAGATTGGTTGTGAATGGTGTTTTGATGTGAACCTACCTGATAGTACAGAAGAGCTAGAGACAAATAAAAAATATGAGATAATACTTTATCACAATAACCATGAGCATTTAGACCACACATCTGAATACACTTTATTTGAGGGAAACAATTTCTGCATATTCTAATCTAGAGAATAAGCTCTCTTGGATGAGACTACATACGTGTTTTCTGTGTGTGGCAGGGCCTGTGCAGAATGTTCTGTCACCACAGGTAACAGTAATAAAGTTATCTGGTAAAAAAAAAAAAATAAATTTTTTTCATTGAACAGTTCCTATTTAGTTCTCAATCATTGCATAACAGCTGTATTTTTACAGCCTTAACATGCTTCTGCATATTTGCATATATTAGGTTCTTTTACTAGAAAATGAAGCAAACCTCACCAGTCTGCCCTTGTGCATGTTAGTACAGGTCAGCCCCAGCAGCCTGTAATGCATTTGGTTTATTTCTATCTTAGGAGAAACAGTACAAAGGCTAATGGTGAAAAATCCTGAAACCCTCTCTTGGTGCTACTGTGACAGATTGTACACAATCTGCTCAAACAGGTAAAGGTCTTGCTGCCAAGTCCACAATAAAGAAGGGAGAAATGGGCAGTGCATTTCACTCTTACCTTTTGTCAGTGTGATGGGTGTAAGGAAATATGCCCATGCTACATCCAGAATTAAGTTCAGGATAGATTAAACCTCAGCTTCAGAGGTCCAGCCTTTGAGCTGGCCAGTGCTGCTGAAGAAAGCTGCAAACACTACCTCCGTTTTGTGAAATAGTTGCTACTTGCTTTGGGAGGCTGAGTCACAGCCAAAAAGATTTACAGTATAGGATTCTCTTCTTCCCTGTGGCTTAGCTACTTTCCTGTTGCTGAGGAAGTTGGGAGGGAGCTGTGTTCCAAAACATGCTCTTGGGAAATCAGAATAATCTTTTCTTTTCCAAAGATACCTCTGTTTTGGTTTGGTTTCAGGTTTGTTTTGGTTTGCATTCTTTTTTTTTTTTTCAATCTCTGGCCTTGTTCTTATGTTTGAAGTTACAGTAAAAGAAAGTCATACCACAGTGGACTCCTTTATTGTAGATTTCCTTGGCATCATGTAAGTAACATTGCAAACACCTCTTGCTTTGTTTTGTATCTAGCTTGCTTGTTTGTTGGGGGTTTTCTTCACATTTTCTTTTGGAAGTGTGAGGGCTGGTTTACATTAGCACTGTACCCATCCTGTATGAATCAGTGTAAACCAAAACTTCACACTGGGAGAAGAAGCCACCACCTGTCTTTTTGTTTCCTCCTGTTAAAGGAGGGTCTTTTCAAACTCAGAATAAGTGTGGGAGGTGTGATGAGTACAGTACTCTTTGCCACTCAGGACCTAGAGAAGTGACACTCACCATTTACCATTCAGGATATTATTAAGTAAGTTCTCCACCTTACAGCAGCAGTGACAGAAGTTCAAAAGCATTATTCACTTCCTTCATTGCTATCACAAGGGCAGCTGTTGCACAGATGGGACACAGGTGTTTTTATTTTATCAGTACATTGTCTAATCCTGGTCAATATTAGATTATGTGGTACTGGTTACCTCAGCCCAGAGACTAAGGAGTAGTTTTAATCTTCCATTCAGAGTATTTGTCTGTATAAATTTAACTGTCCTTCTTTCCTCTCAAGTGCTGGGTGTTAATCAATGCTAAACGCCTCAGATAGGTTGCTTTTCCGCTTCAGTGTGGTAAATTCTCTGTTTCCAGCCAAAGTATACACATTATTGTTGCTCTTAGAGACCTCAATTTCCACCCCTTGTCATTTTGTAATTCTATTGAAGAGTGAACAATGAGAGCTACTATGTGCTGCCTAAAGGTTCAGCCATGTCCACAGGCCTTCCCCTTGTGCATTCTTCCTCTTTCTTTTGTGAACTCATTGCATGTTTTACAGCTGTCACTGGGAGCCTGGAGAGGCTGACATGCACGTCTTGGCACTCGTGCTTGCTCACATGCTCCCTCTGACTCTCTTTTATTAACATCCCCAACCCAATTTTTCAGGTAGTCTGTGATTCAGGGGATAAATTTCACCTCCCTATGGGCGGGTACTCTGGGAAGCATAAGCAATCATCTGGAGGCCGAGAGTGACCGATCAGAGCCCTAGTAGCAGACTTGCTCGTTTCTCATTAAGATCCACATTCTGCTTTTCAGAATTTGGGTACGCTGTGTTGATTTTCACACTGCTAATTTTCGGACTGAATTTTGGGGAAATCTGTTACAGCCCTACCGTGGTCACTTTTTTTCGTTGTCTAGAGGATGGCTTCAGTAGTTCGAAAACAGGCGAAAATTAATCCTTCTCTGTGGAACTCTGTACCTGAATAAAACATCTGTGAAGACAGTATCAAAATATTCACCACAGAGACAGTGGAGGTGTTCTGAGAGGTGGTGCAGACTAGGATGTGAAGACAACAGGACTTTTCTATGCTGTTTTAACTATCCTGGGGGAATTAAGGGAACAGTCTAGGTAATAAAGGTACAAAGCAGGTCTTTAACAAAAGATGCTGGACGGGAAGAATCTCGCTGTGAAGCAAGCAGATTGAGACCTTCTGTCTTGCAGATGAGTGTTGCCAAAAGGGTGGTGCTAGTTTTCCCACTCCAGGAGAGACAGAGTTCAGGCAAAGAGAGAGATTGTGGATACATTCCTGGTGAATGACATGGACAGAAGGCACAAGTAGGCAGTTCTGTGTGTGACTTACTCCAAGTACAATTCAGGTGGGAAGTAGCAGCATAGAAGTCTGAGAGTATGTGGAAGAGATGGTGATAACAAGGAAGTCTTCTTAAACTGTGACCCACTGATTTTCCAGGGGACTCATAAAGGATGGTCGAGAAGACTGACAAAATAGGTGTTTCCTTGAGTATCTCAGCTGAGACAGTCCTATTCTGGAAAAGCTTTTCCGAAGAAGAAAGATGCTGTGATTCTCTGACAGTGGTGACAGTGTTCCCTCTCTGCTCTGGGGACGTGTTCCACTGAATCAGGACAGTTCGGACTTGATCAAGAACCAAAGTTTGTGCTCATATAGTCTCCAGGGCTTGCTTCCAAAGCAGAGTTTGCTTGGCTTCCTCTGTGGTTTGACAGTTAGCTTTGCTTTTGGTTTTGCCCTGCATTAGTGTTTTTTTCTTCATTACAGCTCCCATAAAAACCCAGAGGTTTAATTGTAAAGAATCTGGGAGAAATTTTGTCCGTTTTCTCTATGATAGAAAGAGTGTTTTGGATGAGCTAAAACTGACTTCAGATGAGTTCTGAAAAGCTAGAAATGTGACCCCAGTGTGACATACTTATAAGTCATTTGTGTTCTGGCCATTACAGAATAAAGGAACAGGCTGATATCTGATGCTTTTCAAATTCACTTTTCTCTCTGAAATTAGTTGTGCATTAGCCAGGCCTGCGAAGAAAACCTCTTTCTTGCTCAGCTGGATTACAGCCAGCACGAAAGCAGAAAAGTCACAATCACTCATTCGGAAGTGAACTCCCTCATTTTTTAAAAACTATTTTTAGATGATTGTTGAAGTTTCCTCCTCTGGCACAGAATATTTTTCTTTATTTCGCTGAGTTATGTAACATCTCACTTAGGTTTTGGAAAGTTCATTTGATATGCTTGATTATCACTTGTTTTCAGTTCCTAAAGTTAGGTAGGTTTAAAAAAAAACCAACTAGACTTCATTACTTCCTACTCCTTTGTCCCATTTGTTGTTCTTGCTGTAATCACATGAAGTTAGTCTTTTGAGTGTGTTTGAGAGAAGAGAGAGGCTCAGAGTGCTCTAAGTGCACTCTGGTAGATTCTCTCGCCTGGGAATGTTCTGTGCTGCTCAGTGCTGTAGGGCACTGCTGTGGTTGATTCCCTCTGGCAGCCAAGCCCCATCTGGTGGCTCATCTCCTTCCTCACAGCAGGAAAGGAAGAGAAGGGCAGGCATTCAGAGGGTGTCTTGCATGGTGAGCCAGAATAATGCCAACCTAAAGCAACATTCTAAGAATGCCAGTCAAAACTGTACTAGCTATCTGATTAATGGATTTATAGGCTTTCCTGTGGTGTTGCTCATTTATGATGAGAGTGACTCTTCTAAAGAATTCAGGCACAATTCTTTTATTCTTACCAGAGATATGTTGAAGAGAAGCTCTTAATTTATGTGTAAGAAGTAGTAATACAGTAATGAAGATCTGTTGGTATAAATCAAATGGTGCTGAGAAGTTTTTTCTGTTCTAAATTTAAGCTATATTTTTTAAGGCTTTTAGGGAAAGAATAATTCCATACTTTGTGAAGGGCTTTTTTTTTCCTTTCTTCGATTTTCAGATATACTTTTATGTTCCAAAGACAAGAGATGAAGAAGACTAAAGGCAAGAACACACTCCACAGAACAGGTTTGAAGTTTTCCTAGAGCAGTAGTAGTGCAGAGATTATTTGCTTAGCTGTCACTGTTAGAGCAGGATTTCTTTTTGTTGTGGTCTTAACACTAATGACTTGGTGTACTTTATGTGTATCTTTGTTTACTACCACTGTGTAGTATTTCAGAACATTTTGCAACTTTTCAACATGTCTTACATTGTGGAAACTCTAAAATGTCTCTTGGGAGATTGTTGAACTGAACACAGTCACATACTCAGGAAAAAAAAAATCATACTTTTCTTTCTTACTCCCTTGTATTTAGGTTCTTGTTACCCGAAATGCATTTTCACACTGGGTCCATACCCTGGAATTAGCTGCTCATGCTCCTTGCTGCTTGCCCAGATTATTCATCTCAACTTCACATGCCTCAAAAGTGTACAAATCTGTAGTGATGAAAATAGCACTTGAGAGTAGGTAGATGGTCACGCAAAGCAGTCTGGTCAGTGGCTTTGTGCTGCTCATTGTACTTTTCTGAATTTCCCTCAGTATTTCATTCTGTGCTTGATTTTCTCAGGACTGAGTGGATTGTTCTAGACGGCTTCTTACCTGGGCTGCACACAAGACCTCCTCATCTTACTCATTGCAAACATGACTCCTTTCATAAATGCAGAGTTCTTTCTCCTGCTACTTCGCTTTCCCTCTGTGCCTCCCCCAGGGCCCTGCAGCAGATTAGCTCACTTCTAGTGTCGTATCATCCCATCTGACATTACCTGGTTTCTACCAAATACACTTTAATTTCCAAACCATCTTTGTCAGAATTTCATACTGTTTCTCGTCCTTCACTGTTGCTTCCAGCACCATCCTGTTTACTCTTAATTACAGATATCATTAGCTCAGTTTAGTTCTCTTTTATAGGTATTGAAGTAAGGTAAGGTTAATGCCTCACCAGTTAATGCCTCTGCACAGCTTAGTACCATTTTTGCTTACTATATGGTGTCATTGTGTATGTGTGACTGTAAGTTAATTAAATTTGAAATTAAGTACTCGTGAGACCCTTAAAGCTTTTACTTAAGTGGAATATATTCTGTAGTTACCACATCCGTTCTCCATCCATGGAGGTTTTCAAGATCCAGCTGTGCAAAAAGTCCTAAGTAACCTTGACTTTACTGTGAGTATGAGGTTGGACTCGGCATCAACCATCCAGCCTGAGCCATTTCACAGTTCTGGAACATTCATCAACCTTACATCACTCCAGATCCTTCATGTCTTAGGCTTTGCTTCCCTGTTTAAATAACGTTAGGTACCTTGGATGAGCACAAATTTCATAGATTTTTTAAAATATAGATTGCATTTCCAAACATACCTCTGATGTACAGTGACAGATGTATCTTTATCAGTTGATAGGTTCTTTGTAAAGAACTAATCTGGTCACCTTTGAAAATGAGGGTAAGAATTCTGTTTGTCAGCTGGTCTGGTATTTCCATGATGTCTGACAGCAGAGCACATTACTATAACTAATTTATAAAAGAAAACAGGGTGTTCTGAAATTACTGCAGGGGATGGCGTCCGTGAAATGTGAACAAGTTGGAACTAAAATAAGCTGTATCTAATATTTCAATTCCCATCTGAGGTCCTGCTTTCTTAACTATAAATAATGTACAACTCCCTTC
The DNA here is from genome assembly GCA_020086605.1 of Lanius collurio. Classification (NCBI taxonomy): domain Eukaryota; kingdom Metazoa; phylum Chordata; class Aves; order Passeriformes; family Laniidae; genus Lanius; species Lanius collurio. Next base: position 3,736,364 of record JACBWW010000008.1, on the reverse strand, counting down.
TACATACACTTCTGGACGCTAGTGCTCAGTGTTGCTTGTAGATATCTGTTTCTTTTTAGTTTTCTTTCTCCTCTGCCTTAGCTGCTGCATTAAAACATTTTAAGGTGTGGAATGATGATCTATAAAGCCTTTTTTGCTGGTTTCTGGGGGGGGCGGTTGGGGCACAAGGCTGCATAAGCTCTTCTTGTTCCTCTGCTCAGTGAGGACAGATTGAAATATCTTTACTTTAATACCTAATACACGTTTTCCAAAACAGTGTTACTAAATTTTAATGTCTACAGCAGGTAAAAAGATCATTTCCATATTCATTGCAGTGCAACAATAAAAGCTTTTCTTTCATTCCCTCTGTGGTTTTGCTTCAGAGAGATAAAATCACTAGTGCATTTGTGGTTTTATGTGAATGAAATGTCTCTTCTCGATTATTGTTTCAAAACAAGCTTTCTAATTCCTATTGTCCTAATTTAAAAAATGAATTATTTGTCACTAGAAACCTGGCAATGTCACCCCACTTTTGATTTAAAAAAAAAGTTATTTCAGGGTTCTTTTAGTTTCTGAAACTACCATTTTTTAATATCACTACTGTAGTGTATAATTCATGCACATAGAATAGGATAGTAAGCAGAGTTAACATTATAGTGTGCCCACCAAAATATGTTCATAAATTTCACTGGGATCAGGATGGTTGGATAATGGGACCACTGGTCTGGGAAGTGAAACACCTGGCTTCCAGTGCCAGGTCTGCCATTCTCTGGTGTCTGAGGGGGAGAAAAAAAAAAAAAGGCAGTCTCATTTATTGTTGTCTATGGAAAGAAATATCATTACCCACTTCTATAAAGTGCTTATATGATACCTTAATTTTCACTCCAAGATTTTTTAAGTATTAGAAGTTTTACATCCTCACTCTACTTGGGAAATCCCAAGGATCCTTGACCAGTAGCATGTGGTGTTTTCAGGCTTTAATTCGGAAGAGTTGATACTAATGAACCTCCCAAATATTTCTTTCAATGTGCTGCAGGAATTTCTGGATGTTCTGCTATTGTTGGTGTTATTTGGACTCTTAAGAGTATGAAAGGTTTTGTTATTGTTTTGGGGGGAGTGATTCTTTGATTGGTTGGGGTTTGTTTTAGCCTAATTCTGTGTCTCAATTCTATTAAGCTACAATGTTACTTTGTTTCAGCTGGCTGAATCTTCAGTAAAAGTGATTGAGGACTTCTTTTTCAATCTCTGCCCATGTAATAGTTTTTGTAATTGTTTGAAAGGGCATAGTGTAATTCTGTTACACTGGGTATGGAAGAGTCTTCCCATTATCTGTGGGGAGTGTGGAGGAGGAAGATGTAGTAGTTTCGACGTGGATGATTCAGACTGGTGGGAGAAACAGCTCTGTCCCATGTGTAAGGATTAGAAATCCAAAATCAGCTCGGATAAAATTAAGCTACAGTGTGTAAGGTCTGTTGGGATTTCCAATGGCTGAGATGTTCCCATCTGCCTTCATTCTGTCCATGGGTGAGAAGTGGGTTGAACAGACAGAATGGTTGATTCTCAGAGTTTCCATAATTTTTGTTGGCAGTTCAAACTTGTCCCTTGACAGTCACTTAGCTGAATATGTAAAACAAACCCTGATTTTCCCTTGGCTGATTGTGCTGCATTTGTATCTCATGCAGTGTATAGTTCTGGGATATGGAATAGCACTGGAACTCTTGAGTCGGTAACATTGTAAAAATGTCCATGAGTTGTGCATAGAGATGTTTATGTTTAAGTGTAATGGTCTTGCCTAGAGACATCTGGTTTATACTGCCCTTGAATTCTTTTCCAGATCTCTGTCTTGTTTTCTGATTTTGTAATGTAATGGAACATTTGCTATTAATTAGAAAAGCCCTTAATGTCTTTACTTAAGAAAAGCAGCTAACTCAAATCTCAGGAAACTCAAGTATATTAGTTCAAAGCAGGGTTGTCTAATTCACAGCACCATTCACTGACCAAGTCCACACAGTCTGCCATCACAACATTTGGGAAAAGTTGGGGGTGACTATAAGGAAAGCATGTGTAAGCCCTAAACCTGTGCCTGTCCTAAGGTACACAAATCTGATACTGTATGAAAAGGAAGGGAAGGAAGAACTGATGATTCCAGAGTATGGGTGGTGTGTAGCACTGAATTATACAACCAGCTCTGCACTTCAGGTAGAAGTACTTGCAAGGAGGGCTGTAAAATCGGTGATACAAACCTTTTCTCACCACGAAAGACTTTGGACCACTGTGGCCGAAAAGCTTGGCTAGTCACAAGACTTGAGCATCCTTGTTCTGTTTTCTAACAGCAGCCCAAACTGCAACTGGTAAAATCCAAACTGGGATTTATTCTCATCTGAATATGGAAAAGGGGGAAAGATAAGGCTGCTTTCTGGTATCCCACATGTTGCAGTCTTGCAGACTTACTCTGAATCTCATGCTTTTGCTGGGCAATGGAACTGACCTCAGCAAAATATCTTAACCAAGTTAATATAAATCCAGTTTTGACCCACAGCACCTGAGAAGATTGTGTAATGTTCTGCTGGAGCAGTGGGGACTGCTTCAGTCTTGTTATACATTTATAAATGGAACTTGAATGACGGTTTTTGAGTGTGCATGAACCATGCATGATCAGAGCTCAGAGAAGCAGATTATAAATTTCTCTAGTTCTCTGTTGAGACTGGGCAAGTGGGAAATCTTGATAACAGAATTAAAGAGCACTACAAATTACATTTACAGAAATACTCTACTAGAGTTATTTGAGAAGGTAAATGTGAGAATCTCATATAGCTGGTGCACACACTCTCAGGAAACATTTCTTCCTTTCCTGCCTCTCACCTCCTTTCCTTCAGAAATACTTACACTTAAATTTAACTGGATGTGGGTATATGGTATGTTAGGAACATGAAAAATTACACTAAAATTTACATATCCTAGGCAGCTAAACCACACTATACATGCAATTATGGGTTTGTTATTACACTTTCATTGAAGTGGATGGGAACAGTAGGATGAGTCTTGTTTTATCTCCACTGTGGTTGTTTCATGGAATATGTTTTTTATAAACTTTCTGTCTTAGCTCTTTCAGAGTCCTAGGAGAGGTTGACACCTTTTTAATATAAAATATACTGTGTATATCACTATGTTTTTATTCAGATTGTCACAGGCTTTCAGATACATTTTGTGGTTCTGGAATCTTAAAACAAGAATCATTTTCCCTCATTTTCTGGGTCAAATCCAATTTTGTTTTTTGCTCTTTGTTGTAGTGGACTTTTGGATTCCTGCACAGTCGAATTGGCAGGAGTATATCCCATTGTGTGACTCAAAAAAGAGCAAATTCATGGTGGCATCTGTAGTTCTTTTACCCTTCCAGTTGTTGAGACTGCAAGGGTATTTTGCAGAGTGCTTTGAGATATGTTCAGTGGGTGACATTGAACTGTGATAACTTCAGGTCACGAGGTAGGGAGGAATTCTTTCTTCAGAAGAAAACTGCTTCCTTTTAGTTTGTTCCCCAGCCCTAACCCCCTCAGAAATTTACACTTCTGTATGGCTAGAAGAGCCCCATACTCAGTCCTAGATTCACTTAGAGAGTAAACATTTAATAAACACTTAAGCATGTGTTACAGAATCAGCTGTGCGGTGCCAAGGGTTTGTTCTGCGAGCCCCAGGTTCTGCAGTCAGATTTCCTCCGGTGTGGAAGTAGTAGGGCCTCTGGTGAGATTAGAGGAAGAGTAAACAAAATAGTGATGGGGAAGGTCTGTTGCTAGGACAGCAAGCCTTGTACCAAGCACAGAACACTCTTTTGTGCTGTTCCCAGGAGTCTGGGGAGAGCAGGAAGAGGAATGCATTTGGCTGATCAGGGTCAGGTTTACAGGCATTGAGGGGTTGCTACTTCTGCCCAAGTAGCCACTTCCAGCTTTGCTGCCTGAACTTCCCTGAGAGCTGTGCAACTTGTCTCAATCTTGGCTATTTTGTAAGAATGGTTTTGTGTAAAATGCAGTCTGGGTCCATCTAATGACAAGTTTAACTTCTGGCGCTTGGATGAGATACCTGAGGCAGAGAACTGTCTGTGAAAGGAAGCCATCCATACCTTCTTGTGTAGGTTCTTCGAGCAGACAAAATACTTTGTTACTTGCAAATGGTCTGAGACAGCTGGGCACTGTGGTTGGGAGGTGGAGGAGCACACATCTTATTGCAGTGTAAAAATATCCTTGTGAGAACAACCAATGTTAATTTTCTACAACTACTACTACTTCTAAAAGCTGGTTTATCTCAATGGGGTTTTAAAAGTTTGTGTTTCAATATATATTCCCAAATACTCTGGCACGTGGAGCAGTTAGGTGCATTTCAGGAAAGAAATATCATAAATAATTCCACTCTTTTGAGCAGGTTAAAAAACCCCATAGCAAATCAAACACAAAACCATAAAGAAGTAACAGGTTACTTTGTGAAGTGGCTGCTTTTTTCCTGCAATAACATCTTTTTAAACATGACTCTTGCCGTTGTAAATCGGATCCCTTCCACAAAGTCTATTTTAAAATATCTGTTTATCGACCTCAATTTCTAGAGTCTTTGAGCTTTCATGTGCTGGGGCTTGGATACCTGTGGCAGCTGAATATGCTGCTGCATACTCAGCATTGTAGCTGAAAGAGGCAGGAATGCTGATTGCGAAGAGAGACGGTACTAATTGCTCCTTGCACTTAGTTAAATAGCTGCATCGATGCATAACAGCAGGAGGGAGAGGGTTAATGAGGGGCTAATTCCATCCTGAGAGGGACCACAGGGCTGAATGGAAACAGCTGCTGCACTGCAGGCTCTAGGCTGCACAGGGAGTTGCTGGCAGCTTCGGTGAAGGGAGGGAACAGGAGAAGAATGGTATGTGGGGAAAGGATAAACAATCCAGAAAAAAAAAAAAAAAGAACATATAAAAATATCTTATGTCAAGACCCCATAGAGAGGAGAAATCACAACAGGCAGGCGTGAAGGAAGGGAGAGTTCAGGCTGGAATTGCAGACCGGAGGAGCGAGTGCAGCCACCTGCATGCCCTTGACCTCCCTCTGTGAGCATCAAGGCTTAAAACTAAGTTAACATGGCACAGTGTAAGTGTAGCTTGGCTACTGAAACAGCATAGCTCTGTAAATGATTAGCTGAACCAGTGGGCTCTGTTAGAAGGTGTGGAGATGTTCCTTGGGATGGATATTGGATGTATGTGGCAGTGGTTCACTGAAACTGCACATTTCTGATGGTATTTGTCAAAATATGAAAATGTAAGTAGAAGTTTGGTTCACTGAAGTCAGCCAGTCAAGAGTCAAGTTATCCACAGCTCTGTAGAATATGAATAATTTGGGTAATTTCCATCTCTGGTACATGCCATGATGTCGTCACTTGAAAGTTGCCTTCTTTCATACACCCCTGTCATGTGCACAGATGTGTCTTGTGTTCCTCCTTGCATACCTGCAGCTGTTACCAGCATTCATACAAGTAAATCCTCGGAAGTGCTTTAGCTAAAGACACAACCTGTCTACTTCATGGAGGGGGAACTGCTAATGCTCTTCCCACTGTTTCCTCCTAAAGACCTGTGCTTTTCCCTGCAATTGATAGTTATCTGAGGTGGGGGTGGTGAGGAGGTCAGCCATCTTTGAAATTCTCAGTGCAGAGCCATGGAATATACCCAGGAGAAGTACTTGAGAACACAAGGATTGCTTATATGCAGGCTAGATCTTTAATGTGGTGGAGGCAGTGATGCAATGTGTGCATAGACTGTGGTTGCTGACAGCAAAAAATCAGTGTGGCCAGCTGTGCAGCCTGGCACTGTCCCACAGGGCTGTGATGTGTTGAGCACCAGAACTGTAAAACCAAAGCAGTCCCAAGAAAGGCACCAGGGAGGATCAAAAGTGGAAGAGTGTCTCCTGTTAAATAGATTAGAGCATGTCAGCCTCAGATGATGAGGGAGAAAAAGGGGTATATGTTTTGAGAGAGCATTATAAATTCATGAGTGATTCAAAGAAGATCAAAAGGGACAAAAGTTATCCTTGAGGTACAGAACATGCAAAGCAATACCAGGGAAGCTTTACACGTGTACCCAGTTCTTATGCTTCTTCTTCAACTTCTCTGATTTGCCACTCTCAGAGGCAGGATGGTGGACTGTCAGCCTGTGGTCTGGTCTGGTAGAGCACTTCTTTAGTATGCTCTTTGAACTGGGAATCTTGCTTTAAGATCGGAAAAATGTGATTTTTTTTTTTCCACCGATGTTTCTTCAGTTACGTTAGAATGATTACTGTTTCATTCTTAAAATTACATTAATGATAATATTTCTTGATATGTCAAGATTTTAGACCCAACAGAAACAGTTATGGAGAATGTAAATGAAATTAAATGAAAAAAACCCAATGCACTTATGTAACTCTTCACCTGAACTGTGAAGTATTCTGTTATACAGATGGTGAAACCATTAAAAATGAAAAAAGTAACTTCTACTTTCATTCTACCAGATTATGTGAGTAATATGCCACATGCTGTATAAAGATTCAAACTAAAATGCTGTATGAATTAGGTACAATTTTTTATTTTTTTTTTTAATGAAGAATTAACACAGAATAGCTTTATAACTTCAGAATCAGCAAATTTTTTGCCCTATGTGATGTTCCGGGGTGAAAAATAAGCCATGTGTTAAATGAAATAATGCAGTGTTGATCCTTTTCTGTCAGGACAATTAACATGAGTAAAATATTTGCCCTACTTTAAACAGATAAGGAGGTACTGTATTGTGTTCCTCTTAAGATTAATATTTCTATATCGGCAGCAGAGAGCCCAAGATTTATTTGTTGAGCCTTATGTAGATTTACGGCTGTGCCAGTTACTGCTTGAAAGCTCTTCATATGTCATGCTCACGGTGAGTCTTTTTGTGTGGGTGAATGTTAGTGAAAGTGGTCCTAAGAAGGGTACAGACATTTTAAAGTGTTGAGTGGAATGTGTGATGCATACAACGCCTTTAAATTATAATTTTTTTTTCTTGTCTTGACCCCTGATTTCCTTTTGTCATATGTGCATATGTGGGCATACATTTGTGTGATATAAACATGAAAAATGTATTTTATCAAAATGCTGTAGAAGCAACTTTCTGTACTATCCTGACTTCCTTAGAGAATTAGTAATGTTTTTTCTGTTATTATTTGATGATTTAAAGCAAGGAAAATTATACTCAAGGAGAGAATGACAGTCTCAGGGGATGTGCACTTTCCATGGAACCATGCTCTGGACTCATAAATATCTCTGAAACTCCTGTTTATTTAATAGGATTGCATGGGTGAAATACAGAGTTGAATTTGGCATTCAGAGTGGAGTCCAAGATAAGGAGTAAATATGCCTTGGGCTTGGTAGAAATAGACAGAAAATGGTGGAAATACTGTGTAAATCTCAAAATGTTAGAAAAATTGCTAATTTTCTGTTTGACTGAAGCTTTCAAGTTTGATAATTATAAGCAGCTGTAATTTCAGTAAGTGCAATTAAATTTTGAGCATGTGTGTATACAAGTGAAGATTAATTGTCTGGTAGACACATTTGAATCTTCACTTTTCTTCTTTTTCAGAAAAATTGCCGAGAAAAATTCATATAAAATGAGTAGTCTTAACCAAAATATGAAGTAGTATGGTTAGAAAATGGCTTTTCATTTGCAGAAGTTTTTGACATTTAAGAAAATTGTTATACACTTCTTCTTGTTGAAAAACTGAAAAAGAAAATAGGGACATCCTCACTTGAAGAAAAACTCAAGTTCATCTGTCAAGCCTCTGTATCTGAACCTATAGTAAAAAAATAAAGAAAATGAGGTCATTGTGGGAGGACAGGTTAAGAGAAAAACATTTAATCCTGTACCAGGATTTTCCAGACACATTTTTCTTCCCATGAGTTTTGCAGACAGAGTTTTGAATTGAGCTGAAATTCTAACCATTGCATTCATGAACACTTAGAGTAGCTTCAGGTTCATAATTATTGTCTGTGCCTCTGAATTACTTTTGATCCCATCTTGGCAAATTGCTGTCACCAGTTGACTCAAATGCTGCAGTCTGGTTTTGTCATGCTATAGATTTACAGCTACTTTCTTTTATATTGGGAGAAGCCTGCTAAATAAATGGCTGAAAAAGCATGAAGCCACTTGAACAAAATGCTGTGTCTGATGCTACAGAGATATCATGTTGAGTTCTTAGTCCAGTGCATGGCAAAAGGAAAATATTTCTCCTGAATGGAGTAATATATCCAGGTGTTACTGAAATACTAAGAACTTATTTATATAAATACTTATTCAGTAAGCATTGAGAACTGCCAGCTGTGCAGATTCATCTGTGTTAGTGCAATTGATTATAAACATCAATTTTTTTTTTTTCTTCATAGTTTGTGCACTGGAGGTTCTATTGCTTGAAGTCTAAACCATATGACTGGAAAAGAACAATATATCCATGCAGTTGAGTTTTTTTAGACAGCTTTGGTTCATGAATATCATATCTTTGTGCTGTCTGCTTCCTTCCAAAGGTAATTGCCATCAAAAAGGAGTTTGAGGCATCATGCAGAAATCTTGCCTAAGGTTTTCTGGTGGCTAGCACTAGTTAGGAACGTTCAAGTAAATGGTATCAGTTGGAGGATGAAAGATGGTGGAGGGCATTTTCAGTTTCTTGCTTCTCTGACACTGCTTTTACCTTGCAGGGGAAAAAAAACCAAAACAACCTCTAGTGGTCTTTTTCAGTAAGAGATTTATTTCAAAAGAGTTATACCGTAGAGAGCAAGAATTTATTTGAATAGGGCTATGGACTGTTTTTAGAATGGGGGGCAGGTTGTTAGGATAAAGCATACCAATTATGCTTGAGACTTTTCTTTATTCAGCGTAATTTCATTAAGAATCTTCTTATAAATGTGATAAACTTACTGATGTCTTGAAATCCAGATAAGCAGATGCTTTTAGTTTTTTGTTGTAAAAAACTCTTCTAGCAGTGTTGTAGTAACTGTTGATGCACTTGCTTCTTTGTAACATAGTCACTGTTAGAGATGATTCATCACAGAGCCTTATCAGGCTGTATTTTGCAACAGTAATTGTTTTGTATCCAATTTGTTAAAGTTATAATTTGACTAATAACACCCAGTTCAGTGGAAAACCTCAGCAGGAAATAATGCTAACTGCTAACTGCTCCTGCAGTTTGCTGTCCCATTTGCAAAGCTTTCAGTAAAATTAAGCTTTTCCCTGGTGTATTGACCAAGTAATAAGAGGAGGCAGTGAAAAATGCGGGACTTGTGACTGAAAATGCCAGAAATGTACTGGGTGTTTCTTAAGAGAGAAATGCTCAAAGATAAGTCACACAAAGGTTTATGACATGGAGCTAGAGGGAAATTGTGGAAACTTCCTGCAGCAGCTGAAGTTACAGTAGCACAAGTAATTTTCCTGCCAAGGATTTGTATTAAGTGAAGAAATTAACTGCCCTTTGAGAGTTGTGCATCCAACTGGTTGGCTTTTGAAGACTACTGGGCAAAAGAGCTGACTTCTGCCTAAAATGACAAGTTCTGGTCTAGGAGACAGTTGTTTGTACTAAGAATTGACATGCAATAGTGACACAGTGACCTGGGAATATAGCATGGACTAATCTGAGATTCACAGCCCGGAATGTAAAGGTGGTTGATACTTAAACCTTGTAACCCTTTATAGTATGTTTTCTTTCTAAAAGCATTTTAAAACCACTGCTTCATTGTAGGCTGTGAGGTTACTGGAGACCTCAACTTCTCCACTTCTTCACTCTGGAGAGGCTTTGGTGGGTGCAGTTATTGATACAGGAGCTCCTGGGAGGAGTGGCCATCAGAAGGGGGAGGAGGGAATGGCTACTGGCTGGAGCCTAAAGGAGCAGTGAAGGGGATATGAAGGTCTCAGAGGTGCAGCTAACCTTGGGAAGGTGAAATAATTAAGAACTGTACTGAATGTGTTTTGTTAAGCACGCACATGCTCATCCAGGGAATTTTACTGTCCCATCTGAGAACTGTAAAGTTGATTAACTGCTTCTAAAAGTCTTTTTAGAGCTATACTTTTGGATGTTACATAATGGATGTTCTAATGTAAAGTTCTTTAGTGTGTGAGCTGCCTGAGGAAAGCTGGGATGATGTTTTCTTTCTGTAGTTTCAAAGTGCTTAGAGGTTTTAGTGGGGTTTTTTGTTTGTTTTCTGGGTTGGGCTGGTTTTGGTTTGGGTTTTTTTAAGGTTTATGGTGGAAACAAAGTGTTGATTGGACCTGGCAATACAGATCTTATTTCTCTAAATTTATGGTGACAGCAGATCACATGAGTCATGCTGGAGACAGAGATCCTTGTATCATTTTAAGTACGGCTAAATGCTATTCCATAGTCCTATCTTTGGAAATCAGAAGTTATTTTCCATTTAAGAAGTTTTTGGAAAGAGCTCAAGAACTATGGGATGCTTTAGTAAATTATGATTAAATTAGCGTAACAAGTAGTGTCCAGTTTTTGAGTGGTTCTTGAATGGAAATCTCTGTTTTGAAGGATCTGGATTATTGTCAGAAAAAAACTGAGGCTGAAGGAGCAAGTTAAGGTGGTACAAAAAATGGCAGAACTCTTGGAAAACAAGCCAATGTGGATGAGCTTACACCCTGTCTGTAATGCTGCAGCCAGCACTAGACTGTGGGCCACAATAATGCTAAATGCAAAGGATTGAGTGAGATGCATTCTTGGGGTTAGTTTTCCACACCTTTCATTCCTAAGAGAAAAATAGTGTGTCCATCACCTCAAGAAATTGGAAAAGGATAGAGAAAAGGAGTTTGGCATCCTGAGATTTCAAGGCAAAAGGCCTGCACTGAACCTTGCTGTTTTTCTCCTCAGTTAATTTTCTCTGGTGATGTTGGGCAGAAGTGGAGGTATGAAAAAATAAGTATGTTCCTCTTTCCATCAGTTCAGTGATAAAGAGATAATATGCCTTACTTAAATTATGTTGAGAGCAAGTGTAAGGAGAGTAGGAATGCTAGATGAGTTCACTGAATGGGATAAAATCCTTCCAAGAACGGACCTAGGACCTAGCTAGGAAGACCCTTACTAGCTCATAATTTTGTAGTATTTTTTTTTTTTAGTTAAAGAAAAGTTGTGATTGCAGATGGTATGTTGAGAAATGAAGACAGTATTTTGTTTGAAGCTTGGCTTCCCCACAACCCCATTTTCATACCCTGCATTACTGTTGCTTTACTCTCTCACTGGGAGTGGGAATAGCAGCAGTTTCCTCCTCTGGAAGGTAGAAAGCAAGGCTGACCATTCCTGCACAGTGTAAATGCCAGTTGAGTGGCCACTGATGTGGACATGTGGGCTGCCCTGCAATGCTTCAGATAGGGTTCTTAAGAATCCCAAACAAGTGAACTTCCCAACATGCAGTTGTTTTGTTCAGTCCTCACATTCAGATGTTTGTCTCCTTTTGTTATCTTTAGGTCTCAGTATTTGGCTTTTTTTCTCATGTCACCTCAAATTTTCTTTTCCATGATAGTGTAAACATCTGTTTTAATAGAAGTAAAGCCATTAGTTTGGGTCTTGGGCATACTCCGAAGTACAATTAGCACCATGGTCGATTCATCGAGTATTAATTGCCAGATGAAATTTTCAAAGGAAAATCTTCCATGATTACATTTTTTTTCCCTTTAATATGATCTAAAACTGATCCTGCTCACCAGAATAGCATCAGTTTACCTCTTTTGTGTATTTTTTAAACCACCTTTAGTGTATTTTCTTTATGAAACATTTTTTTGCTTTGATTAAGTTGGAATAGTTTTTTGGTTTGTTTTAAGAAATAGTTCAAAATATTCACAAGTGCCTGCAAATGTTAATTTTCGGTTTTAAAAAAAAAACACAAGCAACTTCAGTTGAAATTGTTTAGAAATATTACAAACAGATTGAAAACATCTTCTGCAGATTTTTCAAATTAAAACTGTGTCTTACAAAAATTTGGTCTTTGTTTTTCTAGAATTTGAATGGCTCCATCCTGACTAGTGTTGGCACATTATTTGTTTAGTATTGCGCAAGATTATGAAATAACTGTCTAATGTTTAATGTGACGGTAATTGCTTCAGAAGCACAGTCACAAAATGTCCATTTTGTATGTCACTTTGAAAATTTGTAGGCTTTTTATTAGTACATAAAAGTTGTTTCAGACATGAAGTTTTAGGGCATATTTGTAGGCATATCCAGCAATTCAGTGGTACTACTTTTTTAGTCATTTTGATTTTGCCTTGGGGAATTACTTACAGGGCTGTTGACTGTGATATTTCAGGGCTGCACTCTAGAGATCGTACAACTGAAAATGTTTGGGGAATATCGATCTGTCATGTCACTGCTTCTGGAATATGGTTTTTCTTTTATGTTTTTCCCTTCTATTTTGTTGGTATATTCACAGAAACTGAGTTTGATTACATGTATTTCATTACTTGGACCATAGAAAATGCACCTTTTATGGACCATGGCTAGGAGCAGGTGGCATGAAAATTGCGTGGGACAGAGAATAAAAATGGTTGAGAGTAGCTACACATTTATATAGCAATCACTTTAAGTAAGTGTTGTTTGCAAGTAGTGCTGATCTCTACTCCTGATAAAATGTAAACTTCACAACTCCTTGGAGTTTTATCTATAACAAGTGTCTGTAACATGAGTTTCATATCTTTGACTTCTCTCTTAGAAAGATTTTTAAGCTTTGCCTCGACTTTTCTTTGTTTCATTTTGTTTGGTTTCTTTTCCTGGTTGTGTGAATGAGTTCTGTGATTTCTTTCACACTTACTGTTCTGTGTAATTTTTCCCTCTGTAACTTGTTCACATGTCTTCAGTATATCTGCCATGCCTTAGCATGAAAGGTTCTCATTCACCTCAGCAGATAAGTGCCAGCCTCATCTGTGCCTTCCCTAGACCAGCCCCGATACTGTTCTGTACAGCCATTTATGAAAGTTAGCAATCCACAGCACAACCACAGCCCTGAGAGATTGCTGAAGGTTTTATTGTTCTGTGTCTTAAGATGTGTGAGCTATCACTATGAACTTACATTACCAGCCTTTTCATTCCTTAACTGCAATCTCTCTTTCCTTTGAAGAAGAAAGGTGTCAGACAATACAGTGGGTAGACATTTGCTGTTTTGCCTGTTCTGCGCTGATAGCTGGAGTTTTGACTGTATTTTCCATGTTGTCCTCTACACCTCCCATCTCTCATGTTACAAAGGAGCTTGGGTTTTCAAATCTAGTGTAGTGTCCAGTGTAATTTGCTAATAAAAAATTGGAAAGTTTTCAGAGAAGAGGCAACATTCTTAATATTTAATTAGATGTTTCTATGTATACTGCTGGTCATTAAACTAAGTAGTTGCAATACACAGAGAATGTCCATGTCCCTGGATTAGTTGCACTAAACTATGCCAAATGCCAGTGGGAAATAAAAGAGGAGAGAATGTCAGAGCCCAGTACTCTCTCATGGGGTTCTTTTAGACATTCCACATGTAGAAGGCATGATGTCTAACATCAGATTGATTTATTTCAAGGTAGTTGATGATACATGGGATTTCTGTTTTAGCATCATGACACAAAACACAGTGATAACACAATACAGATACAAGTCACACACAGCAGAAGAGAGCAATTGCACAGCTCAGTCACAGCACCAGCGTGGTTCCCAGCCTCTCTCTAGTCTAATTGTGCCATCATCACCCTGGGCATCCCTGCCTTGTCAGGAACAAATGTGTGAATTGAAACTGGCTCAAGTTCATCACTCTCTTTGAAATTCTGTCAGTTGATTATGTTTTTATGGTTTTTATTTTGGGCTGAGCCATGTATACATGTACCCCACACTGGCCTGGCTAACTTAGGGGGACATTCACACTCTTAATGAGCTTCTGGACAAATACACACCAGCTGATTCTCTCAGCTGGTGCTAGTTGTTTATCTCAAGCAAAACCCGTCCTCAGGTCCTCTTGGTGTTGAGATCAAGTCAGCTTTTTTGCAAGAGCTGGGATCAGTCCCACCCAACCACATTCTTCCTGAGCTTCGTGGACACATCACTCTGGCCCATATATGATCCTTCTCCCATGGTAGGGCTTCACTGATCAGCCACAGAGGACACACAGAGAACAAATAAATTGGTCTTTTGGTGTTTGGCTGCTTTGTATTGGAGTAGAGTTTGGTATGATTTTATGGCTCCGTGTTTATGTCAGAGATTACCTTTCTGAACATCTGTTCCCAAACTGGTGTGCAGCAGTACAGTGGCTGAGGAATACAGGAAAAAAAGAGGATAAAGATAAGACTAGTACTTCAGTTTCACAGAGAATTATGTGCATAGATCCTTCTTGTGATTTCTCTGTTGAAAATCGCAAACATATGCAATGAGTACAACTGGTTTTAGCAGTATGGTTTAATTAGCCTGGTTCCAGACTGAGGGAATGAAAAATGTGAATCAGAGCTAGTGGTGAGGATCACATTTCACAATGGCTGGGAAAAATGCTGGGTATAATTGTAATTTCACTGCTTTTCAGGGCTTTAACCTTATTTTTTTCAGCACCCTTCTTCATTGCCCTTTGTGTCTTTCTCTCGGTTTGTTCTTGGCCTCCTAACATTTTCAGCAGTGTGTACAATAGTACAGTAGTCACCTGCTTCCTTGGCATTCATCTCACTGTCCCATCCACTTCTGTATTTGTTTCCCACAAAATTCTTCAGAAACCTGACCACCCACAAACGTGGTTCCTAATTGTACCTGCATAGAATATTTCACAGCACCAAAAGCAATCTTCAAAATATGCATCACAAATCAATTCTGCAGTGCTGTATGAAATGCTAATAGAAAGGTGGACAATGAGGAAGAGACTGCACTCATAAAGGAGGCTTGATCAGAAGACAGGAAGTTGCTTTTCCTAAGCTTGTTCTTATGTTTTTATAAATATATTACCTTTAGCTGTACATTGGTTTGCATTTTAACAAGACCATACTACTCTATTTGGGATGTTATATTAATAATCTCTTATAATAATAATAAATAATTGTTATTGTACATTTAATGTATAAAAACCTGACAGGATAATACTGGGTGTAACACATGATGTATATACATTTCAGTAAACAACCTGCTGTTGTTACTGCAATAAAAATTCAAGGAAATTGTAGGTTCTAAGTTAAGATAGGTAATTAATTTTTTATTTATACTGTGCATCTCATCTATTTTCCAATTTTTTTGGATGATGGTAGAGAAGCAAATTGGTTGGCTGATCCTTATGTTTGTTCTCACATGTTGACTGTGTGTGTCCTGTTGGACAGTGCATCAGTATCACAGCAGTGGTTTCTTTCTTGATGGAATTCAAGTAGCTGTATTGGATCAGTATAAAAGTTTACGAATTACACAGGCTTTGTCAGTTGACTGTTTTCTCTTTATGAAGTAGGTCTCTGTGCAGTCTGTTACTTAATGGTTCAGAACACTGTCTTGTACAAGTAGAAATCCTTGTACTATCTGTGTTAATTTTGCACACTTCTGAGTTTTTGATCTATTTTATAATCTTGTGTCATTTAAGAGGCAGCCCACCTTGAACTATAAATGTCTGATATGAGTGTTACTCATAGTAATTCTGCCTTATCTGCCACTGTTTGCTGAGGAGAGAACAACAGTATGCTGTGTGATTTCTCTCTTTCTCTCTTTTCCCCATTCTCTCTTTCTCATTTGTCACCATCTGTAGTGGTTCAGTGCTGCAGAGTTACAGTTGTGGGTGACTTACTGGTTGAGATTTTAAAATTGAGTCTTTCCCACTTTAATAGTGTATATTATTAAACTTTTAAACATGAACTTCTCCCTTCCCCCCCCGCCCCCGCCCCATGACTTCTGCATGGACTGTAGCTCTTTGCTCAGATATTTCCTTTTCTGAGTTACAGCAACATCCAAAAATCCATGTTCCAGTTCCCACCTGCCTAGTGATAAACAAGCGCACTGGGAAGCATGGTCTGTGGAAACACTCACGCCTTAAGGGAAAGTGCAACAATAGTTTGTAACACCTCCGTAATTAATTCAGGAGGAGATCTTGAGTCCACCAAGAATGCACGGTTACACTGGCTGTGTTAACCTTCTGTATTGCAGTAGTAGCTGGAAACATCACTTGCACTTCAAGCTGGAGTATCACAAGTAGCCCTCCTCTGTTATGATGGCTGCCTTTTGCCTAGTCTGCCCTTTCAGTAAATTTCTTTTTTTGTTCTTTTGTTAGCAGTTGGAAACTGAAACAGTCCAATTAATGAAAGGATAATTTTGGATGGTGAAAGATGTAACAAGCTTTCCTTGTCATTAATAAATCCATCCTTTGGTAACCTGGACAAGAGAGAAGCAGTATTGAACACATGGGTGGATGCAGGATCCCCGTGCTTGGCAGGGGCTGCCAGGCCAGGCAGCAGGGTTGCTGTAAAACCAGGCACCATTCATGTTGTTTCTTACCCAGCTTGCAGTGTGCTAGGGGACATGAAGAGCAGCTGAGCTGACTGCAGAGGGAAAGACAAATCCATTGGAAGTCTGCCTCGTTAGTTCCACTGTTCAGAGGACAAGTTGGTTTTCATTGAGATTTTCAAATTAATGGTGTCCTTTTATATTACAAGGCCATGTGTATGGACATTAGTAGTCTTGAATTTAATTAAAACCACAGCTGGTGATCATTTAATTACAGTGTATGAAAGAGAATGATGCTTGACTATGTAGAATTGTTTTATTCAGCTTGGAGAATTGTAGCCATTTTTTCATGTGCTATTTGAAAGTTGTGGTGAAGGATGCACATTCTAGTGAACAAATTTGTGAGCTTCATTGCAACAATTCCACTCTGTTATGGGAACAAGGTGAAACAGTGGCTTAAAAATTCAGCAGCTTTCCTGCTAATTGGAAGCAGGAAATGAACAGATTGGTAAAATTGGTCTGGTTCTTTTTTCTCCACACTGTAAATTCAGTGCATAGTTTCCTGTGGTAGGAAGGAAGGCCTTCTGCTGAAGGCCAAAAATACTTAGAGGTATTCAGAATGTTTCTGGGTTTTAAGAGGTTTCAGTGTATATATTTTATGGAAGCTGTATAGGATATACCCATAGCAAGCCAGAATTACTGTGTTTTTACATGAAAAATTAAGGCTGCTTTGAGAATCTTAAATGTTCTGCAACATGTAGTTGTGCATATTTGTTTATTTGTACTGAAACAACTGCATGTGTGCAAGGTATTTTTGTAGGTGACATAATAAAAAATACTGTCAACTGAACTCACAAATGGTGATATACCCAGGGAATAACTAGTTAAGCAGCATTTAAAAAGACAGAATTCACATCCAAATATTTTTTAAAATTATCTTTTCTGTCTTGAAGGCAGAGGTTTTTTCATTAACAATGGGAATACTCTCAGTGAAGAAGCTGTTGCCAAATGATCTGGTCTCTCTGCTGTCAGGCAGCTGCTCTCACACATCACTATGGGAAAACAGCTATGGGTTTTCTGGCTTCCAGAATTGTAAAGGTAGAATTTATATCAAAATAGGACTCGTTAGCTGGTTAATTGTAAATGAAACAAGAAAAATAACTTTCAGATGACCTTCCCAAAAGAATATCAGAGTCAGAGACTGAAAGTGGGTGGAGGATTAGAAGCAGGGTTTTTATTTCAGCCTGAATCTTGGCAGCAGAGCAGTGTTTGCTGTGTTGCTTGGTCTAGTGTGAAAGGTCACTTCTGTTTTCATACCCAGTATAACTTGAAGCGGTTTCTTTACTACTACAAAGAAAGACTTCGGTGCTAGTGGCTGGTTTTCCTCCTAGACTTTACAGTTGCAGTTGTCAATACTTAGTGTTGAATTCTGGCTGATGCCTTTGAATGGGAACGATGAATGGGATATTTAAGGACAAGAAGAAAGTGTGAAAAATTAAAATTCTTTTAAGAATTTTTCTTGGTTTCTAAGTTGTGTAGCTAACCTAATTTCAATGTTGTGAGTTATCCTAGCGTGATATTTATTTCCACATGCTATCAGTTAAGTGTAGAAAATATCTTTCATCAGAAAGATCTACTACAGAAAGAAAAACAGTTTGGGTTCTTCATGTGTGGGTTAGTAGATAAGAATCACTGAAACTCACTGGCGTGGGACTGAGGAGAACAACAACTGCAGAAGAGTAGCTTGTGGTGGAGTAAGCCTTGGTTGCAAAATAAAACCAAATCCTCTGCATGGAGTTATCCACTTTCACCAAACTGATAACCTCTGTATGTCTAAAGACATCAAAATGTCGTACACCTCATTCTGTAATGCAAATCTTAGTCAGCGTTTAATGTAAGGTTTTATAGAGCAAGACTCAGGCTACCTCTTAATAATCTAGATTAGAACTAATCTACACATTTCTAGCTGAATTATTCCTCATTAGATTTATCCTTATAAAGGCTATGGTGGAGGAATGTGTGTGCTGCCTGGAGAGAAAAATTCATGTTAAGATTATTAGTTAAATTATTAGTTGCATGTGGATTTCTTTTAGACTTTGTTCTACTAACATTTCTATTAACTACTACAGAAATCCAGCATTACTATAGCTGCTGTCTAGTACTGTCTGTTCTCTGAAACACTAGTGCTACATAGCTTGCGAATTACTTTGTTTCTTTCCTTTTTTTCTTCCAGCTTCATTTAGCAGCCCTGGCTTCATTAAAGGGAGACATCGTGGAGCTTAATAAGCGTCTGCAACAAACAGAAAAGGAGCGTGACCTGTTGGAAAAGAAATTGGCAAAAGCACAGGTGGGCAATAGTAGTTGGACCATTTGAATATTGTCCTTAGTTTTGTGTAGTCTTTCATTCCTCAGAGGGAGACTAAAATATGCAACAGTATCACAGGTCAAAAGAATTTTAAGATTGCAAGACACATAGTTGCCATGGGTTATACCTTATATGTGTTGAAGACATTCTTCTAAAAAAAAACCCCTAATAATTAATTAGATTCCTTTTATTTTGAAGTCAATATAAGCAACAAGTGCTTTGAAATATTGTAGAATATAAGAATTACAGCATGCTCTCAGGTAACTGGTTGCAGAGCCTTGCACTCCTGGGTCATATTTAAACACAGCACAAATTAACAGTGATCAAAAGTTATTTCCAATTTCTGGTGCTTTGGTGTTATGTAAGAAATTACTTGTGATCTCAGCCTAGCTTCCAGTAAGCTATTTGGAATTGTGGAAAATACAGCCAGTGGAAATCCAAGGGGTTAAACAACAATAAGGTCAGAACTCTAATGCTTTCACAGGTCTTGCCAAGAGGCAAATGCAAACACGGTAGAAATTGAACTATTGTTCTTACTATTTCTCTCTTCTATAAAAAGCCTTTGTTTTCAGATACTGTCATTGTATCTAATACCTTTTATAAGTAGTTAACATTTCAATTCAAAATACTTGGCTAGAGATAATCAAAGCAATTTGCCCTGTAAAATATGGCACCTTACTTGTCACTCAGAGAAGTTGCAGAATCTCCAACCTTGGATGTACTCAAGCCACCTGGACATGATCTGGGGTTGGGTAAGGGACCTGGTGAGTAACTTCCAGTGGTTCCTGTCAGCCTTGGCCATTCTGTGATTTTGCAGATTTAGAGTTTTCAATATTTAGTGCATTTTGATGAAACCTTTTATCTGTGTTACTTAAACTCAAGCCAAATGTAGCATTTAAGCAGTCTCGATTTTCAGGCTCTTACTTCAGTCCTCCCTTACATTGGCCTTTGCCTAAATTCTCTAATGGTTTTTTTCAGCTGCCTTTTGAGATTTGTATTCTTGTAAGTGATACTGTTATTGCAGATCATCAATGTAACATCCAGAAATAAAAATCACTTTTGTGTTTTTATTCCTCTCAATATGTGAGCCAGAGCCATGCTGGGAGTTAACATGAGTTATCAGATATAATCCTGAGAGCCTTTTCTAATTTCTGTGGCATTCTTGGGATAGAGTCCTCTTTCTGGCTTATAGTTTGATACGAGGCTGCATTTGACAATCATTAAACTCTCAGATGGATTCAGTCTATCCAAATGATCTGCATCATTCTGCATGACTGCATTGACTTTGTTGTTATTTATAACTCTGGAGGGTCTGGTGCTAATCAGAGATTTTTGTTAGTATTTTTGTTGGGGGTTTTTTCTGTGTCTTTATTTAAAAATACTTATATTATCTCTAAACCAGTGAAGAGTGCCTTTTAGGTGCTCCCATACAGTGGCAACTGGGATTAAGGATCAGTCTTAATCCCAATTAACGTGTGCTCTGTTAGCACAAGATTGTTTGGTGTTTCCTTTGATGGGTTACCAATGATGCATGTGTATATAGTGCTCAGTTTGTAATGCTGGGGGTGTTTACTTGATACTGAGCTGTGTGAACACAAATGTTGTGATTACTGCCGTCTGACCTGGGAATAGCACAAAACTGGAATATCTGAAAGGCAGAGTGATAGCTAGATTTCAGGTAAACAATAAGTATTTTTTAATAAACAATTTCTACAAAGGTTTACTGATTCTTTTCAGTTTATTTTTTTCTAAAGCACTCAAGAGGATAGAATTTAGTGTGTATTAAATAAAATAAAAATCTTTCTTAAGGAATTCAAACCATTAAACAAATACAACTCATATATTCAGTGTGTTGACAGTTTTTAAGTACTGAGACATACACTGGTGAAACCACTGCACCTTGTCTTCTTTTTCTAACTGCATCACTTCCAAGTAGAGGTGTCACTTAACATAATTTTTTTAACTTTTCTTCCCACTCCACAGAGATTCGTTCATTATTCTTTCCACTACAGCCTCTGTCTAATGTGAATCAGAGGTTCAGGAGGCATTAATTAAATAGAAGGTGTTTGGGGTTCTGCATAACCATACTCAGATGCTAATGGATCAGTATTAAATCTCTGTTCTGCATCTGGACTGCACTTTAAAAGGCAGCACATTTAGTTTTAGGTGATGTAGTAAATGCTCTCTGCAGCAAATAACTCTTAAAATGCATTTTTGGTAATACTTTTCCCTTCGTTTCTTGAGGCATGTAAGGCATTTGGAAGAAAGGATTAGTGATTTGCAGAGTGGAGGTGGTTTGGGGAACCACAGCTCAAGTAACAGATGAAAAATGGTGAAGAAAGCAAGTTGGACAGCCTGGGCTTAAGATTTGTGAAGTGATGTAATTGATTAGTGGTTGTTGTAGCATACTCACTTCCAATTCTGCAGCCTATGGCGACAGCTATAGCATTTCTCTACATGCTTCTATTATTTCAGTAACACAGCAGATCTCTGTGTTTTTATCAGTGTACAGTTTGGCAGTAAAGTGATCTCTCTAATGAAATTTGCTGTAAAACACTAGTCAACCACAACTAATGTCTTCTTCCAAAAATAGGTGATTATGAGAATTGTAGTGTTTTCTGCCGGCTCTATGTGGCACAGTATCCTGGCTTTGATGAACAATGGGAGTCTGAAGGGAGAACATAAGAAAAGCACGTAGAGAATTGTGCTACTTCATACTCCTCCACCTTTCTGCCAACATCTGTGAGCAGGAGGCCACATTGCATTTTATAGTCCTCTATGGTCCTATCCTCCATGGATTTATATAATCTTCTTTCTCATCAATCAACATTCTTGGCATTTCCAACATTCTGTGACATTGAATTCTGCAGTTCTGTGATAGAGCATGGGATTTAATAACATGCTGAATGTTCTAGCAAATACAGCAAGAAGAGATAATTCACTTGCTATATTTTTCTCATAATTTCATCTCCTTTCACAAGATTGTCCTGCTCTTTCATTCTTTGTGCTTAGTCATTGTTATTTTGGATTTTTATAATAGCTCTAGACAAAGAATATGCTGTATTTTTTTTAATCCTGTGTCACAGCGGTAAGTCTCATTACTGCAGTAATTCTTTGCCATCCTCTTGATTATTCAGAATATAGGGAGCAACAGCAGAATTTCAGTTTAAGAGTAAAAGCAATGCTCTGTAGACATACAAGAACAGAGGCAACACACTCTGTAGACGTGTACAAACATGTGAACTTCACAGGAAGGCTTCAGTTTCTCATTTAACAGAGAAACTTGAAGTAGAAATGTGAGATGTTCAGATGAACGTTGAAATTACTTGTTCTACTGTGAGATGTCCATATCTGACATGGATTAATTCTGTGCGCTTGTATACATCTTCCACATTAAGTATGGAACATACCACAGTACAATTAATTCTGACCATGCATGCTTTTGTGATTGAGAATTTAGCACAATAGACTTGTTTTTATACTTAAATTTAGATTAATGGATTGCCACTTTTAAATCTGCCACTCCTCTCAAATTAAAACACTGTATTAGTTGAGCAAAGATTTTTAGCTTCTGTAATCCTGTTAGACAGGTTTATCACTGTGGCTTGTTCAGGTGATGACTTGTATTTTTGGTGAACAACACCACAGCCAGTGTTTGTCTCTGCAGGACCTGAGGCACTGGGGCATCTCTTAATGAGTATTGCTGCCAGTAGGTATTTTTTTTTTTTGTCCTCTGATTGAACACTTTGAATTTAATATAGAGATTAACATAATTTAACACATTGTTAGTGTTTCATTTGCTAGGAATTTGTGTACATTAATAGGCAATAGAATCATTTGTTCAGACAATAAGCTTGAATTATGTTTTCTCTTACCCTCCTTCTTCCTCATACACTTCTTCCTCTTATTGTTGTTTTCCAGCATCAAGGGATCAATCAGTGTTTCTAACCATTGTTAATTTATATTCTAAATTAAATAACCTTTTTAATCTGTACCAAAAAACAGCCAAGAGTTCTCAACTTAAAGTGAGAACTGTGCTGGAAACTTCTCTCCTGACCCCAACAATTAATTGCTCATCTTTTGCAGCCTCTCGGTAGGTTATCCCTGTGTTTACTTTCTCATAGAATTAGGCCTCTTAAGGGTTTTGAGGCTGAAGCTCTTAAGTATGAAGCTGGAAGAGAGATGAGTAAAAGGATATAAAGTATTTATTGTGTGACTGATGTGCAAATAAATTGTAAGAGCTGAGTGTGTACACCTTGGAAAGAAGTAGGGACACGTGGCAGATTGCTGTTCTGAGACTCAAAGTGTAGTCACAGTGTCCTAGAGAAATACTTCAGCAGTGGGTAGAAAAACATGCATTTCTTTTCCTTTTTAAATTTTCAGATGAATGTTCCATAATAAAGAGCAATCCTGAATAAGCAGAATGCATTGCTGCATTTTGGGACTCATATTGAATCATGCTTCCATTGCTTGGATGCTTTTGCCATTTTCACTTGAGTCTTGTCATGGATGACCAGAAAGTAGGAGATGTAATTCTGTTCCCCCGCTCCAAGAGAGAGCAGTCCTTAGCATCATGTCCTTTCTTTTACAGAGGTTTCCTTTTGGCCTTTTCCAGTTGTTTTTAACTGAGATAATTCGAGAGCTCTTTTAAAAAATCAAATATGAAGCTGCTGTCTTGTATTGCCAGACTGCTGGTTGTTCACAAAGTGCATCTGTCACCGAATGATGTTATCCTGAAAAATAGTGACTGAGAAATGGCTGGAGAAAACAGAAATCAAGTCGTAATGTGGCTTAGATCCATTAGCAAAAGTCCATATATCTTCAGTCAAGATAAACAAATTCTGCTTTTCAGTGCATAGCTTAGAAAGACAAAAAATCATTGTGATAGGAGTTTTATTTATTGTCTGGAAACAATTATTATACACTCTATCTTAAACATCCCTTTGGTTTAAAAGCTAAAACACCCACCAGTGCACATAACAGATTGATCTGGATAATGCTGAGGTAGCATTTGTGGGCATATATGTGTGTCAGAGGAAATTTAAGTTTAGAAAGGCTGAAGAAGCAACTCTGTATTGCCCCTAAATCTAGAGCTTTTGTGAAGCATTTTCTCAGTGTTATTTCTGCACTTTGAAAGCTATGGTAGTTCTTCAGAAAGATACCATGTTAAGATATGGAAATGTGAGAAATAAGCTGTGGAATGATCCTATAATAAAGAGTCATTGTAATATGCATGAATAGCCATATCAGTTGCCAACATGAAGTCTTATAAGCCAGATGAACATTATCAGTCTTCTGAAATCTGTCCATTTGCTCTCCTTTGCAGTGTGATGATATATTTTTCTTAGTTTAGGTGGTAGTGGTTTTTACTATAGCTGATGGTAAAAACTACTTTGTTGTAGTCTATGGAAGAGTACTCTGACGTCTGGGCTACTTCTCAGTGTGCGTATAAATGGAAGTTAAAAATTGTGGAATAAATTGTATTTTGAGTTCAAAATAAAAATGTTACTGAAGCTCAACGTAAACTTTAATTTTGAAGCAGTCTTTTATATAGATGATGTTCTCAAGCTGTGAATATAAGTGGCCAAAAAATATGGGAGCAAATTATGAAAATTTTGGCACATCACTACTCTGGGTATATTATTATTATTTGTGGCGCAAAGGGTTTGGGGAATTAGCTTGCCTAGAGTGATTGAAAAAAAAAAAAAGGGGAGTTGATTCAGGAATTTTGGAGGGATTCCAATATTACTATCAATTTTGGCCCTTAGAAATACTAGGATTTTACATTGCATGTCATCACTTAAGGAGTGTGGGCTTTATAGTGTTAAATGGCTTGTGAATTTTCTTTTTTTGACAGCATAGTACTCAGCATTGTGTGATTGCAAGGAAGCTTGACTGAAGGGGGTCAGAAGCAAAATGTTAGAAGTCTTACTCTGGCCAGCCACTGCCAAGCATAACTTCAATCAGCATGCACTGCTGATTTGTAATTGCAGTAGTTTGTAATGGTTTGCTGTAATTGAAATAGAGTGTTTGCTGGCCTGAAGAGTAAGCCAGAGAGGCTGCATTTAAAAATCTGTGGGAAGGAAAAAGGAGGATTTTGTGATATATATAAAAAACAAGCAATCATGTGGCTCTTTAATTGTTCAAATCATAAGTATTTTTTTGAGAGTATAAACATAATAAAAATATGCTATATTATCTCTAAGGGTTAGTAAAAATGGTAACTTAAGCTAGAGAAGAAGTTACAACGTCAAAGTGTGATTACTTTATAATAATGTAGTTTCTGCTATAGGAGTTGTTCTAATTCAGACCACATCGGGAAGATTCTAGGATTCAAGGATTATATATTTATAGCTATTTTGAGTTGCAAATGGTGGGGTTTTTTTCAAGCAGCATTACCTAAAGAGCAACTTCTGCTCTTTAGGAAGACAAAAAAAATAATAAAAGTACACTGCATAGTCTATCAGTTCTTCAAATATTGTAACTATCTACCTTTGTCTACCTGTTGGTGTTTTGCATCTGTCATTTTCTCTTACTAAGGCACTGTTGGTTTGGTGAGTAAGAACATGATAGTACTGTGCACTTGTGCCTCGTGCCGGATCTCCCTGCTGTTGTCCATAACACCCCTTCTGTTTCCTTCTCTGCTTCAGTGTGAACAATCCCACCTGATGAGAGAGCACGAAGATGTGCAGGAGCGAACAACACTGCGCTACGAGGAGCGGATCACGGAGCTGCACAGCATCATTGCAGAGCTCAACAAGAAAATCGATCGACTGCAGGGAGCAACAATAAGGTACAGCAGCTTCCTGGAAATCCTGGGCTAGGGCAAGACTGGTGCAAGACATGGTGTAAATTATACTCTAAATGTAATTCGATGACGACTCTTAAGGCTTGTCATGACGGGTACTAAATAGCTGCCCATAATTAAGGTGTGTGTCCTGCAGGGTATCATCCCAAGCACCTGAGAAGTGCTGCCTTCTCTCTGGCAAAGCTACACTTTGCAAAACCTGACAAGCACTGTAATACATGCACTGTGACATCTAAATATTCCCTTTTGTAATGTGCCAGAGTGCCATATAAGTGAGCAGCTGTGTGTATAAAGGAAGGTGAAGACACCCGACCTGAACCTCTTCTTTTAACTATTTTGTAGCCTCCTGTAGATCACCTAAATGAAATAATTTGTGGGAGAGATGTGGTTCAAATAGATGTCAGTAGGTTTTGCCTCTTCTTCTGCTTTTTTGACAAACCACAATGGTACAAATCATGTTGTTGCCTGTTTCTGGAGCAGCAAAGCTTGGGATATTACACCAGGTTGTTACTCTCTTGAAATAGACTTTACATTTGACTACATGGAAACATTTTTCCTCACTTGTTTTCACATATTATTTTCAATGTAGAAAACTTGGACTAGAATGCAGAAGGAGTTTCCTAAAGTTTATCTAGTGAGGATGCAACTATATGCCAGAATCTGTGGATTTTCTAGACAGTATCAAGATAGATTTGATGCATTAGTGGGTAATGTTAACATGGTGGTCTAGCCATGTAGCCAATTTTCAGTTTTCCTTTATCTGTTAGCTGCACTTTTCTTGGTAATGGCTTCATTTCTTCTTCCTTGTAAATATTTCTGCTAGCACAAGGCAATGTTGTTGCAACTATTCACTTAACCTTTCATGAAAATATTAGTATGCAAAAAGAAGACTGGTGTACCATAAACAAGAGGGAGTATCATCACATATATTTACCACTACTAAAGCAGTGTTAGAATCACATGCTCATGTTATTTAAGAACATAAATATTGTTGCATATGAGATGATCAAAACTAGCAGTGGTCATGGTGAGATTTTTCAGGTATTTTCTCTGAAAAAAATCCTCACAACTCCCTGGTTCATTTATGCTTGACACCTCTGCAGATAAACTTTCCATTTGTCTTTTGAAAAGACCAGTTGAAAAGCAAAATCTGAGAAAGCATGAGAGCTGCACTGATTTTTTTTTCCTTGAGTGACAGAAAAACTCTATGACATTTAAGAAAAATATTACACATAATTCATAAAAATGGTGTGTTTGGAGTCCTTGTGGCAAAGCAAATGCCAAGTGGTGTTCAATTACAAAATACTGGAATCGGGTGGATAACTCTGAATGTTTAACCACATCCATAAATGAGTCAGCTGTGACATGCACAGGAACGTGAGGTGTGAGGACCAAGCCTGATGGGATGTGCACATTTCTTCTCATGAAAAATGCGGTTTTTCTGTCCCTTTGGGGAGATTCTGGCCTTTAAAGGCATCAGAAGAATACTTCT
The DNA here is from genome assembly GCA_020086605.1 of Lanius collurio. Taxonomy (NCBI): domain Eukaryota; kingdom Metazoa; phylum Chordata; class Aves; order Passeriformes; family Laniidae; genus Lanius; species Lanius collurio. The sequence goes on along the minus strand of JACBWW010000008.1, from coordinate 3,709,290 downwards.
GCAACAGGTGCCACACCACTGTCATGCCTCTCCAGCTTAATTCGATCATGTAAGAGCTTATTTTGCTCAGACAGCTGGAATGCCTCATCTGGTTTTATTTGTTTTGGTTTTATTAATAAAAACAAAAACTGTTTGTTAAGCTAGTGGCACTTTTAATTTCCTTAAATGGTGGAAATAGCTTGTTTTCTTTGGCAGTCCAATAATTTGGTGTCTGGGGAGCAGAGGAGTAATATCTGTCTTAAAAATGGCAACTGAAGGGATTCCACGGGGTTTGTAAAGCCAACTGAAAGAAGGAAAACTGATACCACTTTCTGTGACTTTCTGTGAATCCAGTCTGAGATCCACGTGTCGTTCTTGAGAAGCTGTCCATGCATCCCACAGAGCAAGGGTGGTGCAGCTGCTGTCCTTGCTGGAACAGGTGTGAGTCACAGTATTCCACCCTTGGCTCTGGGGACTGTTGCGGCTAGGAATTGGAACAGAAAAAGGAATTGGAACAGAACATTCCTGAGAGAAAGTGTTCTGGGAGCATGGCCCTGCTGGGGCCTCAGCAGTTATACTTTCCTCTAGAACAAAAGGATTTTAGTTTAGATTTGTCTCTTTGAAACATGCAGGTAGTACTGAGCAGAGGCTTTACTTTACACAGAATCTGGGCTGTCTTTCTGGAAGCAGAGTTTATATTAATTGCATAACAGATGAATGTTTCCCCAGTGCTGATACAGCGACTCTTGAGTTTTTTCACATATTGATTTTAGATTGTAAAAATAAATTAACATGTAGCTTCATGTACCTCTACTCTATTGATGCCTTTTTCTGGTCTTAAAATCAGAGTCAAACATGGCTAGAAGGGAAAAAGGCATTTTTCCTTGCTGTTTATTTTAAGGATCCTTAGATGCACTACATCCGGGTCGAAAGCACCTCAATGCCCACTGCAATGCACCTCACACAAAAGACCTGGTATAAGATTATAGGACTTATTAATTAGCATATTGATCAAAGATTCCCCAATGAGAGGCTCGAATGAGCCCTCCCTCCCCAAGGAACCTTCCCCTGGATGGTTCTGTCTTAGTTTACAAAATGTGTTCTGGAGAGGACCTTGGGGTCTGGGGCACTCTGATCCCTAGCTACAAAGCTTCTAAAATTGTTTAGTCTCCTGGCTTAGTAAATAAGTCCAAGAATGTAGGCAAAAAGCACTAAAAATACAGAAGTTGTAAAGAGGTATAAAAGGAGTTTAAAAGAAAAGGCAAAAAACCATCATGGCATCACTCTGACATTCTTTATAGTTCTTAAGCCCAAAAATATTTTGGAAACAATTAGAAGAAACCAGTGTTTCATGGAAGGTATTTTACTATCCTCTTTAAATTGTATTATCTTTGTTTGAATGTGAACAGTACCCTCAGAAGGTAGGACAGAAAGTAAGCAGACACCATGTTTAAATCTAAATAAGATGTTGCAACAGTTTTAGGAGGAGTGTTGGCAGGCTGTATAAGCTGGTTAATATTCTCCATTCTGAGAATTTTTGTCTGTTTTTATGTTGTATGTTGGGGGTTTCCTGCCTTTGCAATGTCAGGGTTTAGAAGTGTAATGGCTTTTGTTCATGGTTTAATAATGCCAGCCCTAGAATCATGGCATGGTTTGGGTTGGAAGAGACTTTAAACACCATGTAGTTCCACCCCCTTCCATGGGCAGGGACACCTTCCACAACACCATCTGGCTCAGGGCCCCGTCCAGCTTGGCCTTGGGTGCTTCCAGGAATGGGGCAGCCATAGCTTTTTTTGGAGAGAGAGAGCTTAAGTCAGATGTCAGTACATGTGTCTCCTCCCAGGTGTGTCTGATATGCTGATCCCAGTAGCAATAGTGTTACAGGAATATTTTTAGAAGTTTACTGGATTTTTCTGTGTTTGCTAGTCATTTCATGGGTACAACAAGTTTTCTATGTGTGTGGCCTCATGAATTTAGCTGCAGCTCTTGCATTACATTCTTCCAGCATTCCCAGAGGAAAACTATTTCACCATGCTTGGGGGATCAAGCCAGCATTCATCTGCAAGTGTCGCATCTCCATCTCCCTACTGCTGGTGCGTTGGATAGCCCAGATGGTTTGGAAGGGCCTCAAAACAAAAACAAACAAACAAACAAAATTAAGGTGAAAAAAGTGAGTTCCAATACTCAAATACTCATGTGCAAGTAGATGAGCCTCTGTGTTGCCAGCGTTCTCTGTCCTTGGACAAGGTGCATGCTCACTGCAATTTTCTCTCAAAATGTGTACAACTTAGAAGATAGGAAAACCAATCAAATGGATCTTCCAAATCAGAGTTATATTGTAAATACTTGGACATAAGGGGTACACCCAGTAACTCTGAAGCACGACAAGCATTTAGAAATTATACAGTAGGGTACTAAAATGTAATTATGTCTACATTTAATGTGAATATTTCTGACTTCAGAAGTTTTTAATATTGCCTTAGATTCATTCAAACTTGACTCTTTTTTATCTTAATCATTTCTTTGACTGTCAAAATCAACTGTAACTTCAGTGTGTGATTGACAGTTTTCCTTAGATGTCAGATTGAGGTTGAAGAAAAGGAAAAGAGAGATGTCTAATTGCTTTTAGTTCTAAACCAGTGGCTGTTTGGGTACATCTTTGCAATTCTAAAAATAGTGTGCAACTATAACAATACCAGACAGAAATATACTCTGTTCAATGTTGGTGCCTGCTAAGGATTACTTGAAACAGTTGTCAAGTAGCTTATAACCCATTACTGTAAAATCATTTGTTCAAACTTGTAACTTTTAATGTGAGATACATTTAGGAAGTGTTGGAAGTCAATGGAGAAGAGGGGTAGTGAAGAGACTACAGCATCACAAGAAATAACACGACACACTCGCTTTTAAACAGTGACCTGGAGGTCTAATTCTAGCTTCTAAATATGGGCTAGGTGGAAGTGAGCACATACTGGATTCAATTCAAGTGGCAATGTGGGTGTGATAATGTTGGTTCGGCACAGAGTGCCCAGCTCCACTTGCCCCCAGTGATTAATTTCCATGCTGTCTTGAGCATGTCACTATTTGTTCACAATGAACTAGTTCAGAGGGACCTCAAGTGTTTGTACACTGAATGCAGTCAATCTTTATGCACATACACCTGTAATATTTTCTATTTAATGGTCTTAGAGGGTTTTATAGTTATTTAAGTAAAATGATTGTTGAAAAAACTTCTGGCACCTGAAGTACTCTGGATTGTTTGCGGCCATGAACAGAACATGTACCTTGCCAATGTTCTGTGGCATGAGAGGATGCTGAAAAATGTGCCATTTTGCTCAGTGTTTTAACAAATTTTTCTCAGTGTCTGTGCAGCACTCTGGTCCTTGTTTACACCTGGTCATGAAGAAAGAAATTAGGGCAGAAGTAACTGAAAACCACAGGTTTTTCCTCCAATGTTTATCCCATGCCCTCTGTGTCTAGAATGGCTTGATCTGGTTCTAACTGCCCCCAGCTCACCATGACATTTCAGCAAGTGGGCCCATCAGGGCCCATAACAAAACAGATGCCTGCTTTTTACATCCAGACTGTCACTGATGGCAGCAGTAAGGAAGTTGCAGTGCCTTCACCTTCTGGGTGGTGTGGAGTCCAGTGGCTGGTCATTATCAGCTGTCGAGCACCTTGCATTTCCAGTGCCACTGGAGGAATCTTTCTTCTGTTTTGGGGAAAGGAAAACCTCAAACAGTATCTTTTATTACTGCCAGCATCAGTTTTAAAGGCAGAATTTATGTCTGTGATGTATCACTGCCCTCAAATTCCCCTGTATTCTTGCCCTCAGTCTGTGCCCAGTTGGGCTGATGGTGGAGGGACTGATTGACCTGGCTGCCACTTTATTAGAAATGGGTTTCTGATTTTTCTGGACAGATTTTAAAAGCATTATTTCATTCAGAAATTGACTTTAGGCTTGAGTTATCAGAAGAGTGTGAGTCCTGCTGCGTCACATACTTTTCAACTGCCCCAAGATACTGAGGAGCACTTAAGCTGAAAAACCCAGAACCAGTGCTAGCTAGATGAGGCCGTGTTGTATTTTAAACAGAAAAATCTGTGCAAGAATAACCCAAAGAGTGGTAAGAAATCATTATTGTGTGTGCTGTTGCTTTGGGACCAAGAAAGCTTCTTGTCCGTTTGTAGAGGTAATTCAGGTTTTAAAAATGTAGGACTAATTGTTTCATAAATTTAAAAAATTACTTACCTCCAGATGAAAAATTACAACTGTTTGGGTGCTTGGTAGTTGTTTTTGTCTAAGGCTGATTCCTAGTGGCTATTTTGGTGGCTAATAACAATCTGGTTCATGGAACAATAAGTGACGCTTATGTTTCTTCCTTACGCTGTTTTGACTCCTGCTATTCATTATTAGGTTCTAACACTGTCTTAAACAGGTGTTGCATGGTTCCTTAAAGACCTTTCTTTGATGTAAATCTCAGTGATAAGCATCTGGTCTGCATTTTGTTTAGTAATGCTAGTCACTAAGTGCTTCTGCTAAAGTCACATTTTCTTTGCACTGAAGTAAATGTGAGGGCTAGAAGAGCATGGTAGAAATTATGTCTGGATACCTTGGGAAACCCTGCTTGGAAAGCAAGATGGAAGTCCTTTTTTGAGTTTTAGTGTGGTTCCTAAGTTGTCACCTCTGCACCTCTGAGAGAGACTTCTTTCATTGATGCCTGTATGTATGGGCCATTTTCTCTGCTGTTTTCTCTGACAAATGGAGACACACCTCCAGGCTGAATCCTGCAAGAAGCTCTCATCACCATGTAGCACACACACAACAGACCTAACATTACAGATACCCCTCCCAAATGCAGATCTCCAGATAGGTCTTTGCTGTTTCTCATTGTTTCCAAAGCCACACAGTTCCATTCTCACTCTTTTCTGCTGAATCTGCAGCAAAATTAATCTCTGCATGTGATTTAGTGAGCAACAAAATGATGGCTGTTTGTTTTCTATCAGAGGGGCCCTGCACCTGGATAAACTGGTGTTTTTCCAATGTTTAAAATAGATACTTTAATGTTAAAACAGTCACTACGAAAGTAAAAAAAATAAAACTGAGTCAAATCAACAAATGGATCAAAAGAAAAGTGTTTACAAATGTTCTCAAGCAAAGCTATTATTCATTTACTTATCTTCTTTCCTAATGCTTTGAACTCTTTGTGTGGAGACAGGAGGGAAAAGCCCTAATATTTTAAGCTCGTTAGCTTTAGCTAAAGTATTGTGTCCTCAATTATTTTAGTTGAACCAGCCTGACAAATAAATTAAAACTTAGGTAATTGAGGATTTTTCTTTTCCACGAACTCCAGCAGTTCAGTGCAATATTCACTTATCTGTTCCTCTCTTTTGGGAAGAGAAATTTAAAAACCTACTGTCTCCAAGAGCATTTTGATTCACATGTGCAGGTACAAGCACATGAGATGGTGACATCCTTGAACTGAGAAACAGACCGAAACCAGTTACTTTTAATCCACTTTGGGATCAAAGCCACTTGTGCTGATTTGTGAATTACCAGCTGGGAAGTCACTGCATGAATGTCCTTGCACACATCCTTGCTAACACTCAGTTCCACTCATTGCTTCCTTCTCCAGTGGCCAGGAGAAATAATGAAATTGGAAATAAAGAAATGGAAACCAGGCACTGGCAGCTGCAAGTGGATGATACGGACATGGCACTGTTGCTTTGAAGTGAAGGGTGTAAATTCATCTCTACTGACTAGACAAAACACTTGTGTGAATTGGATCCTGTTGCTCAACTTAAGGGTCTGAAATGAGTGTCACAAAGATGCACATTTCCTCAGAGGATTTCATTTCTGCCTTTGCTCTCTCTGCTAGGGAGGAGGATGAGTACTCAGAGCTGCGGTCTGAGCTGAGCCAAAGCCAGCAGGAGGTGAATGAAGACTCACGCAGCATGGACCAGAACTCCGTCTCAGTGCCAGAAAACCAGTCCACCATGGTCACTGCAGATGTGGGTGAGTTGTGTTCTTAGCAGAAGTGATGCCTTCCCACAGCAGAAAGGTATCATGGCTTTTGAAATGAAAATCTGAGCATTTGCTGAGGAAGTTAATTGATGTAGGCTGTATTAATCACAATTAATGCTGAGCTTATACACAACTGTGAACCTACATGTGAAGTAACCTCTCTGCCTTGATTGTAGAATCATAGAATCATTAAGTTTGGGGAAATATCTCTGAGATCATTGAGTCCAGCCATCAACCCAGCACTGCCACCATATTCACCATTAAACCATGTCCTCAGGTGCAATATCTACATGGTTGAGTGAATGCTTTCAGAGATGGTGATTCCAGAATTCCCCTAGGCAGTCTATATCAATGCTTTACAACCCTGTCTATGAACATGTTTTTTCTAATATACAATCTAAACCCCCCCATGTGCAGCTTGAGGATGTTTGCTCTTGTCTGGTCACTTTTTAGCTGGGAAAAGAGTCTGACCCTCACCTCACTGCAGCCTCTCAGGTAGTTGTAGAGAGCAGTAAGGTCTCCCTTGAGCCTCCGTTTCTCCAGAAGAAGACCTTCCTAGCAGAATTCTGTTGTAATCCTCACTATGACAGATTTCCAGAATTCTCTTCAGGACAGTATACCTGTTTTCTATACTATATTGTTCATAAATGCAAGACCTGCAACAGCACATTTGTATTTACATGTCTGTGATTTCTAGAAACATCTGTACAACAGTATTAATAATAATGTGACTATGAAGTGTCTAACCATGGGAATTCAAAATATTTAATAGAGGTTTTTATTGTTATAAAAATTAATGTTTTACTTTGAAAAGTTAATCTTTGCTGTTAAGTTCCTTCTTGAACAGATTCTAACATGAGCATTTTTTTCCCCTAATTTTATTTTTACCCAGAAGAAAAAAAAACAAAAACTAAGTCTCTTCTCAGTATTTATTTTGTCTTTGGGAAGTGGAGCTGAACCAGAGTTTGTGGACATAAACAGCAAGTTGTCCCTTTAAGTTTGGTCTAACAATGAAAAACATGGCAATAGAATGATGTACAATGTAGAGGCCTAGAAGATAAGGGGTCTGAAGTGTCTGCCTCAAAAACCAACAGACAGATAGCTCTGGAGCCAGCCAAGGGTTGTTGGTACTAACAGTGAAGGATTGTTGATAATAACACACCGTGAGGAAGAACAGGATGTGGCTTGAGAAGGGAGCCATGCAGAGGTACGGGCAGCACTTTTCAGGGACAGATGTCCATGTCTAGTTAAGCACAACATAGCCCACGGCAAGTGCAGGGATGAGGCTGAAAAGTGGGTGTGGGCTGTAGAGGGGAGTCCAGACCACCTAAGATCCCAGAAGCCCTCCCAACACTTTCTAGAAAGGTCTGAAAGAACAGATTGCCCAGGATAACTAATTTGCATAGAAAGCAAGAAACCTATCCCCAGAGCAGGGAAAACTTATCTATAAACAGGTACCTCTACACAGCCCAATGTGCTTGCTCTGCACATGCAACCCAGCACCCTGAACAGCTGGACCATACCAGAGCCAGGACTGGGTTCTTTTCTCTTCTTCTCTTTGTCCCTTCCTCTTCTTCTTCTCTCTGTTCACTTTCCCACTTTATCCAAAAGCTGCTGCCATGTGCTTATATAGTAGGTCAGGGCCTAACCTGACCCAATTTCCATGCCAAGTGTGTATTTATGAGCTTTTGTGGATCCTCTGACTTCTGTCATTCCTTTGACCACAAGCATCTGCAAATCTTGGGTGCTCCCTTTCCCTTAAGGGTGGGACTTACAGATAACAATGGACAAAATAAGAATGTTGTCTGTAGGGATTCGTGCATTTTTTTCCATATTTTCCTTGTATCCATAGATTGTCATTTTTGGGTGTTATTTCCATATTGCTATGAAAAAAAATTGCACACACACGTATAGATACAGGAATATGTATAATTTTAAATCCTTCCGGATATAGGTATATAGGGATAAAAAATCATGCTGTGTAACCCATGTGCATGACTTGCTTACTGCCCTAATGGAGTGAGCATCAGTGACTTAGTAAAACCAGTAATACCTCATGACACATTAATGCGTGTGGATCTGCTGCTCTGTTGCTACAGGCAATAAAACACCAGTTAGAACTGTGAATGCTCTCCAGTAGGTCTTGCAGAGCTTGTGATTGGGCTGTGATGGCTTTCTGTCAGAAATGGGGTTCTCACATTGTAAAACACTTATTTTATGGGGGAAGTGTCACAGTCGGACCAAATCCCAGCAGACAAGATCTTGTGAAGGTTGTTTAAATGTACAAAATGTTTTTTACAGAAGATGTTATGGAAAAAGGCAAATTCAAGCAAACAAAACACAAGATTTTTACAAGTAAGCATCCTGCTTGCTATATCCTACTTGTAAGTGAGTGGTGGTATTATTATAAAGGGCATATTTTTTTGTTATTATAACACATGGGTGGCTGCTAATCAGGAATTAATAAAATGACTTCCAGAAAAAACTTTTGTATGTTGCCCATTCAAATTTTTTGTGCAATGTTGTAACATCATTCTAAACTCGTGTTTTTGGTCAGCAGTAGGTTTGTGTTTATGTGTATTAGGCTGTGGAGTTAGAGTTATGATAATGCGTTTGCAGTTTTTTACTTTCTTTTCCTGTCATTCCTTCATCCAGCAGCTCTCAGTCTTCCCTTGCATATGGAGATTTCAAAGCAGCCTGCAGTAATCCGGTGACTCATGTCTGTTAAAATTCAGACCCAGTTCAATGCCACTCTGCAAGAACCACAGCGATGAGGCTACCACGAAATTCTGACCATGGTGAAGCACTTGCAGTGGCAGTACAGGGATCACACCCTCCGCCAAGAATGCCTGCCACTGTTTTTAGTGGGATAGAGGAGCTGTGACTGTGCTGCCACCTCATAGTGTACCCCTTGTGTGCTCTACTGTGGGTAGCTACTGCAAACTCTTACCTAGCAAGCCAGAAATACTGACTGGCACATCCAGGAGACAGCACAAGGGTGAATTCTGCCCCAGGTCTGCCTTAGGAGCTGCCACTGTCCATCACCAGAGGTGAACCTAAGAAAAACAAAAATAATTTTTGAAGTGAGCTAGCAAGCTACAGAGACCCACTTGTTTTCACGTAGGTGGAGGATGCTATACCAGTGGGCACTAGAAGAGGTTTGCCTAAAGACAGGAAAGGAAATAATTCTCTGTGATATTTTATAATTAAAATAACGTTGTTGTATAAGCTGGTATTATGGTTGTAGTATGGGACATAACATACTACTGTGGTGTTTTAATCCCTGAATATTCTGCAGTTTCATTTGAAGGACTAGCTATTAAGATAAAACACAGGCTCTAAGTTGGTAGGGATCATTTCTGTAAACACCATGATTTTTTAAAATCAGGCAGAACCTAAGTACAACCACAATAATTCCTCAGAAAAACATAAAGTTATAACATCGCTGAATGTACCAGACAGAAAAATATTGTTTTTACAGAGACGAAAATATGACATTAATAAAATCAGGATAATCGGCCTTGAATGGCCAAAAGAACAACATAAAGAAATGTCACAGAATGTAAGCATGTAATATCTCGAAATGTTCTTCAGAAAAGAGGGAGTTTTGAAGAAAGAATGAACACTTCAGATAAGCTGTGGGGCTGTTTTTTGTTGGATGAGATGTAGCTCATTATTTCAGTTGATGTGATTATGGTTTTTAAGCCTATCAGTTGTCAAAAGTGGCAGAGTGCAAGGACATTCTTTGAACAGTATCAATCCTGGCTGTTCTGCAGCAGGGTCTTCCTGGTTAGGGTTTGTTTTTTCACTGAGTCACTAATTGTTGCAATGTTTGGTTTGTTTTGTCTTGCTTTCTTTTAGATAACTGTAGTGACTTGAATTCAGAACTGCAGAGAGTGCTGACAGGTCTGGAAAATGTTGTCTGTGGGAGGAAGAAAAGCAGCTGCAGTTTATCAGTGGCAGAAGTGGACAGACACATTGAGCAACTCACTACTGCCAGCGAACATTGTGATTTAGCCATTAAGGTAATGGTAATATTAGGCTCTAAAATGCAGTATGCTCATTGACTCAGACACCTGGTCACTTCTGCAGTAATCACACTTCCCTTCCAAAGGTGTTAAAAGTACTTCACAGGAGTCAACTCGTGTTCACAGTGTGTGTTTGGTAAGTAGTAACGCACCTGTTCTACACCTTCCAAGGTCCAGGAGGAGCTACTTTTGACCTTCAAACAGAATTATATTTGTCTTATGCTCATTTCAAAGATAAGAGAAATGGGGATCCTCGACATTTAATTTACTTCCGTAAGCAAGTTTGCTTGTCCAGCAAACAAGTTGTCACCTGCCCAAGGTCCTACAGGTAATCATTGACCAGTGACTGAAAACACAATGTGTATGCCTAGGTTGAGATTTGGCTGTCTTAAAATCTAAAGCTGTCTTAGTTCCAGCCAGGAGTGGGTTAATTTTTGTAGTAGCCAGGAGGAGGCATGGCCAGGTTATCTTGTATCCCTCATTTTCCAGGAAGGGGGGGAAGGGGTCCCTTCCTGGTCCTGTATTCTTGGGGGTGAGAGCTCTTCTTCAACTTGTACATTTCTTGTACACTCTGTTATTAGTATTTTTGCTGTTACTGTTCATTTTCTTACCTCATTGCCATTTCCAGTAAATAGTTCTTATCTCAACCCCTGATCTTTGCCTTTTGTGCCTCTGATTTCCCTTTCCATTCCACCCCAAGGGATTGGGGAGTGAGTGAGCAGGGTGTGGTTTGGAGTTGTTTCAGTGGGAACACTAAATTGGGGAGCACAATTCCTAAACCACAACAAAAGCTAATTTAACACAAAGCATTTGTTGTGCATTTGTTCAAATGAGATAAGTCAGACTCAGGAACAAATAATTCAAGTGCTATCTATATGTGTTGCATTTATTGTGAATGTAACAGAACAAGGAGGGGGATGTTTGGTGGCACATGTAACAAAGGCACTACAATTCAGAACCTGAAAGCAAGGGAGCCACAGAGAATCTTACTAAATACAGGGGAAAACATGAAAAAGTTTGTTATGCCATGTGGAAAGGTGTCAGTGACTCATTTATACAAGAAAAATTGTATTGACAGTTTGCTCTAGAAGTGGGAAGGTCTGTGACTATTCTAGATGGCTTTGACAGCCCTTTGTCTTACTACTGGGAAAAGTTCCTTCTGTCCCTGATGGTGTCTGAGAAATAAAATATAGAGAAATTAATGTTGAGTAATAATTTGAAGACTGTGTGTATATTTGACTTCTGGTCTCTTGGGATCTGTATTAAAGCAGTTTGTTTGAATGTCTCAGAGGATTAGGACCAGTACTTTGAATGTTGCCAAGTACTAGTTGGAGTTTTAGGGTTAACTTTTTTCAGAAGTCACTCTTCACCCAAAGAGAGACTGTGGGTTCTGGGAAATAGGTAGAGATCAGCTTGTCTGAGGCCAACAGAGGTATCTGAAGTGAGATGTGGTTAATGTAGCAAAACCTACATGTAGAGCCTCTCTCTACCATTCCACCTCTGGTTGCAGGTCATTTCTGCTTTCCTGTTTCCTCAGAGAAAAAAATGGAGAGATTTTTAAAGTGCGTGGAATAGTGAATGGAAACCTGAAATATTCTGACTATCTTTTTCCTTGACTGTTGGCTTTTTTCTTCACCAGCAGACTAATGCATTTAAGTGGTTTAAATCCTTCAGCTTTGGTGGTTAAATTTCACTAGGTTCCTTTTAATGCAGTTGCTGCTGATTTTTTTTTTCTTCTTTTATACTAATCATGTGACCCTAGCTAACTCAACTGTTTCTGTCACACAAAAACTGAAAAGACCTTGAAATTAAATTTATCAGATTGTCTTTCAAACTGAGCAGTTACAAAAGCATCCTTTAAGAAAATTTCCACAGAATAGTCTGGTTAATGCTTCATTTATTTTGGAGAGCACATCAGTAACCAATACCTAACCACTAAAATTTTTCCAATTAAAAAAAATGTAAATACTTCCAACCATGAACCGTATAGAACATGAGAACAGCTGTACTGGACCACGAGTCCATCTGCCTAGTGGCAGATGCAGAAAGACAGCATCAAAAATGACATGCATAATATGTTCTTCCCTTTCCTTCAAAGACACTTCCAGGAAAGTTAGTCTGCAGGGACTTGAACCTGATGATGTCTTTGTGTTTAATTGTAATGGCTGGAGTTTTCTTCTTTATTTCTATCTACTGTGTTTTTTAACCTGTCTAAATTTTTGGCTTCCACAAATTCTGTTAGGAATAAATTCTGCCATTGAGTTACACCATTGGAAGAAGTACTGCTTTTGGTTCTTTTAAAACAGATACTTACTGATTTAATCTGATACCATGGCTGTAACACAACACTTCTTGTAAGGAAAGTAAGGCAGAGAGCACTGATGGCAGTGTCAGAGACAAGACTGGAATTACCATGATATGACATCCTGCTGCCCTATGCTCAGAACACGACATTGTCATTCAATACCATACTCTGTGAAATTATACCTGAATTATCTGCTGTGCAGCAACACGTCAGATAAAACTGCTCTGTAATGCTGCTTTGAAGAAAACTAATCAACATTATTTTACATTACTATATCTATGTACAGTGTTTGTGTTTCATTTTCCATGGAGGATGGTTGGTAGCATATTGGACTCCTGAGAATTGCTGTAGTAGCAGTGCTCTGAGGAGAAGCAGTGGCTTAGGAAAGGGAGGGGTTGGGAAAATAACAACACTGGAGCATGGGAAATAAGGAGGAAGGAGGCAGCAGCAGAACTTCGTGTTACAGGGATGAGAAAATAGCCAGGGAAGTTTGAGAGGGGTGTGGGGGGGAAGAAGGGAGAGGAGAAATCAGCAGCAAAGAGGGACTCTTTAAAATAAAGCTGGCATCCTCAAAAGAGAATGCTCCTGCCATTACAGAGCTGCTCTTTACATCGTGTGATTAACCATCCTGTGCTTATTCAGAACTTGAACTCATCCTCATGTTGTATTGAAATAATTTACCTTGTCATGATTTCAGACCTATGCATCCAAGTGAAGCTAATACAAGGGAGAGCTGTGGCTTCTTTCATCTCACAGAGATGTTGCAAGGCTCTGCTTTTTCTGAAAAGTAATTTCAGTTTCCTACCAAATATGAAAGCAGAATTACAGTGTAGGTACTCTGTCAATAGTATTTCATAATTGTGGCTCTAGATGTTTTGCAGTTTTATCTAAGAGAGACATAAAGTACAATTCAAAAGGATAAATGGAACAAATAATAATATTTCACTGATACCTCAAAGTCACACAGTGCTGAAAACACTAGGAAGATTTCTTGCAGAAAAAAAGTTATGTCTCTAACTGGGTGTGTAATTTTCAGCTGTACTCTAGTTGGTTCTTTTGGTCTCTTCCAAATTAAAGAAGTAAACAAGGTAGCAATTTTTGTTATACAGAGAATCATAGATTCTTAGAATATGCTGAATTGGAAGGGACTTACCAGGATGTAAATGTTCTTTTGAATAAAACAGTTAAATAGATTATTGTTAATGTTGATGCATGAGTTATCTTCCGTATTTGTGTATATTCCGTAGATGTGGAAGCATAGGCTTTAACTATAACTTTTTTTTTTTATTAACCAATGAAATGAAACTTTCTGCATTGCCAGTGATGTCAAATATCCTTTTGTTTTCCCTGTTTCTTCCCATCATTTTAATACACACTGCTCTCTAGGGAGATTCAAAAGCCTACGGGCAGCATTTGGAGTGATTTTGTTTGTTGCAGGTATCTTCCATAGCTGAAGAAATGGAATACAGGCACAGCATTTGCTGAGTAGTAGATTCTAAACTGCACATTGAGTGTTATGCTGTGTTTCAGGATGTTGGGTGGCCAGTCTGACAGTCAGTTCAGGCATGGCAGTATTCCCTTTCTGGTGGTGGGTGCTTCTAGTTTAGTTTCACCCATTGGATGTTCCTCAATGTCCCTTGTACCGATCAGTGCCTACAAGGCACAGCTCTGAGTGCAGAGGTGGGATGGGAAGTGCTGAATGTCATTGTGTCCTGAAGAAACCCAGCCTTTTTTTAGGCACTAGAAAGGCTGTAACATCCCCTGTAAGCCTAGCCAAGGCCAGAGTTCTTTCTTTTATTTTGCTGTCACCTCAAGGAAAGAACATACTCAGGGACATGGGAAAGAAGAGCCCTCTTTTAATCCTCTCCCACTCTTTTCCTTGCCCTTTTGTGGCATTGGTCTAGCAATAAATAAGGCCCCATGCCATGCACCTTCACAGGCTGCTCATTTCTGCCTGTTACACAGCAGGGAAACAATAAGTACAGTACTCGCCCATGACAAAGAGTCATTAATTTGTTCTAAAGTATTCCGAGATTAAACTACCAGGATTGCTGGCACTCACAGGTGACATATTATTTGCATGTATTTGTCTTTTTTGGTGTTTGTCAATATGAAATGTTTTCATGGAATGGTCAAACTTTCAAAGAAAATAAATAATAATTTTGTTTGATATTACTTGGCAAACAAAAGAAACAAACAAATGGTGTTGAGAGGCTGGGAGTATATATATGAATGTGTAGAGTTGCCTGTTAACACCCATGTCTGTCCCAGCTACCCATTAGTCCTGCTCAGTCGTCTTTACTCCTTTCTGTTCATTGATGACCCTGTTTTTGCAGACCGTGGAGGAGATTGAGGGTGTTCTGGGACGTGACCTTTATCCAAACCTGTCTGAGGAGAGGTCTCGGTGGGAGAAGGAGCTGGCTGGCCTGCGGGAAGAGAATGAGAGCCTCACAGCCATGCTGTGCAGCAAGGAGGAGGAGCTCAACAGGACTAAGGCCACCATGAACGCTGTCCGTGAAGAGAGAGACAGACTGCGTAGAAGGGTAAGGCTGCTGCGCAGATGAGGCTTTCTTCCTCCAGCCTGTGTGATTTTGTCACCAGAGTAGGCTTCCCTTTAATCTCACTTCCTGTGCTGGCTGTAGGGCTTTTTGTTTTTCCAAAGCTGGGCTACACAAATGACAAAATTAGGACAGAACTGAACATAATTGAAAATGAGTGTGTCACAAACAGCCAGCATGCACACAACATTCTGTTTGTGTGTTAACAGAAAAACTGATATTCATCTTCAAGGACGCATATGTAACTTGGCTATAGAGAAAGCAGATGTTCATCTAGTGAACTTTCCTGTGAGGCTCTTTTTTCCTGTAAACAACAAATATTTCTTTGTTTTTTGATGGCAATTCAGTTTGTGATTAGGAGAAAGAAAAAGAGCAGGACTCCTGTCAGTGGGTAATAATTCTCATACCGAACAATAAGTAGTTCCAGCCATGTCCTGCTTCTCTATCTAGATTTTATGATGCTTTAAGGTCATTGAAGCCTTTGTACTTTGTATGGAGTCTGAAGTAAAAAAAAAAAGGAGGGAGAAATTTGTTCACAAAAAAAGATGAAAGATCCAAGAGAATGTGACCTCAATCTTGGTTACTTTTAATACCTGTTAACTTTGTGCCTGTTAAATTTGCAGAGTTTTGGCTAGATAAGTATTTTTGATTTTGAAACAGGCAGTTTAGGGTTTGTGTTCAGTCTGCGTGACAATTCAGATCACCATATCATGGTAAATTATTGCAAGTATTACTCTTTACAAACTGGCAGCAGATCAGCTTTTTTTGCTGTTCTAAACCAACACTGTTCTGCAGTGACTGTGCCATTTTAGCATGAACCTGCATGGTGTGAGATTTCCAGTCTTCAGATACGAAGCCATAAATTACCTTTTCAAAACTATCCTCTCCTAGGACTAAAAAGGCATGTGTGATGAGGCAAGAATAGTAATCTCCTATTGTATAAAGCAAAACCACCTCAACTTTTCCATTGTAAATTTTTTGTCATATTATATATCATAGGTATATATGAAATTCTTCTGAATTTCTTCTGAAATTTTTGGACTGATTTTATAGTGACAATTTTTTTTTAGCAGAGGCAATACTTCCCCTTGAGCTACTGAGGTAGCATTTATAGACTGGTTAGATTGTTGCCAAATTGAGGGCGTGGACACCAATATAAGCAGGCAGAGACTAGAAGTGTGTGCTTGAGAAATTTGCTTACACGAATGCAGATATTGACGCTACAGGTGATACAGATCAATACTGAGGTATCAAACAAGAAAAAGACAGCTGGCCTTGAGCACAGAAAATGATTGATGTTTTGAGAAGTGTGGCATGCAAGTTAAGGGGCTTGAAAGAATGGCCACAAGAATTTATGCTGACAGCCAGGAGTTCACTCCTCAGCTCAGAAACAGAAAAGGGAAGAGAGTTGGTGTTGTATCCTCAGGGATCAGCATGGCTGAGCCATAGTGGCAAATTCAATTCAATGAGGTACCAGCAGAGACCAGAAAAACTGTATAAAGAGTAGTGAGATCTGATCCAGAATGTTATATGTCATTCTTACTTCTTAGGCATGTAAAGATGCAGTTTAAATGGGCAAAAAATTATGTACACAAGGGTCAGAGAAATGGGTATTATCTGTGGAGAAGGGACTTGTCCTGTTCAGCATGGAAAAAAAAAATCTTAGTTTGTTTTCTGTTTCCAAGTGCTAGACAAATAAAATAAAGTATGGAGTATTGGCTCTCTAAACTTAAGGACAAAACTGGAGCAAGAACAGATTAATATGAACCACTTGTGGTTAAATGAGGCCAGAAGTTAGACTGTGAAGTGTCTAAGAGGCAAGAAGATTGTGGTTCTGAAGAAACAGTAAGGAGTAAGGCTACTGACTAACTACTTTCTAAATGGAGCTTTAAAATATTCAAGTTATGTTTGTATAATAAAATATATGACTATGCAGGCATACCTGTTAAAACCGGGATCATTACATTAGGATTGTATCTGAAGGAAAGCAGAAAGCCAGATTAACACAGCTGCAATAATGCTAGAGCCAGCCTTTGCCTCTTTTCACAATTCTGCTATGTTTTGTCTGGCTGCCAGCAGTGCCAGTTCTCTGTTATGGAAGCATCTCTGGTGGAAACGGAATTAAGGTCATCAACTTGTCTCAGTTGTTTGCAACTACAGAGGACTTTACTGAAATCTGGTAATTATTATCATCCTTATGCAGAACAACTGATTTATTGCCCCCACCAGAGAAGTTAGTTCATGACATATGACCCTGTCTGCACACTATGTAATTATTGCACTGGAGACCATATTTGCATTTTTAATGTAGTTTCATGTCCTTAGTGGCAACAAAATAAATGTTTTCTGTGACCTATGAAATATTTTCTCTATGCCACCTGAACTCAAGAGTCACTTCAAATTATTTCCCTGGAGAGTGGGAAAGGAGATTGAACTAAAATTTAGTTATTGTCTTTCTCAAATTAAATTGGGTGAAGTGAACAAGCTTGAAGTTGACCAGATCAATAGGTCTGTTTCTTCAGACCAATGCCTGTAATCAAGCAGAGTGCTTTCAATACTTTTTTTTCTCAAGCTTGTAGGGAGATTTAATTTAATTAGGTATTTATTGCGCTCAGTTAACAGATTGAGCTGCTCTCTGGAACAGAAGCTAAGAAACAACATACATTCAGAGTTTGTTTCTCACAGGTCATTAGTGAATGAGGTAATTGCTTACTTCTGTAGGTTGTCTGCAGTGTAATAGCTAATTTCATAGTGCAGAGGTTTATTTTACTCTGTATTATATTGCTGCATTAAAAATAAAATCTGTTTAGGTCCGGGCTGGTCAGTGCCCTAGAAACTGCTTACACATAGCTGACCATAATCCTGAATCCAGTAATACAGATAAGATGGTGGGGAACTTCTGTACCAGTTTGGGGGATTAATATTGTCATTACAAGAGAATAAGGTTGTAATGAGGTCAGCACTATTTCAACTGCTAGAGTAACAGGCTTAAGTAGTAGAAGAAAAAGTAATATTTGTGTTCTTACACAAAAGCCGTTGTATTCAGCAGGGAATTCAGATGAGCAGCAGTGAAACAGCATATGAATTCCATTGTGAATGCAAAGTAAAAGTTGTGGGTTTTTTAGTTACTGGCCATGAAAGTTGCCAGATGAGTGGTACCTCAGCACAGTCCTAAGGAGCTGGTTGGCATAAGAAGCAGTGGATGTGGGCAGCGTTCAGGCTTCCCTGAGGCAGTTCTGAAGAAGTAAGTCTGAAGTGAAAAGGCAGTTCCAGCGCTGTAAGTCTGTTAAGTCTGTTCTCTGCATGAGCCATATGTCAACTTGTTCAGTTAATCTCATGCTTCTGCTTGTGAGGGTTGTTCTGCACCTGTTCCAAACTCAGCTGTAATCACCAAACTGACCAGAACAAAAATGTTTCATTAGCTGTCTCCAACTAAGACCCTAAACAAAACATAATCTGTGGAGTAGTGGAATATTAGCATTTTCTGTGTGATCCCATCAGCTGCCCACATTTCCCACTCCAGAAAACTGATTTTAGCAGAGGGCTCTCCCAAAATACATGGTTCTTGTGGGCAGTTGAAACCTACCCCTACCACAGCAGGACTCAGATCCTTGGCCTTGCAGGTGTTCTTGGGCCCACACTGTTCTCAGGTGACACAAAGCTGGCAGAATCTGCTTTGTTTTGTTGTCATTCCTGTTGGAATTAGAAGATATTGTTCCAGATTGCTGGAGAACGCTGATACATTATAGGCCTTTAGAGATTGTTATCTGCTTGCGCAGCTGAAAGTGATCCTGGAGCTGTTCTGTCTCCTTGTCTCTTGGTAAGCACCAGAAACCTGAGGTAGCAGCCCAAAGCTATTTCCATTCTCTGCTTCCTTCAGTTGCATATTTGCTTATGCAGCAGCATCTCCTATTGCGTGTCAACAAAGTTTTATTTCTGTTTCCAAGCTTGTGTGCAAATACTTAGTGTTTATTAACCTTATAGATACCAGAAAAGATTTCTTTACCATACTCGGTCGATCACAACAGACAATACAGGAACTCAGACTTTGTTTGCTCTGGTGCTCATGATGTAGGAGAGGCTGAAAATTATCTGCCTGAAAATAGTAACCTCTAGGACTGAATGAAAGGTAAGGGGTTCTTTTGGCTGGGAAGGATCCTCACCACTCAGAGCAGCTTGAATTGTTACACTTGTGTTTGATTTGGCATCTTCTCCTCCGCAGATCTGCAATATGCATGAATAAATTAGAAAGTGGGAGAGGTTCACTCCCTGTGGTTTGCTGTACTTCATCTTCCTCCTCTGTATAATAGGGGAAAGGAAATGAAGCAGCATTAAAATACTGGGGGGGGGGGGAAGTGCTGTTACTTAAAGGGTTCAAAGGTACTGTTTGATTAAACAGGTCACAAGTAGGGTAGAACGAAAAGAATCACAGGCATGTCCCTCATTTGAAACTGGTTTAGAAACAAAAGCAGCAGGTGTCCTTTGAATGTGGAAATCAGTGACAAAACCAGGCAGTTTGTAGCTGTCAGTTTTTATTTAGGATATGTTAATGAATCATGTAGATGTCACTATGCGTGTGTAAAATAAAAAACCTAAGAACATGCTTCTCTGAGTCATGGTTACAAGTAATGAGAGTATTCCACTGAAGTATTTTTCTATAGCCCATGATACCTTTGGACAAACACATCTGTAGCACCGGTTAATAGCTTATTAAGTCTTTCATAAATTGAACATTGCTGTAGTGTATCAGCCCTTTTTCTCCTCTACCCTTGCTTGCTATTTATTTGGTTCTTAAGGTGGTAAGAAATTACCCTTAATTTTTCACTACTGCTTACTCCAATTCTCAGCATTCAAAGGAAAAAAATTAGAAATGCAGCTAAACAATTGGTTCAGTTGCAAAACATCAAATATTAAGTGACTTTTCCAGTTACTTATGTTTATATTAGTAGCTTGAGAGCATCTGTTTGCACCTGATTTTTTTTGATGTCTAGGCTGTCCATTGCTCTGAAACCTAATAGCTCTGTTGCCTTGTGTCTCACTTAATGCACCTGCTCCTGCTCTTTCCAGGGTTCCAGCACTTCTTTATTTCTTTAGTTTCTTGGACTTCCTACAATCATTTAGATCTTTCCTTTTTTTCTGGATTTCACAGACATTTCCCTGGATTTCTCCTTTTTCCCTCCATTCTCAACTCCTTTTTTTTTCTGATCATATTATAAGATCTGCTTGCCAGACAGTTTGCACCTCATTTTAGTGCTTTAGGATTTTATGGCAATTTTTATACCCTTCTGCATGTTTCTGTTTTTAAACTAGTATGATGCAAGGACTCAAGAAATTTTTCTTTAAATCCTTCCTACTTATTCTTCCTCCTAAACACAGAAATCCTGTCTTCTAATGTAACTCTTTGGGGTTTGTTTCTGTACTTGTCTTTACCCATTACATTTTGCCAATTTTGTCATTGATTTCCTGTAAAATATTCACTTCTTCTCTCTCCCATTTCCAAGAGGGGTTTTTTGTGTCTCATGTGCAGTGGTGCAGTTTACCTTCATTCTACAAGTAAACCTTTACAATAATTTATATTACATTGGTAATGATGCTAAAGACTCTAGATAGAAGGGGTCAGACAATTTTTAATTCAATGCTTTTAAAACCAGTCTTTTCAAAACCTGTGCATTCACCAAACCAGAGAAGAAAATGGTTCTTTTGAATTCTGGTTTGGGGTATTTTTTATTTTCTCTGGTCATTCTTTATTTTGTTGTAGAATAGCTACCACTGTGGAAAAGTACATTCTGAGGAGATGCTGCATGCTGCTCTTTTTACAATGGAAGTTTTGGTGACCAGAAATGGTTACCTAAGGTATCTATGGGCAGTGTAGTAGGTGGGCAGCCCAGTCATGAGATGCTTGGTGAATGTATGAATTGTGAGATGTGTAATTTTACAGGTCAGACAAACTTGCCCTGTTATCCTGCTCAGAATTAGCATCTTGGTACTCAGTGTTGCTAAAATTAGCAGTTATTTATAGCAGTTAGTTCAGCATGTAATTTCACAAAATGAAGGCCTGAATTAGTAAATACATCAAGAATCACAGATAAGCAGACAGCTTCTTTTAAATTTTGCATGCTTCTATGATAATATTAAAGCAGTGAGTTGCACAGATTAACAGCTGTGCTATGCTCTGAGTTTTCTTCTAGGAATGCTTTCCTGAGCAAAGCTTTACCTGATTACATACCTGTGTTCGTTTTTCTTTCTGTTGCCAGTGTTGTTTTACAGATCCGTATGAATAATTAGCTTTATAATCCTGGCCAATAGTCATGCCCAGTAAGAAAACACAGAATTAAGGAAACCTATCTGCATTAAAGCTTTGTGTGATACAGTCTTTGTATAGAGTAGTTTTAAACTTCAGAGTCTACCAACACTTGGCATTTAAGCAACTTTACCACTGTCTTTCCTGGTTGCACTTAAATTTAGAATGTTACTTGCTTTTGGACTGGAATCTTCCAGGATTGGCTTCTCAGAGTAGGTGAATATTTTAGCAATTTTTAAGCTGGACATGGAGACTGGGGTTTTATTTTATAAAGAATACATATAAATGGTTTTCCTGTTTTTTTGCTTTTAAGCAGTGCTGGAAAATAAGCACTTAGAGAATTCAATTTGGAACAGCCTGGATTAAAAAAAAAGTAATAAATGGCAATTTCAACTTAATGAAGTTCTGGGATTAGTTTGTTGGGTTTTTTCAGTGTTAATGCCACAGTACAAATCCTATCTGCACTGACATTCCACATCTGCAAGCAAAAATATGCATGCATGGTTTATTTCAGCTTTATGCGTATCAACAGGCTGAAATTACTGGTTTGCACCAGTAGAGCACTTTTGTCTTAAGGTTTGCATTAGTGCAGCTGTACCCATGTTGAAGCTAAATATGTCAGGATTTAGAACAAAGGAGGCCTCAGCTGCAAATATGTAGAAGATACTTGGAATGAATGTGCACTTCGTACAGTCTGCTCAATTAACTTCATGATATAATTGCAGTTAAGATGTATAATTCTGGGTCAAGCACTCATATCCATTTTTCAGCAAGTTGCTTTAAACATTGGAGAATTTGATTTTGAGGTTTTGTGTGCTTTAGTTGTTTGGAGTAATTTTGTTCAAGGTGTAATGTTCCTCCACAACTTAACAGGGAACTTAGGAGTGCAGTTTTGACTTTTATGTGCTATTAATGTTGCTTTTTAAAAATGCCATGTTATGTAAAACACAGAGTGATTTTTTTCTTTTTTTTTTGTAATTTGCAAATACCTACAAATTCTTCTGGCGTTAAGTGCACAGGCAATCTGTCTTTCAGCTTGTATATGACAGAGGGAGAGGCAGGAATACTCTCCAGGAAATAGAAGCAGACTGTAGAGGATGGTAGGAGGCGTAAGATACTGCTTTGGTGACTGGAGAACTTTCCAACTTGAACTTTTTCCTCTGTGCAGTAGGTTGAAGCATCTGTTGTGCAGAGAACACATGGCTGCTGCTGCTGATTCAAGCAGAGATTAATAAAATATTGTCCAGATACACCTACACCTAAGAAAGTCTAAGCTTTAATGCAACTTTAATTTTGGGGGGTTTTGACTAAGGGGCTTCAGCTTGCTTACTCAGTTCTTTGTATAAATGTATTTAATATGAAATCCCAACTTGATTTAGAAAGTAGGAATCACATTTGCATTTCATGATATATACAGGGGGAGGTACCAAATAGGCTGAACTTTACTTGTCTGGACTTCTGATAAAATTTCACCAGTTCTGTTTTGTTGAGGGACTGTTCCAATGAAATTGCATAGAAACCTCTGTTGTTAAGGAAAGTTGTGTTCAGGGCAATTTCCTCTTTAGATGGTTTCCTTCACCTTCTCCCATCTCACATTCTGTTTGAGATCTGTGGGAAAAAATGAGCTCTGTCTCTTTAACCTGTGTCATAGCTGTTGTGTTAAGCAGACCATTTATTCCTTGTCTGGTAAGAATTATTCCAAGGTAAACACTATAATCTTCAGCACAGCTATAGTTTGGCTCCTGCAGACCTTTTTTTTTTTTTTAACCTTTAAACTGAATATCTTTTGACATCAGTTCTGTAAGTATCTGATGTGTTATGAGGGCTATGTAGTGTTTGCAGTGTATGTTTACCGAGAGCTTTTGAAAACTGTTGGTTGAGTACTTTGCTGGTATTTCTTTTTTGTCTGTATGTTGCTCACTAAAAGTAGCTTTACTTGACTGTAGTTCTGAAGCATGATTAATGTTTGAATTTCTTTAACCTTTAAATATGACCAAATCATCATGTGATTTATTTATGTCAAGAGATTTTTTCAACACTGGAGTTTTCCATTAACAGGAGGATTGTTATTTGATTTGTTTAGCCCTCATTATCGTAGGCTGGAGCATTAGCTTTACCCCAGAGAGAATAATTCCTATCCCTACAGTATATCTGAAACTTTGAGTAGTTATTCTACAGTGTTATGGTTGCATATTTCCACATTGCAAATAGTTCAAAAAACTGACAGCAGTGAGATTTTAAAATAACCTCCACTCATCTGCTCCCCACGTGAAAACTTCACAGCCACCACAGTACAAAAATGTAACTTCTGTGCTGTAGCCAGAAGCAATTAGTTGTGGCTAGACAATGAGAAAATCTCCAGATTATTTAAACCATAAAAGTGGAAAACTCAGAATGTTATGTTTTATTGCAGGTTCGGGAGCTGCAGACTCGTTTGCAGAGCGTGCAGGCCACGGGCCCGTCCAGCCCGAGCCGTCTCACTCCTGCCAACCGCCCCATTAACCCCAGCACGGGAGAGCTGAGCACCAGCAGCAGCAGCAATGACATTCCCATTGCCAAGGTGGGGTTTGTTTGTTTGTAGCCCTTCTCATGACCTGGGGAAAGTGGGCTTCATTGTGTGCTGTGCAAACGTGGGATTAACTGGGAGATGTCCAAGGGAGTCCCGAGCAGCTCCGTGAACTTGAGCTGTGGAAAGGAATTAAACATTATTGACTGTAGTTCTCTCAGTTACAACACAGGGCTCAATTCTCTAGTAGTTTGCTTCAGCTTTGCAAGTGTAACTAAAGAGCAGATGGACTTCGTGTGATCTTTATGGTGTGTGTGCTGGTGTGTAACCTGTGCAGCATTCTGCCTTACAGATTGCTGAAAGAGTGAAGTTGTCAAAGACAAGATCAGAGTCTTCATCATCTGATAGACCTGTCTTAGGATCAGAAATCAGCAGCATAGGGGTAAGGACTAAAAACTGTGTGCATACATGATCCATGTTCCAATAAAAGCATTGTTTTCTTAATAGAATTAATATATGAACTGCCTGAAAATACTTTAAAAGCTAGTTTGAGGAAAATACTTCAACAAACAGTATTCCACCCAGTATTAAGATCTCATTTTCTCATAACTGGTAGCTAGAAATCTCTCTCCTGAGTGACTTCAAGAGGAAAATTTTGGAGTCAGTTCCTCCAAAATATTCTTCAAGAAGACTCTCCAGTTGCATTTCACAACTTTCAACCAACAGCAAACTGGATTATGCTTTTGAAATGCCAATGTGAATCAGTTACACTGTTGTTACTGTGTGTTAATATTTGTTTCACTGAAGAATTTGGCTCTAACCCTTTGCTAAGCTCTCAAGAACACAAATAACTTGCATAGTAGGCTTTTTAGAAGTCTAATGAAATAATGGACTTTAGCCTTGGTGAGTAGAATTTTAGAACAAAATGGCTTCTAAAAATGGAATCTTGTAAATGTTCTATTCAATGTAAAATTCATAACAAAAACTGAATAATGAATGCCTTGAAGTGAGCGCATGCAAGCAAATGTAGTTCTCAATGTAGAAAGTATCTGGGAGAAATCCGGTGGGTATCTGTTCATGATGATCTATTAACTGCCCTGTGCAGGTATCCAGTACCGTGGCTGAACATTTGGCACATTCCCTCCAAGACTGCTCAAACATTCAGGAAATCTTCCAGACTCTCTATTCACATGGATCTGCTATCTCTGAAAGTAAAATCCGAGAGTTTGAAGTGGAGACGGAGAGATTAAATAGGTGAGCTGGAAAGGTAGATGTGCTCACACGTGTTGTCTTCTGTTAGCTTTGTTAAAGTTGACTGCTTTTTTACCCTTTTTGAACATTTCTTAGTTCAGTTCCAGCTCAGCTGTGGCAGCTGCAGATAAACATGGAATGTGGTTGCTGAAGAGGAGATTGAATCGTGTGCTAATGATTCTTTCCATGAGTATGAGGTTGTTCTTTATTAGATCAGCACAGCACCTTCCCCTGTCTGCACTGTGTAGTGTCCCTTCTCTGTGCCTGACCAAGTAGTCATGGCACAGACTTTTTCATAAGACACATCACTCCTTGAAATAAGGACTCCTGTAACTTAGTCTGAATCGTTCTGGAATTAGCTTGCTTTGTTTTGTCCTGAGGAGACAGAATAATAGCATGTAACTGTCTCGATAGATCTACTATTGTGTGGTAGTGTTGCATATATACCAGGAAATAGGTTTCTGTCTGCAGAAGAGAGATTGCAGCTTTTTGGTTGCAGTTAAAATACTGCTGGAGTTACCCTTCAGCAAGCTCTATCAAAACCAATGTTTTGTGTCTTTTTTGGCACATAAAATCAAAACTGTGGCTCACGAACATGAGAGTCATGTTTCAGCATATCTCTATCCAAATTCTGTCTTCCTCACAGCTCGCTCAAATTTAGTGTGATCAGTACAATATCTATTTATAGCTCATGTTTTTGTAGTGCTGCAAAATGTGATCCTTGTTTTCTTTTATCTTTTTTTTTAAATTTTGTTCTGCACAGTGCACAATTATGCTTTGACAGCATGTATCATTATAGAATATGTCAAGATACAGAAAGTGAGGAGTTGTAGCAGCTAGAAAAGTCAGGGCTTTGTTCTGGTAACTGAACAAGTGGTATACTAGCCATTCTTGTTGTTCTTTGTCAAGAAGTCAGTGATTTTAGAGTCCTGGATGTCATGGATTTCTTCATTAGCTACCTGTGCAAGGTTTCAAATTGTTTATCTCTCTCGTTTTGGCATATATCAAATTTTTACAGTTAGGCATAGTACATCTCAGTTGTTAGCAGAGAGAATAAACAGTAATACTGGTATTCTGAATCTTCATTTTCATGTTCATAGTTAACCTCATTGAGAAGATTATTACAGTTAAGCTTCTGTTTGACTGTTGCCTGAACATTTGAAGATTGCATTGCCCCACTGAAATGTCATTCAAAGTTTGGAAGTTCTTTCTCTAATCACAACCCAAACATGACTTCAGGTGGAATGGTTACTCTGGATGCTCAGAAGAAAGGAGGCATTTATGCAACTGCATGATCCCTGCACACACCCACAGTCACACTAATGAATATGCCATTTAAAAGAAGTTGCAAATGTGGCAGCAGAAAGTGAAGAATGAAGGCAGAAAAATTGAGCAAAAGGTTAATATGAAACTCTTTTATGCAGCAATCTTGTGGCTGCGCAACAAGGGTACAGCTTTCTGCTTGCTGCTGCTGCATGGGGTTATGACTACATTTTATGAGAAGGAGAGGAAGAGAAGATGACCTAAGAGAAATTTCTATCCTCTTGGCTGTTGATAAGGGATACAGAACTGATGGATCTTGCCATCTTCATTAAAAAACACTTGTGTAGACCAAAAAATTTTGTTGTTTCACAGTATGATTGTTCTAGAATTTTCAGGACAGTGACTGCAAATTAAGCTTGAGGGTTACAAATGAGCTCTTTTTTTGCAGCCGTATTGAGCACCTAAAATCCCAGAATGACTTGCTGACAATAACACTGGAGGAGTGCAAGAGCAATGCGGAAAGGATGAGCATGCTTGTGGGCAAGTACGAGTCCAATGCTACAGCCCTCAGGCTGGCACTGCAGTACAGGTATGTAGCTACACCGGGGGCTCAGCCAGGCAGAGAGAGCTGGGGGGGACTTTGGCAGAAGCGTTTAAGAGTGAAGTTGTTAGTGCGCCATGGTAGTACTGTTTATTTTTTGATTCCTCCCTGAAAAAAAACCCCTTCAGTTAAACTACTTGACAAACTACCCAGCTGAAGTTATTGCTAGTGTATTTCAACTCTAGTTGACCAGCATCTAGCAGGAATTTAGAGGTTTATCTCTTCATTCCTAAATACTGAATTAACATTTGAATTAGGGGTTGTGTGTAGGTTCGGATTGTCTTGCAGAATCCAACCTTAAGATACAGTTTCTCTGTACCTTTCCCGAGAGCAGTGGACCAGAAAGCATTATACTTCATATAACTCAGAATGACTTGGTATTGCATCATATGGGATTGTGGATTAATGGCTTGATATTTGGTAGTAAGTATGTAAACTTGCTTCAAACTGTTTGCAAAAATATTGTGTCACTTAACACCTTCAACTGCAACTAATTTGGGACAGGCAGGTTTGGTCTTGGGACAAATTGTGTGGCTTTTAAAGAATGTATTCTTTTACTGTCAGCCTTGAGCAAATTGCAAGGAAGTGTAAATTGCTAATAGTATATTAGTATAGTTAATGGTATAATAGTATATTAGTATGTATTTTTAAAAACATTAAAATGCAACAGGGAATGTGTGACTTGTAATTGGAAGCTGTTCTGTTTTAAGGAGGAAGATCT
Source organism: Lanius collurio (assembly GCA_020086605.1). Lineage (NCBI taxonomy): Eukaryota > Metazoa > Chordata > Aves > Passeriformes > Laniidae > Lanius > Lanius collurio. The sequence goes on along the minus strand of JACBWW010000008.1, from coordinate 3,681,755 downwards.
TACAGCCAGTAGAGAGCAAGAAGTATTTTTCTTGTATCTTCTTTTCTTCCTACAACACTGTCTAGTATAATTATATTGTAGAGCATAGAATACTATATTTTTTTATAGTAAGAAGGTCTGGGAAAAGTTTCTCAGAAGGATCATGTTGACCACTGTTTGTATTGTCATCTATTTAAAACATACTTCTGGAGCTTCCTTTTATTTCAGGTCACTCTCTTCTCTTATGTCTTGTTGCATTACTTGAGGCCAATCTGGCACTCTTATAAGAATGGGGAGACTGCTGAATGCTTGTGATAGAAGCTATGTGTATAATGTTATTTAATATCTCTGCTGCTAGACACATAGTAGAAAGTCATGAAGTTAATCAGCTCTTTTTTTGTTGTTGCTATCACAGGTATTGTTCCCCTTTAAATTGCAGTTAATACTTTGTGTGATTTTTGTTTCCCCTTTCAGTGAACAGTGCATAGAAGCATATGAGCTGCTGTTGGCATTGGCAGAAAGTGAGCAGAGTCTCATTCTTGGGCAATTCAGAGCTGCAGGTGTTGGTTCTGTTGGTAAGATGTCAATTAATCACTTAAAATTTTTTTGGCGTGTCAGTTAGCATTAAAATTCCTTTTGATGGTGAATCATGTCATGACCCATTACTTTAGAATGCTCTCCGGTCTTTTTTTTTTTTTAACTATCTAAATTATTTTGCACACCCCAGAAATAAGGGGAAAATACTAGAGAGCAATCTAAATTCACCTGCATATGCTATCACGAGGAGATGCCTCTTCTGGCAGGGCTGAGGCTGTTGTAGGCATGAGCTGTGCAGAAGGGAATAATTAAACAATACTTGTGAGCACAGGTGTATTAGGGCCATACAGATGTGGTAATTCCAAGCCCAGATTCAGTACAATTGACTCCCCAGAAACTGAGTCTAATCTATGAGAAACTAGGATTAAAATAATGCAAAGGTAGCATTGAATAGTTACAAATAAAAAAAAATTTAAAGGCTGTAATTTTTCACCCCATTTTACTTTTGCTCTGAAATGTTAAAACGTTTTATATTCTGTTTAGCCTGTATGTTGTGGATTTTCCTTATTTTGTGGTTAGTTAATCCTGTGGCTAAGTGTGTGTTGTTTTTTAATATGCTGTGTGCTAAGTAATGGAACAAGCCACCATCATAGGTACAGTACAGTTCAGAAATTTGGAGCTTGACTTTCCATTCCTCTGATGGAAAGGAGTGATTACACAATGAAATTCCAATGTTATTACTCCCATTCCTTTTATTGATAGGAGAAAGCAGCCAAAGTAATCTTCAAGTAGAAAGAAGGGAAACATTCAGAGGGAGAATAACTCTTTATACTGTGCTGAGGCATAGCAAGTACCCGGTGTGTAAGGAGCACTGGCTTCTGAGTAGAGGGGATGTCTGAGATTTTCCTCCACCTTTCTCCCAAACTCTGTTCATTCCTTTACACAATGTGCTAGGGAACTTCTCCCAGCTGGCAGAGATCAGTAAGTAGCAAAAGTGAATTTAGACTTGGATTTTCTACTCTTGTAGGCGGTAGAAAGAACTCTTAGAAGGGAGAAATACTTTGTGTTTGAGTAGGGTTTCATCTGACATGCATTTTATGGAAAGAGATTGTAGTTACATTTTTATGTAGGTGTCTGTCTACAGTTCTTAATTACGGTATTATCAGTTACAGCCCTGAGATAGAAACAGTACAAATTTCCCATTACACAGCACAGCATGGAGGAAGTTTTGTATAGTTTATGCACCTTTACTTCACCATGAAATTTTATTAACACACCTAGATAAAATAACAGATTTTTGGTTTGAAGATCAGTCAAGCTTTGTATCAACATCTGTGAATGGAAAATTCATGGAAGTTGCTTAAAGCTGAGCACATCCAGCTTCTCTAAACAGAACATTCACCCTTCCTTTCTTCCTCATTAATATTACTTGTAGTGCATGCACTTCACTCAGCAAGTACAGGTAATTTACTTGAACAAGGATTAAATGGAAATCCAACACAGAGCAAGCTGTTGGGTTTTGGTAAAGTATGAATATAATGTAGCTTAATCTACAAATACATTTGTAGATTTTCTGTGTAGCCAGTAACAGTCTTAATTTAATGACATGATTGCAGCTGGAAGACTGTAGGAGATTGGCAGTGGTGGTTTCAGTCCTGCTTCTCCTGAAGCTTACCAGCTACATAGGTGCTGTATAACTACTAAAAATTAGAGCAATTTAGTAAACCAGGGCTGGTTTTCTTTATGCTTAGTATGCATGACTGTAAACTCTGAAAGGCTGCTTCTGAGCAGCAAGGCAATTCTTCTGTCTGGCCAGGTAGCCTTGTAAGAAGGTGTCCTGTTAAACCATCAGACTTGAGATCAAGGTGCCTGTGAGAAGAAGCTCTGGAAATGACTACACTGTGAAACCACACTGCACTGACTGAAGTAAGAGTTGTAATTGAGGTTGAGGCTTTTCCAGTGTGTTCATAATTTGAGCATCCAAACCTAATGCAGAATGCACACCACTGCAAACAGACAAGCTAAAATCATACATCACTTAAGACATACTGCCTGGAGCCACAAGTACCTGGAGCTTGTGACTGGGAGAAGGGTACATTCAGGCCAATATCCCAGTTACTTCTGATGCTCACACAGAAGTGAAGTTGCTTTTACCTCACAGATTGGTAATTTATTGTCATTGTCTTGGTATAAACTGAGAGCGAGTAGAAGGATCTCTACTCTTGCCTAAACTTCTGTCTGAAACATGGTTTGTTTGAATACTAGGGGACCAGACAGGTGATGAAAATGTCACACAGATGCTTAAGAGGGCTCACGACTGTAGGAAGACAGCTGAGAATGCAGCAAAAGCCTTGCTGATGAAACTGGATGGGAGCTGTGGGGGAGCCTATGCAGTCACAGGTTGTAGTGTGCAGCCCTGGGAAAGCCTCTCCTCCAACAGCCACACCAGGTAACTGCAACTCTTTTGCTACCCTAATCTCCTAATCTTTGACTTCAGACCAAAAATTATGTTCTGTTGTATTTGCTGAGCTACCTCTCCTCACCTCTGTCCTCTAGCTTCTGTGCTGTGATTTATAAGTCGCCATGCCTCAGTGGTCTAATTGTCTTTGGACTTTGAGCAAGTCCAGCCAAGAAGGGTTTTGTATAAATTTCTTGCAAATGGGTGACTCAGAACTTTGATCTTCCTCATAAAGGGCAAAGCCATTACGTTTGTTTTACTACAGTGACTTTCTTGCTGTTTTATTGGACCTTATATCATGTACCTGTTACTCATATCTATTGTATGCAGACTGCACAGTTGTGCAGAGAACAAGAGATCTAAAACAGGTTTTCACTGGCATTTTGGAGTGCTCAAGGATTGTTTTCTAAATGTTGCAAATCTAGCCATTCTGTTTTAAACCATTTTCTCTCCCTTCTCCTTACCCTTTGCCCCCATCCAAATTCTTCTTCGCCTCCTGTTCTTTTCACTCGTGGAGTGGAATAGAGTGGGTTTTTCCAGGAAAGACTGGATATTGCAGTTTTTCTGAAGACCTATAAAATAATGAAACTTAGATGAGCTATTATTGCAGAAGTGTTCCATCTCAAATATATCTGCCAGCAGCTTCATTTTGAGTTTTTGCCTGCCTGTGGTGTAATTGTACTCTGCAGTGAATATGTGTGCTTGTGTATGGATACAAATTTGGCAAGTGTCCTGGATAAATATAGATGAACATTTTAAGAGTTATTTTCGTTTCTCAGATTTGCTCTAAAACTTCATTTTAATTCAGTTTTCTAGCCAGTTCTTTATTCAAATGCTGTCATTTTTTTGACACTTCAGAAGTTTATTTTAATACTGTATCATTTCCTCTTCTTACTGATGCCTCCTCTAAAGGATCTTATTTCCTGCCATATGACTGGCATGGAATAGCTAAAAAGTGAGCAAAAAGGTAATCTGAGGCAACAGGGTCCTAATGTGAGGTGAATTTTAATGTTTTATTCAAAGAAGTTTTCTGGTGCACTCTCAGTCCAAGAAAGCTATCTTTATATAGAAATTCTTGTGGCAGCACCTGCGCTAGTAGTACACTGATCACACTTTGTAACAAAAGCATTTACCAGCCTTGGAAAGAAATAACATAAAGCTGTTTCAAGCACTTGGCTTGCTGTGTCTTAGGCCATATCTACACCTGTATTTGAATGTGTTGTCTGTGTCTACACGTAGTAACATGTCTACCTAAGCCAAGCTTGTTTTCCATTCTGTTGTTTGAAAGGATCATTTTCAGTTTTTCATAACTACCTCAGTGTTTTTCCTCCTTGTGAGATACCTGGCATGTAGTCAAGGCATAGTAATTTTTTTTTTTTCTTGAAAACAGTTCAGGTAGTTTCCACTATTGACAGAAAAGAACTGGGTGGGGAGAGGGGTTGTTCCTGTTTTAGTGTTTACTTTCCTAGCCTTTCACTGAAAGTGTTTGGTAGGAATATAGTATCTACAGCCCTTGCTTGCTCTAACAGAATTTTTGAAAGGATAAGAGTCTGTGTTTATGTCTGTGTTCACTGGTGGTCAAGCTGGACCTGTGTGTAAGGTGTTGGCTCAGTGGATAAAGTTTCAGCAGACCATGTTTAAAGTGGCATAGGATTTAAAATTTCACCAGGATGAACTATGTCATGAATGTGAAAATGCAATTATGAATATTCTTATATGAAAGAGATGTTTTAGCTTGAGCCATTATGATTGTATTATTTTTTCTTCTGGTGTGGAGAAAGATACTGTGCTGAATGAAGTAACTTTTACTTTTTTTTTTTTTAATATGTGGAATATAGGAGATTAAAGCTCTTGTTACTCACCCAGAGAGCACACACAAGGAATTTGTGACATGGGCACCCTGATCTGATTGTCACTTATACATTGTTGTTCCTCTCCTCTCCCCCCATGCCCAAAGTAATTTATCTTTACCTAAGCATACATATTAATGAAAACATTTTTGAAACTTCAGCTTCTCCAGAAAATATAAATCTTCTTTCCTTCTGTTGTGTTCAAGTGACATGTGGTTAGAGGTGTTTTTAGATTTTTTTCTTCCTGTGAACCCTGACTCAAAAGAGAGGAATCCCCTCTTCAGCTTACAGACACATGACATTGTTCCAGACCATTGATGGAAAACCTGTCTTTGTCCAAAAGGCACATGCTTTTCTATATTACATCACAGAACCACAGAATCATCACATTTGGAAGAGACGTTCAAGGTCATCCAACCATCCCCCCAGCATCGCCACAACCACGCCTAAACCTTATCCACAAGTGCCACATCCAGACATGTCTTGAACACTTTCAGAGGTGCTGACTCCACTGACTATCTGGGCAACTTATTCCAATGCCTGACCACTCTGTCAGTGACAATTCTTTTCCAGCATCTAATCTGAACCTGCCCTGGCACAATTTAAGGTCATTTCCTCTCACCTTCATTGAGTGCTGTGTGAGCCACCCATCACTTGGGGACCACTGCAAAAATACTTTTACAGTATTTGATTAAAACTTACTTTGAATCTGCAAAATGTATTTTTCTTGTCTTAGATGTTTTAGTGTTGCAGGCTTTTAGTTGCAGGTATGTATTGCTACCTTTTCCCTTTGAAACTAAATAAATAAAGCAGTAGTAGCATGATGAAAACTATCCTTTGCTGAGACTTGTGAAAAATGACTAATTCTTCCTGTTGTTTGAAATCCTGTAGAATATGGATTTACAGTGGAATTGTTGACCCATCTTGGGCTTTGAAATTTCAAACGAGATTCTCAATGTCAAATCACTGAACACATTATTGAGAGTAAATGCTTGGAGAGCCACTAGTGACAAGTGGTTAAAGACTGTAAAAGAGAGAAACTGAAATGAAAATAAATGAAATGCAATGAAAAAGCAGCTAAATTCATTTGCCTGGCAGCAGCACCACAGTAATGTTGCCAATTCAGTTTTTGAAAATAGAATTTGGTTTGCAATATAGTTGGAAGTCATAATTATTTTAAATGGACAGAAGCTAAGTATAGAACACACACTGCCAACAAGGTTTGACTGATTGCACCTTTGGAAGGAAACAAAAGGGAAGAAGCCCAGTTGTAACACTGACTGAAAGTATGGTGTATTTTATTCCCTGCTGTGCTAGTTAGCCCAACCTTACATCTGGGTTCATGATGGGACAGATTTGGTCCATTATATGCAAAGGCAATTCTTTTCAGTATTATGCGGTGTCACAAAATATCTGAACTCAGTCAACTGTAGGAATATATCTCTCCTCAGAACCATCTCAGGTTTCAGATAAGTTGGCGGCGGAAAAGATTATCTTACCTGAGGCATGAAAATAAGTTATTTAGAAATGTCCAAACAGTTATTTCAGTGTTATCTGTGTAACATTTGGTTGCTGGATTTAAGCATTCTCAGAAGGAAGCAGGACGGTTTATCAAAGGTTCTGATTTTAGCTGTTGTTTGTCCTTTCCCTGGTTGGGGTATTTTTCAGTTTCTCAGGAGGTTACTATCTTCTGGTATTGTGCTGTTTCAGATCTCAAGCTACAATGTTCAGCTAGAAGGAAGGTGTTTGGGCTGTGTATACTGCAGATCAAGGGCATTCTTTAGAATATTAGGCTGTGTGCAGGTATTCAAGCAAGTTCGTGGATTCAGTTCTGACAGTGTTAATATCAGTTCTACCAAGTGTATTATCCACACCATTGCTGAATTGCAGATTTATTTATTTGTTTATTGACTTCATTTTTAACAGGTAAAATGATGTTCATATAGGGTTTTGTGGACAAATTTTTGTAGGGTACAGAAACTACTCACAGAGAAGCACCGCTGAAATCCTTTATATTCATCCACTGCATTTTATACACACACACTCATGCCAGCAAATAAGACTGACATTATGCTGTACCAGCCCACATATTTTCCACAAATTGTATATGAAAATTAATTTGACATCACCCAGGCATGACATCATCATGAAAGACTCAAAGGATGAAGCAAGTGTGAAGAACATTTCTCCTTGCTTGTTTTGATACAGCATCAGTGAGAATGGGCAGATTGATGTTGTATTCTCTCCAGCTGTGATGAAACTGTGATCCTTTCTCTGTCCTCACCTAAAAAATCAAGAAATGAGAAACTGTAGATCTTTTACAACAATCTTTTGTGGGTTTTGGATGGATGCATTATACTATAAATGTTTTCCTTTGTCCAGATTGCTGTTCAGAAGGGAGGGAATGTCAGAAATTCAGGATGAAGTGCTCACCAGCTGTCATCCCTTAAAGAGAGCAGCACTGAACCTGCACTCTGGCTGTGGATAGCTGTTTGGTGGGGCTTTTGGGGGAATGCACCCTGGTGGAGTTGCTGGGGAGATCAGAAACATTGCAGTGTAGTTTTTGTCCCTTCCACCCCAGTTGCTTCCAGTCTTCTGGGTGGGGACATGCTGCTAAATGCAGGGATAGAGTGAAGGTTCTTATCCTCTTGTGTGCTGGCTGAGACACAAGTTCTTTGCGTCTTCTCAACTTCTTAAAAAAAAAAACCCAGAAAATGAGAGGAAGAGCAGCTTGCTAGCAATTCACCAGAGGAACCCACTCAGCTGCAGACAGGCAGGCAGGCAGCCAGGACTGAAGTAAAAGCAGCCTCAGTATCACTGGCAACAACCCAGACTGCCTTCCTCAGTTTGGACTGCATTCCCCTAACATATATGTGCATAGCTGTGGGTCTTTAAGGGCCAAAATCTGTGAGTATGCACAGTGTATGAGGTCCAGCTCCACATAACAAACTTTCAGCGTTTTTTTGCTCAGGTTTCATTTGCAGCAGGAGGGCTGGGTTTTCCTTCCTTTGCAAGCAAAAACTGAGATGAGGTCTTTGTGCCCCAGGATTCAAAGCCTTTAAAAGTTATCCTTCCTCCAACAACAGCTGTTTTACATTTAATCCAGAAAAGCTATGCAATTGCAGTCTTTGGGTGCTGAGGAAGAAACTTGCTACATGACTTCAGTACAGAATTAAGTATTTTTCACATTGTCTATCCTCATTATTTTTATATAAATATCTACTTCAGCAAGATACCTTTAGGCTCAGTAAAGCAAGACTTCAAGATTTTCTAATCAAGAAATAGTATGAACAAAAATTGTTCAGTTTGAGAGTGTTTCTATAGGTACTGAGTACTCTTAAGCTTCACTGCTGAAGGACATGGATGAAAACGAAGACGAATTTACAGTTGTGTCGATTTTGGCAGGCACCTCTTATCTCTCAGAAAAGGAGAGAATAATGTGAAATTAACATAGAACTGTAGTAAAATGTCATATTTGATGAGGAGGAAGGATTTTGAGAAATCTTTGTAGACCTGCCAATTCTCTATCTTCTCCAAGCCTGTGCTTGGAATCTGTGGGAAGATGGGCAATTATTTGAAGCACTTCGAAATGAATGTCTCTTTAGCTGAAGAAGAACCAAAAGGAAGGAGAAAATCCCTTTTGCACATGCATAATATTTTAGAACATCATCCTGGCTCTCACAGCATCTAGCGGGTGGGACTTTTTTTCTTAGTATGAAAATGTTGAACAGCAGTGCAATTTGATACAGAAAGTGATTTATTCCCCTGCTGATAACTGAGATCATCTAGCATTCCAGACAGGCTCAGTTAATGGATGACTTATCCCTCACCCGGCAGCTGATTACAGGACCTCAGGAGACAGCAGGCAGCTTTCAGTGAGGCTATAGAAACAACATAGCATTTTATTTTCCTTTCAGTGTTATTGCAACTACATTCAGCCCCAGCATGCTACAGCTGTGTCAGGCTGGGCCCCCTGCAGCATTGGCATGCAAGGAGGTGGGTAGGCAGCACTCAACCACCATTGCTCTAAAGACATTATTACCCCTTTCTGCAATCTCTGTGTAAACACTTGTGGGGCAGAGTAATGGGCCCTCATTTGTTCAAAAGAGCCACCAAGTCTTTTATGATGACTTTTTATTAGAATTCCTGCTACTCTATGGGTTTGTTTGAAATCACTCTAGCCCTGAAGCAGTGTCAGTATGCTGAGGAGTACATCTTCACATGAACTGAATGATGCTATCTTCTGGCATCTGCCAGTGGAATTTTGCTCAGGTTGATTCCTGAAAGTATCTATTAAAATATCTCAGGTGATAACTGGTATGGTCATCAGCAGAGATAAATCAAGTCTGGTTTGATTCTTTTTTCTTAGCAGATGTTTCTTCTCAAAGAACATGGAGACTCAGTGTCACAGCAGCTTGCTGTGCTAAGGTTATTGCTAAGAAGTCTTAAGTCTTTGTTTTAATTAAACAAAAAATACTTTTTTTCAGAAGACACCATTTCAGAAAAAGTAATTCAGTTACACATCACTAAATATCTGATTTGCAGTTGTCACATGATTCAATTTTCTCATGCAGAGAATTTCTTTTCTGAATTTGTCACACCTCACATTGTAATGTCCGGTCCATGTGTGTACTTTCTGTGAACTTTTAAGTAAGACTCAGATGCATTGATGAAGTATTGGAAGGGTGTTTGATGTAAAAATTAGGATTTTGTTCCAAATGTATATTTTTTTTAATACCATTCTTTCTCTTTCCAGTACTACCAGCTCAACTGCAAGCAGTTGTGACACAGAATTTACGAAGGAAGATGAGCAGCGGCTGAAGGATTACATCCAGCAGCTGAAAAATGATAGGGCAGCAGTGAAGCTGACAATGCTGGAGCTGGAAAGCATCCACATTGATCCCCTTAGTTATGACGTTAAGCCACGTGGAGACAGCCAGAGGCTGGACCTGGAAAATGCAGTCTTGATGCAGGAACTCATGGCAATGAAGGTATTTTATTCATAACCAAGAAGGGAGTTGCTCTGCTGGCAATGCCCTTGTGCCACAAAACATGCTCAGTCACACACATAAGAGGCTTTGGTCGTGGTCACTGGGTGATAAAGGATAACTTTGTTGAAACACATAATCTGGACTGAAAATCCAGTAGTCAGAAAGTGACAAAAGGCAGTTCATTAACAGTGATGAGCTATGTGTGTTTTGAATTAGGCAAGGACTTCATCTGTGTCACTAAACTTGGAATGTTCTTCTTGACAAACCAGATGCTCTCTCTCTAAGAGATAGGGCAGCTGAATTGCTCAAGGATGACCAAAAACCCTGATTCAGCACTTCCCAAGAGACAGTTCATTATTTACAAATGTGTGCATCATGAATATTTGTGAACTGAAGCAGAACAAATTCAGCTCCTTTTAATATTAGTGTGGGAGGAGGACTGGTCAGATGTCCTCCTTAATGCTTTCTGGCAGTTGGTCACAAGTCCTGAGCTGTTCTAGGCACCATGTCGCAACCTGTAGCTCAGTCCAGAGTCTGAGCAAAGAGTAGGGTGTGTAATGAGTTGCAGAGGGTTTTGGAGAAAACCCTGATTGTATGTCCCAGTCTAAAGATGTGATCTAGAAAAGCTGATCTTTACTGACCAGGTGTAGAGCTTACATCATTTTAAGTCTGTCTTCTGTGTTGATTTTGAGAGGTGAACTAAAGCATAGGAACATATCAAAGGCAGTACAAGTATATGTCTGCATTCAGAATTTTTCTGGTTTTGGTTCAGTTTAAGTAAGTTTAATTTCTGCATTTTAGCAAGTGCTAATTTAGCCAACTAATTGCAGACATGTCAGGTGATGGTATTGAGTGGGACAGCAAATCCTAATAGTTTCATAAGCTTCTAAAGTTACAGATTTTTGTTCAGACGTGCTGCTTCTGGCTCAGTGGTAGCCTGGTGTTGATAATTATGTTCTTAGTGGTGCTGCTTTTCCATGACAACAGATAGAGTGTTACAATAATGCATTCATTATTTGCAGTTAGGAAAAGATTGCTTCCTAGCTAGATTTAAAATTATGTTGGTTGTTTGAATACATTGTGGCCAACAGCAATGTATTCCCCACAACTAAAGCACGCAAGATATACTGGAAGACAGTTGATAGATAATTAGATGTATATTTCAGATATTACACTTCCTTCTCCTCTTTTTGCATCCACATTGTCCCTGAAATCTCTTGTACACCATTCTTACATCTATTTTTGAATTTTAAATTACTTTAACTTATTTTTGTAATTTTATTTTAATTTAAAGGTAAGGGCAAACTGTAGAGCTGTATTCCTTGTGAGTAGTGCCCTTGTCTTCCCTGGCTGGCAGGCACACCAGCGGTTGCATATCATTGCAACTATTGAGTGCTGGTAGTCCTTTTGTTCACACAACAGTCATTTAACTTGGTCCTGACACACGGCATCTGTTTGGACCTGGCACATTGGATTTTCACTGCAGGAATTGCCTCTAGAAGAGGAACATTTTCTTCTTGATTGGGTTGTGTGTAGTGCACACAGAACAGACAAACATTTTGCATAGGTGTCTGAAGTTGCCTTCAGCCCTTTGCAGTACAGAGAAACTGACAGTTGTGTTATTCATTATAATTTCTTGTACTTTTCTGGAATTCATAACTGCAGGAAAACCTTATGTTTCTGAAGGAGACATTGTGAAAACTCAGATTTGTCAAATGTGTTACCTATCAACTTCCATGGTTGTTGCTCACGTCTGCATTACACCTTCTTATCTGTTTGTCAAGCTAGAACAGAGTTGAACCTAAGGTCAAGACTCATTTTGGCTTTCTGAGTATGTTTTTTGTATCAAGTATTTGAAACATGTACCTTACACAGAATAGCATATGTGTCTGCCTCCTGAGACAAACAAGAATTGAAGTTTCCTTATGGTATTTTATTTAACTTGAAGCAGATGGACTGCAGAAGACTTCCCTGCTTAGCATTTTTAATTTGTTCCCTCCCTTCCACATTCTTAGCAAGGATGATACAGCTGGACCAAGCTACTCAACTGTTTCCTGCATTGCTGGGTCTTACAATCTCCTACTGTCTCCCAGAACTTAATTCTGTGTTGGAATATCTTCCATTTCTGATTCCCAGTGAAAACTGATCACCTCATCAGTGTGGAAATACCTTTACAACACTAGTTCTTCATTATGAATTAGAAAAATGGTTTGAGGACAATTTCTCTGCTGCCCTGTTTATGATTGTTTTTTCACTGATCCGCAGTGTAAGACATAGTTGTCTGCCAGTACTCGGGTAAAATTCAATTCTTTGCTTCAAGCAATAATTAACCATGTTTCTCATCCGTGGTTTGTCATCATTCAGTGGTCTTGCTTTGAGGTCAGTTGTTGTCATGCCCCAGTTAGCAAGGAGATTACTTCTGATGGGTGTAAATAATTCTTGGTTTACAGCCTTTCTGCATTTCAAAGGACTTAATCTAGATAAGAAGTCTCAGCTTTCAATACCGATAATTTTTCCTCTTTTGTGTACAGGTGTTGATAATATTGCTCATTATGTGCTTTGAGACTACAGCCTCTTGGTGGAAAATGTTAAGAATTCCATTGTCTGCCTTTGTTACAGCACTTCATGCTCTTACTGACTTATGTAGTGAAATACAGTTAACTAGAGCATGACATTTGTCTGCTCTGATGTTTTAATTCTGAAGGCTGGTATGTCCCACCTTGGTTACTGTGGTCCTCGTGGAGTCATGACTTTTTGTGACTTTCAGAACTTTTTGCCAGATTAGTGTCCTACATGACCAAATTGAATACAAGTTTTGATTTTGAGAATTGTTCGGTGTTTCTGATCATTTTGAATCAGGAGTTTTTAATTTTCCTTCAAGTTTTTGCCCAAATTCAGAATTGCAGTATAACTTCAAGTACAAAATATCCCTTGATATTCATTTAATTAGTCTGGATTTGACACTTTAAGCTTGTGAATTTGCATGGATTGCCTAAGTCTTCTGCAATCTCCCAGAAGAGGAACCACTTGCTACCTCCTCCTTCAGGATTTCATTTAGTAAATACCACTTGTGCTTACACTCTGAAGATTCAGGTGTGTTAAACTGCAAATTGCTTCACAGCAACCTGTAGCTGGAAGAGAAGAGAAATAGTAAATATACAAAGGTGGCAGGTGGCACTGTCATTTCTATTAAATTTAGATGCAGTTTTTAGAAAACGTATTTTCGTGGAAAAAATTGCTGCTTATGTAAAGATTCTTTAAGTAAACCTGAACTACTTGAATTTTCCCACATGAGATGTGGCTGCTGCCACTCTGCCTCACACATTGTATGGGTCCTTACCACAATCCTCAACTGCAGTTTTAATTTTTAACTATCTTCAGCCTTTCCATTCCTGCTCCTTCCCTGGGAGCCTCTGTAAGACACTGGCTGACAGCTTTTTAACTTTTCCCCTGCTTTGTTTTTGCTTCTTTACTTCCAAGTCACACTGTTTTGACTTGAGAAAACTAACATATGAGGGGTGCATGATATGTCTTGTGGGACAGGATGCAAACTGCTGAATTCATACATATGGTGATCTAGGCTTACTGACTTCAAAGGAGTTAAGCATTGATCCTCAAATGTATTTTGAACTTGTATATGTAAAAATAAGTTAAAATAATGAAAATAAAATAAGCTAAAATCTTTACAGATGAGAAAAAAACAGTTACATAGATTCATTGTTGTAGTGGATAAATTCACCTTTTTATTTTAGGAAATAAATGTCTCTTATTTCTGGATTGAATTTGCCTAGCTTCAGCTTCCAGTCAGGAAAGGTCTTGTCATGACCTTCCCACACAGACAGCCAAAAGTATCTTTTATTCATAAAAGTGCCAAAATACTCTGTTCAAATTACTTCTCAGCCTTCTCTGAGAAGGCTAAATAGATTAATGGCTTAAGAAGTTAAATGCATGCAACTAAGTATATCAGACCATCCAGTTCAACTCCTGTAGTGAAATTTGCCCATCATTATTTGTCAGTATTATTTACATTTTTTGTTGACAAAGGCAATTAATGGTAAGTTTGCATAACAACTAAATTTGTGTACACAACATTGAATGAAACTGGTTGTGCTTTTAACCTTCAGTTCATGAACAAGCAGATGAATAAACTGATGATTTAAAAGCTTCTACAAACCTTTCCAAGACCCTCAGGGTTTTTAAGAAAGATTTTTTTTTCATGAGAGATTTTCTTCTTTCATGGCTGGTGATTCTGAATGAGCCATTGATGACCTGTGATGGTTGTGATACACCTGTGTGCACTGCTTACACTTAATCGAGACAGCAGATTTTTGGTAGGAACATAGGTTTCCTTCTTCATAAAAAGGTAGTCTAAATATGTGTTGAGATTTGTTTTTATATAACCTTTTTTAATAATGGCTATAATATAAAAAGCATTCTTTTTTAATTATAAGGCAAGATACCACTGTTATTTTTGTGATTTAAATATTTCTTTTGTTTGTTAAAAAAAAAAAATAGTGACTTGTTCCTAGGCTGACCACATAAGAAACTTCTGTCTTTCAGAGGTGTTTACACAGTGAACAAATCTGGAACCAAACTGTACTACAGAAAATGTGTGCATGAACTCAGTATTCACCCATCAGGTGACCTAGGGCAAGGCAAGCTAAACAGTGGGAACATTAATCTAGGTTGGGGGGTTTTTTGTGAGTCTTTTGTTTGTTTAGTGGTGGTTTTCAGCACATAACATGAATTATGTCTTAATACTATCTATTCAAAAGTATTGTGGATACTGTGTTTTTCTGGGTGTAGAAAATAGGCATTTTGTTCAAGAAACTTTTCTGAAGTGTTGTTAATCACAAAGAGCCTTTTGGTTCAGAAATAACCTATGATTTGCTTTTCATGAGAGTCTGGGAGCACGTGCTGAAAGAAGGATCATTGCACTCATGCCCTGCTCTTAAACTTCTGCCCAGCCACTGTCAGACGGATGTTACAACAGAGGTCTGTCCCCAAACAGCAGACGTTGTGCTACAGTAGGTGACAGCCCTGTCTGAAGCCTCAGAGCAGCAAAAGAATTGCACATAAGAAGGAGCTCTCTGAACTGAGCTTCTTTCTATTAAGTACCGGTATCCATTCTCTGTGGATCATATTTAGGGAAGAATATAAGCGAGTGCATTTTTCTGTCAAACTCAGGTTGTGTATGCTTGAGATTCTGGCCATTTAGAGGATGGAAATTACAAATGGACATCTGATGGTGCCATACTCAGTTGCTCTTTTTGACTTAACTCATTCTACCACAGAGGCTGGTATTAAAGCGCAGGAGTAGGTGACCTCTGTGTGCTGTCCTGGTCTCTCAAACCCCTTCCAATGCAATAAGACAAATTCTTACTTATCAATGAGAAACTGAAATCTTGCTTTTAGGGAGACATTTGACAAAGTCTTAGACTTCTGGTTTTAAGACAATGGTCTCTGAAGGACAAAGTAGAACCAAAAAAATTCCAGCAACAGTGGCAACCCTTTTAGATCCCTGATAGTCTAATTCTAGTTTTGCTTCTGAGCTTATTTCTGAAGCTCATAAAGGAGGGGTACAGATCTTTGACAAATATGCAATGTGATTATAGAAAGTCATCTGAGTGCTGATAGTGTTCTTTGTGAAAAGAACCCTTCGGTTACAGGAGGAGATTAAAATCTCGTTTAACCTCATCTTCTTTTAGGTACCTAGTCCCATGAAGCAGCATGCTGATAATATAATGTTTCTTTGACAGGAAGAGATGGCAGAGCTCAAGGCACAGCTTTACCTTCTGGAGAAGGAGAAGAAGGCACTGGAATTGAAACTGAGCACTCGAGAGGCCCAGGAGCAGGCCTATCTCGTCCATATTGAGCACTTGAAGTCTGAAGTGGAAGAACAAAAAGAGCAGAGAATGAGGTCTCTCAGCTCAACCAGCAGTGGAAGCAAAGACAAACTGGGCAAGGTCAGGAGTCACGCTACATTTCCAAAGTTACACATATCATTAATTAAACCCTTCCTGTCCCTACTGCAATATTTAGAATGTTACTAATTCTCCTCTTTTGTCTGTATGCAGATCTTTTCTTTCTTCCCTAGTTGTTAGGTGGTTCCTTCCATGCTGTAACTTTAGAGGACTTTGCAGAATTGGTGTTAAGCCTGGGCTAAAGTAAGGGTGTTCTGAGGAGTACCAGTCTTGCCAAACATACAGGTTGCTGGCGTCAAGGGTGTGTTTTGCCTGTTGTCACTCATTGGAAACACTGGAAGGGAGTCTTATCAAAATACCATTCTCCCCTAAACACAAAATATGAAAAAATTAGCACTCATTTCTAGGAAGCATTTAGAGCATTGAATGACAATCTCTTTCTCCAAGATAGATTGTAATAACTTGAGAATGAAGACTTTTCTCCTCTTAATGTAAAATAATGCAAAATAATGCAAGATAAGCTGATTTCTGCATTTGCAGTAATAACTTGCATTAAGAAATAAATACCTTGGAAAACTTCAATTTGTCTTATTTTAGTGCTGTGTCCCCAGAAAATTTCAATAATGTGTTTAAAAACAAAACCAAAAGTACATTTTTCTTACTTGTTCCTGGCAATACATCATCTGAATTTTTTGATCCCAGTGCTTCTTTGTTTCAAGTGTGGTGTCAAAAGAAATACAAGGAAGGCACCAGCAGTTTTGTGCACTGTAGCAGAATTCTGAAAGTCAGTGAGCTGTGGTGGTTTAAAAAGCATTCAGAGACACTTGTGAAGTATTAATCTGTTTAGTCCATTCCTTGTTATGTTAGTACACTGCCATGTTGCTGCAGCGCTGTTTTAAAAGTAACTGTGAACTGAGAGGCTTTCAGGATTTTCCCATTAAGATGGTCAGTAACTTCTAATTAGATGGCTTTTCCTCCTTTCCCAGGAATGCAGTGATGGCACCGCAACACCGCTAACACTTGCTGAGCTGAGACCATACAATGAGAGTGAACTGACTGCTGAGCTGACAAATGCACTCAGGAGGTAAGCATAGCTTCCTTCACCAGGAACAGGACTTGTCCTGTAAATCCAGGGAAAGGTTTATTTCTGAGCCTTCACTCTAACTCTCAGGTGGTATGAAGAGTGATCACAGATTTGTCCTGTGAAAAGGAAAATGGTCAAAGTCCTTCTGAGTTTCCCCACTCTCCTGCTGTTGTTCTTTAGCTGATGGAAGTCTTCACGTGGTGCTCAGCTCTGTTCTCCTTGAGGTTCTCTAAAATTCAGTTGAATTTTAGAAATAAAAGAAACCCTCAAAGTGGCACTCTAATTACCATATCCAGGCAAGAATATGAGACATAAAACAGTGACAAGATTTCCTCATGTGCATAAAAAAACTTTTAGTGAAGACAGGATTTGAAGTGTGATCTTTGGTTAAGAAGGTTGGCCGCAGGTTAGAACTTGGGTAGGAGTTATGGGAGTAGGAATTGCAGGCATTTTGATGACTCAGATGCTCCATTTGCCTCCTCAGTGTGTAAGTGGAGCCACAGTATAATTGCAAATGACATTGTGTGAGGCATTAGCTTTCCAATGGGAGAGAAAATTGATGTCTTGACAAACAGCTTTTATCAACAACCAGGTTTTAAGCCTAAGCTTTCAGTACAGTTATACATTAGCTAGATACTTGTTTGTACAGCAGTTTTTTGTGCACCAGCTATGTTGTAAACTTCATGACAAAGAAATTCACAGTGTCAATAATGGTTTCAGTACCTTGTTCTACCTTTTCCTAGAAGTGGCTGTCTGATATCTAATCTGGTTCTTGTATTTAGTACCTGTCCAAAATCCTGCTAAGAATTTTGGCTGGGGAAGAGTGTGTTTTGCTGTAATGGTGTTTCCACCCTCTTTGAGGGTGGAATGTCCTTTCAGGCAGCTGTGGTGTTTCATTCCTGAGGTGCTTTTTTTCATAGGTGCAATGTGTAGTCTACCTAGGGACACGTCAGCCTGAAAGGCATTATGTAAAAATGTAAGATCATTACCACTGCAGAATCAATACATCTCATACCATTTGCTTAGTAGTCTGGCAGTTGCTGAGTACTTAGTTTGCATGATGCAGGAAACAAAATTCTGTGGGTAAAATAATCAAAACTGTCACTTGTGTGCGGGTGGATAAAACCCATTGACAAAGTAATTTACATAAACATTGCAGAGAGCTGTTGGCCTCCCCCGGATCCCCTCCCTGCAGCCCTGGTGTAAGCTGCTCCACCAGCATTTTCTCCCTTCACTCAGGCTGCTGCTTCTTCCTGCTCTTGTTATTTGCTCCTGGATGTCAAGAAGATGCCAGTGCCCTTAGTTAGCAGAGGTTTGAGTATAGTCATGAAATGGAGTTTGCTGACAACACGGAGAAAACAACTTTGCTTTATGTACTAGGCCTTAAGTTGATTAGCATGGATTTCCAGCCAAGGGCCTCACAAGTACAGTTTGTCAGGCAGAAATGGAGAGGAAAAATAATTGGATTAAACTGTACATAAATTGTGAAGGCTCTCTGTGTAATGGAAATACGACTGTACTAAATGTGATTGCTGCTGCCAGTGGGGCTCAAGCACAGTTCCCGCAAGCTGTGTGGCCAGGGTATTTTTCTCCCTAATCAGTGTGCCAGCCAAATCAGGCTGAATGCTTAGCCCTCCTTGCCCTAAAGTCTTCTCACTGCAAGTCAGTTGAAGGTCTGTCTAGCACATGGAAAAAGCTTACTGCAACCTGTTTAACTGCAGCTATCTGAAAAATACCAGCAGTCCCTAACTGCTGTTCTAGATAAATGGACTCTCAAATATCAGAATGACATTTATACCATCACAAATCCACAAAGGAATTCTGAAAATTATGAAAGTCTTTTCTCCTCTGCAAGTGTATCCTCCTCACCCACCAAAGTAGGACCAGAATACAAAATTAAAAGTATTTGTCCCAATGGCTGTGTTTGCTGAGGGGTGGGGGGGAGATGTGAAACAAGTGTATATCATGATCTGTGGTGCAGAGGCAGTATTTAAATGCCGATGTTCAGGGGTATTTTCGGGCTGAAACACTGTTTCAGCAATGTTTAAGGGTTACAATTCTTGCACGCATCCAGCAATTGTTCCTACCTGTTGTTTGTCCAGGCAGTAGACACTGGTGCAGGGGACAACAAGCTGCAAGGATAGGAGCAAAAATCCATTTGCTTTTGAGCCTATTTGTGAGAGCATGTGATACCAATCAGCAGCCCTGCTTCCTGTCCCCTCCTCATCCTGTCATTACAGAGATTAAAGCTCTGGCTGCTCCCCCTTCTACTACTTACTACTTTCCCATTCTGTCCTTCTGTTGCTGTTAAATTGTCAGGTTCTTCTCAGTTAATTGAAACAGAGTGAAACCCAAGTAAAACAGCAGGATGTAGTTACAATTTGGGTTTTGGTGTAGTTTGGAAGCATTTATTTGCTCAGTTTGCAAATGGCCATGCAACAGAACATCTCATCCACAGGGCCAGGCTAGCTTATCTCTGCAGATATGGATTTTTTTGTAAATCTGGAAGCCAGCAGTGTGTTGTGAAGCTCTTCTTGGTAGTGCCCATCAACAGAAATTCAAGGCAGAAGCAGTTCTTCATCTGTTTTGTCATAACATGCTTGTTCTACTTCAGCTCAGGATTTCCTGTGTAGTGCTCAACATTAAAACCCATCTTTTTACAGAATTCAGTTTTCTTTTACATGTTCGCTATGCTAACTGGGAGAAATGTAAATTATCTCTTAAGTGTTATGCTGTTAAAGTTGCATCTAGCTTAACTAACTTCTAGTATTGCAGGCTAAGCTCACTAATTTAGAGACATATCCTGTTCCAGCAAACAATAATGTAAACACTTTCTGCCAGAGCTTTTAACAGTTTTATTTTCCCCTCTCTCTTTTCTTGATGAATTGCTTTAATGGACATGAAGCCTCTTTTTTCTTGAGTTTGACACATCTGTAAACAAACTTCTTGACAGTAAATACCTTATTCTTGTGAGGGCAGAAATGTGTTTTCAGCAGCCTCAAGGCCTGGTGCTGATACCTTGATGATTGTGCCAGAGGCCAGTTTTATAAGACAAGATCTGGTTGAATACCCCAAAATCAGACATGTGACACAGTCTCTTAGGGGAGACCTTAAAACAATCTCTGCCTTGCTGGTTTGTTCTGCTCTGCTGTGGCAGGGCAGGGAGCACTGTACATGACTTGATGAGTTTGTAACTTAGTATGCACATGCCAGGTTATGCTTTAATGCAGGTAAAATGCATTAGAGGTGGCAGGAAGGAGATAGTAATAATTCCAACTTGCTTTAGAAGGGTGATAATGGTGATAGAACTGATCTTTTCTTCTGCTAAATTCTTTCATTCTGTGAAAAATGGCCAAGCAGGAAAGACTGGAACTCCTCCCTATCCCTAGGCCTTGCTATAAATGCTTTTATTGCTGAGGTCCTCCTGTGGTCTCTCCTTGTTTTCCAGCTGCTGATACCTTTTCTGTCTATGTAGGGTTGTATTTTATTCATGTATTTAGAGAATCATTTACAAATAATTAAAATACTTGGCCAGGAAGAATCTAGCAGTGCTAGGCAAGGACCATGGCAGGCAAAACACTTTGTAACTAGACTGACTGTTCGCACCTCAGCTGCATCATCATTTGGCAGAAAATTATGATCCTTGATGGCTGTGCAGGGTTACATGAATTGTGTCAGTCTAGACATGTTTCAGTATACCCCTCACAAAAGAGTGATTTTCTATCTGGCAACACTACAAAGGAGCTTTATATTTACCATGCCTGACGTCCTGCTAAACTGAGAGATAACACAGTGAGTGATGCTACTAATTGTGAAGTTACTGTGGAGAGAGGAAATGAGTAGTAATCAGTAGGGCTGGGAAACAGGTCTTTAAATGTTAACAAAAAGTACATTTTGCACAGAGCTGTGGTCCTGCCTCTCTGGAGTGGAAGCTGCAGGTATTTCTAGTAGGACATAAAAAATGCATCCTATTGCAATAACTTCCTTGTGTCTATTGAGACAGAGCAGTGTTTGTTGCAGTCTTGGGTCCTTATCCCTGTCTGAAGACTGCAACCATGTTTTGTGCCAAGAATTCTGTTCAGAGAGCAAACTTTTCAATAGAAAGTTGGGCCAAGCCATGCCAGTGACTGTTTCCTGACACAGTGTCAGTGAGAAAGAAATCTTCCTTTATTTTAAATGTCCATAAACTTCATGTGGTGGCACATTCTCAAGGGCCGATGTTTGTTTCATGATAACAGGAGTCAGTAAAAGTGTCACTGAAATTCAGGCCTGTCCTGAGCATCAGTGTCTCAGAAATGTAAATAGAAATGCATCATACTGCAAGCATTCAGATTTGAAATTACTCTTTAGACTTGTACTGATTTGTAAAAGCCTCTTCTTTTTTGACCAAGGTACAGGGCGAACATGCAGTGGGTGAAAGTGGAGAGAGGGAGGCAGGGGTTTGTGTTCTGGACCTACTGATGCATCCTCAGCTGCTTTCTGTCAGTGTTTGCTTATTTCTGTTCTCCAATTAGCACATCAATGAAATGAGGAAATAAGTGACTCTGTGGCAGTTGAAAGCCAGACTCTAGCATAGACTGCAGTCATCGCAAGTTTCAGAGACGTCTTTTTTTTGTGACTGTGCAATATCCTGCTGTGTTTTCCCTTTGGCTGTCTGGGGTTTTGGGAGGCATGGCCTGTCTCTGGAAATCCCTCTGAAGAGTCCCATGAGAGAAACCTTCTCACAAGAGGAGAAGTGACTCACGGTGATATCAGGGACAGATTCCTTAGAAGCAGCTCGAGTAACTATTTTTACCATATGCCTTACAGACAACCATCATTTGTCTTTTTCTCCATTTTTGACATGGAGCAAGTAGTTCTTCTTACCACCATGTGGTTATCTGAATTGCTGAGCTGCTGTGCACTTGGATATAATTGTCACAGGGAGCTCCAAATAGCTCCCAGTCTGGAGAGCTTCCAGGCTGGGCTGGCAAAGCTGGATGGGAGGTTTGATCAGTGAGTGTGGCAGGCATGCTGCTGCCTCCTCCAGGGCTGTTCTCTCTTTTTGCTGCCAGTATGTTTCTTCCAGGACCACACCTGGCCTGTCTCCCCACTGCAGGTGTTGTAACACATGCCTGTGGTAGTCTGGTTTTTGAGATCTGTTCTGAGCATCTTGACAATCAGCAAAAAAATCAGTACAGTATTTTAGCAAAGTGGTTTCTAAAGCATCCTCTGTCATCTGTGCAATCAGGAAACACCTCCTATGTACAGGTAGCTGGCAGCACGGGTGGTGCTTCAGCAGGTGAGCCAGGAAGGCATAGCACTGGAGGAGGGTGGGTCTCTTGGCATTTGTGTAGTGTTGCTTTGTTGCCTCTTTAAAACATTTATTATATTCTGGTTGTTTACCTTAGCAGGCCAAGCCAGACCAGTGAGGCAAGCATGCATTTGAATTAGCTTGGGGATTCTGCATGCCAGCTTGATGTAAGCTGTTAAACTGCTGATGAAAAGAGAATTTATCAGCATTCCTTTTAGATGTCCAGCTGTTATCTCCGGAGAGGAGAGTCAAATGTCTAGGAAAAACAATCATGTGTCACCCTGTTCAACTGGAAAAGTCAGAGGGGAGTGAGGGATGGTGCCAGGCTCACTACAGCAGGAGGATATCAGAGGAGGAGTAGGGGTGGAGTGTGGGATGTAAGGTGTGTGCCTTCCCTTCAAAGCAGGAGTCTTGCAGATAGCTATGGACCATGCAGGAGGTGCCTTCCTTCCCTCCCCTTCCTCCCCGCCAAGTAGCCTGGGGCTGCCCTGCTGGCATTGATAGCTCTGCCAGGGATCCTCGGGCCTCTGTCCCCCTGAGCTAGCTGCTCCTGGTGCTGATGCATCAGGGCTTTGAGCCTGCAGAGCTCAGGGGCAGGTGCTGAGCTGAACCTGGTCATCCCACTCCTCAGGGGAAGGCAGGATTTGAACGGTAAGAGGATGTGCCCTAGGGATGGCAAGACTCCTCTGCCTGGCTGTGGGAAAGTTTCTCACCTCTTCATTTGGAGACAGCTCATTGTTCCTCTTTTGCTTCAGATTTGGCAAGAGCTGTGGTGCTCTTGACCCCAGGGCAGAGGGGTGGTAGCTGGTGCTTTCATAAGAAGGGGAGTTAGCTGGGTGCACTCCAAGCCAGGGGCAGAAAAAGCAACTTCTGTGTGCCAGAGAAGAGCAGTTTCCTGTTTGCAGCACTGGGGAATTTTCAATTAAATCAGCAAGAGCAGGAAAATCTGGGAAGACTTCTAGAAGCATATGAAACCTGAACATGTCTGGAAAAGCCCTGACTGGAGGCAAAATATAAAGGTGCTCATGACCTTGCTTACATTACTGTGTGCCAAACATGGTGTCAGTGTGTGGAGGCCAAATTGACAGAAACACAGTTTTCTTTATGGCCCTGGCAGAATTCCCCACTCTCAGAACTGGTAGCATTGAAACCAGAGAACACCAGTTAGCCCCTTCCTATTCAGCCATCCTGAAACAAAAAGCCCTTGAAAACCACTATGCAACTACCCACTGAGTGTTTTGATTGTGAAAATACCAAACAAAAGCCTTTATTACCAGTGTGTTAGGCATTTTGCTGAAAATAGTGTTATTAGCAGATGTGATAGGCTGTAGGCCTTTGACTACACTCATTCTGAGCTTTTCCCTGGAAAGGGAGCAGTCAGGGATTTCCCCAGCTGACTTCTCAGCAGCAGAGAGCCCTTGTGCTGGAAGTGAGCCATGCCCTCAGATCATAGACTTGTTCCCTCTTCTGGGAATACTTGGTCATTTTCTCTGTGCACATGAAGTGTTGTGGCTGTGTTTTCTGCAGCTCCAGCTTGCAGTTGCCACTTGGAGAATGAAGTGTTGGGATAAAAAGCTCTGTTGACTTCTGCAGTCCAATAGATTTGTGAGTCAGGGGCTCAGGAAATTGTGTTCTCTGAAAAATGCTTGCTTCTCCTTTCCTCTTCACATCAAAATACACAGATAAATGCTTTCTTGGGATCACAGAGGTCCATATTACAGCCCTGGAGCACAATATCAGTGTGAGTTTGGTGTGTATACTTCCGTGGGAGTTTCGACCTTGGAGTCTGGAAGACTGTCGGGCAGCAGCAGGCTGTGCCTGTATCAGTAGGATGTTTCATATGTCACATCACGTGCAGTTCCACCCCTGATTTTCAACTCTGACGTGTTCTCTCTGTGGACACATGCTTCATACACAAGATTGAAAATACTCTGCCATATTAAGCCTATAGTGGCTGATTTTCCACATCCTGCAGTCAGGAAAATACTGTGGTGCTGGAAATCCACTTCGGACAACACCTCAGGATTCAGTACCACTCCTGTTCACTGCCTAACTAAGCGATCAGTTTTGAAGAGAAACAAGTAAGGACAACTCTTTCTGACCAAACTGAGGTGATCAGTGATAGAAACTGAGGGAAGCAGAAGGAGTCAGCATTATGAGGCATGGGGTTCTTACCAGCCCCTGAGGTACAGCTCTGAGCTCTCTCATCTGCAACTCAAACAGAAGATGCAGCACCCTGGGGAAAACCTTACATGTTTTTAGTGTGTAATCGTCATTAACCTAGTGCATCTTCATTTCCCAGAATAAACCAAGGTGTTTGCTCTGCCTTTACTGTTGCTGCTGTGTCTGGCTACACAGGTCTGGCTTGTTCTATGAAATATCTCCTGAAGAAAGGGTATTTAAATAGGCAGTTTTAAAATTAGGAACGGGTGTAAATGTAGATCCCTATTTTTGAAACATTTCAGGACATGCCATCAGACTACCAATTGCTTTCCATGAGATTAAGGTTGAGTAGGTGTTATCTAGTGCTGTTTCACTGACTTCAAGACATCATGAAAAGCCAAAAGAAGTACATATATTTTACTGGTGTCAATGTAAATTTGAGTCATCTATAGATTTGAAGTATTACCCACTGTTTCCTATTTGGCTAGAATTTCAGAACTGCCATCTCAAAAGATGTTTAAGTAGCTTAAACAGGGTGCTTACCACTCTGCTGGCTCTGTGTCTTTGACAAGCAGCAAGACAAGGATGTTGGGGAATGTAAAGAAATATAGCTCAGGCTGAACAGGGCTAGTTGAAAGGTATGTGTGAAAAACAGACAAAAGGTGATACCATTGTTTTATCAGGTAACAGTCACCATAGCAACCAAACTTTACCAGGCATGAAGAGTTTGTCTAAGTCTTTCCACTTTGTTCCTTTTCCACACAGCTTTTGTTACAGCAGGTATGTGAAGGACCTCAGCTGCAGTGAACTGTGGCTCTACCAGGCTCTTTCCCATGGGACTTTGTGCATTGTTTTCACAGCCATACCTTTTCTTGTGCATGATGTCAAATCAGCCTCACGAGGTTTTGAGATTTCTCTGCCCATTCAAACACTGTGCATGTTTATTCCATTGGACTTGCTGTTCACCCTAGGTCATCATGCTGAGAAATGGTGCTACTGAGCCTTCCCCAGAGCCTCTGGTAGTGGCAACCTTTGGAGCAGAGAAGCACCAAATTTACCCTACTCTGTTCTGTCACATCAGTAATGCCACAAATGCATTAGGTGTGGCCACTGCCACATCTTGTCTTTTCTTGTTTATGTTCTGGGTCTTTTTCTTCTTGTTTTCATTGCAGAACACAGATTTTGGCTGTAGACGGTGCTGAGCTTTTCCGATGACTGAGACAGGATATAAAAATTAAGATTTACATTTGGGGTGGATGGCAGTGAACTTCTAAATGTGAGGAAGAAAGATTGTATTACTTGAAAGCAGAGAGCGTGTTCATTCGATGAAAGAACGTACAAAGAATACCGATGATCCTTCATCAACAAGGGCCCTCTTATGTCCTTTTTAATCCGGCTGGTAAACCAGTGCCTGAGTGTGTTGGGATAGACGGCTGACTTGGAATATTTCCCCGGCTGACTTTGTGAAAGCCCTTCTGTTGCTGCTGGAGCCGGGCGCTGTCCTCTCCGGTGGTAAAAGGCTGCCGTACCCAGGCCTTCCTGGGAACTGCAGGCTGCTGAGCTGGGATTTCAGGCGGATCTGTGTGGCCTCTGCAGAGCTGGGGAAGCTTTCGCAAACTTCAGGGTACTCATTCCCGTTGGGCTTATAAGGGAGCTGGCAGTCATCTCATTATTGAGATGAAAACAAATGCATTCACACAGCAGCACTGCAGCAACGCAGGAGGGAGATCTGGATCACTGCAAAGTGGTTGTAGGCAGCAAAACACAGACTCCATGTAAATACACAAAGTTCCCAAGTCTAAGGTTTGATGCTGGAAAATCTATGGACCAGTTGAGCCAGCTCCATGTTGTTCTTAAAACACTGTGTTTTGGTTTTTTTTTTTTTAGTTTTCCCCCCTTCTCTGAATCTTACTTTTTTTTTTCCCTCTGGGCTATCTATGCTGAGAGTTTGGGTCACAGAGGAAAGCTCCTGGAACAGTCCCATGTGTGTAGGAGTGGACTGAGCAAGGTATCAGGCATCAGCCAGCAGCTCTGCAACAGGGAGCTCCACAGGAAGAAGCACCTGCCCTGTGCCACATGCTTACCTGGGAAATGCTTTTTAAACCCAGCTTGATTCCCAAGCTGTAATGCTTGCTCCTGCCCAGAATTTCTGTTTTGTTCACTTTTTCTTTCCCTCGTAGATATGTATGTAATGTGAAAATATTATCGGGTACCTTATTTTCATTTTGTCACACTTCATGTACTTAGCTTTTGTTTCACAGTCAGTAAGTAAGTTCTGATAATTATATTAGCATTTTGTGTATCTTTGTGCTTATTTCTTAGTGTGATTCAATGCATACAAGACCATGATCTGCCAGAGAAGTTTGTTTACTCTTTTGTCTGCTCTGCCTCTGATCTTGAATTCTAAAATGGTGAATGTTACAAATACCAATCTTTGAAAAAGTTTAATGTAAGAACTGCCTCCCGTATTATCCTAGTAGAAGTATGGAAAGTATTTTCAGCATGTCAACCCAGCACAAGACAACTACTGATGCACTTCCAGGCTGAAAGGTTATTTCTGTTTTGAAAATAGTTTTCTACCTCCTTTCCTCCTGATCCAGGGAGAAGAAATTGAAAGCAAGAGTACAGGAGTTAGTGAGTGCTTTGGAGAGACTCACGAAGAGCAGTGAAATCAGACATCAGCAGTCTGCAGAATTTGTTAATGATCTTAAAAGGGCAAACAGGTAAAGGATCTACCAGCAGATGGATACACCATTGACTTTTTTTTTTTTTTTTTTTGCTATGTTCTTGCAAAGCACTGTAATAGTCCCCTTTGCTTAATGAGAAGTTTCTGGATGCTCATGTTCCATCCACATGTTGACACTCTAGGGTTATTGTTAGAGATGGGGGAGGCATAAACTTCCCCTGTAGGCCACTGGCAACTATGTAGTTAAGAACAGAAAGCAGGAAAGTGGGTTAATCTTAAGGGAGTTACTATTAGAGATTGCACAGTTAAAAAAGGAAACAAAAGATCTATGAATCGGTTACTTTGTTTGAAACTGCTCCCTTTTCTTTGGCTTCAGCCTCTTCATTTATAACCTGTCTTGGATAGTCACACCTAAATCCTGTTGCTCACTCAGGGCATTTTACTTGCACTGTGTTTGGATGGTCTAGGACCATGGTGGACTGCAGCTGCCCTTTGTGCAAACAGCCTGTCACTCACAATGTAGTTTTCCTTAAAGTATATTTGGAAGCCTTTGTGCTGAGAAGCAGCACCCTTCTCAAGCTTTCTGACCCAGTCAAGGTGAAGGCACAGAAGCTATTCAGCAGCTAGCAAATTAGCGGAAGATGCCATCCTCCAAATGTAAATCCTATATTTTTTTAAGTAAAAAATGCAAAATCAGTCCTGGGTTTTCTAAGCAGATTCTGGCCATGCAATGTTTTTATAAATCATGTTTAATGTTGTGGTATCTTGACTCACAAACAGTGCTATGAGAGGTCATCAACAGCAACTTCGATTTGCGTCTTTGAACATGTTTAGTTTTCTTTACCAGTTTACTGATAAAGGTGTATACTTTCCCCAGGAAAGACACAGACATTAGCATTAATTTGGGTTTGGATCAGAACATTTGGATCTAATCCATTTTAAAGCACTGGTAAATTTTGGGAAGGTGATCAGTACCCAGCTTTTGGAGTTCCTTGAAGGTGGGGCTTTGGGGTAGATTTTTTGTAGCACTTGCTCTGAACAAGCCTGTTTGAACTACCTTGTATACCTTGTGTTTTTAACAGCAACTTGGTGGCAGCTTATGAAAAAGCAAAGAAAAAGCATCAAAATAAGCTGAAGAAACTGGAATCACAAATGATGGCCATGGTGGAGAGACATGAAACCCAAGTAAGAATGCTCAAACAAAGAATAGCTTTACTAGAAGAAGAGAACTCTAGACCACACACCAATGAAACTTCACTTTAATTGCATCTCTTTAAAGGATGCTTAGTGCCATTACAACTTTCTTTGTTTTGGAGGTTGACTTTTAGGTAACTTCAAATGCTAAAAGCTCTGATTGTCAGTGTTGACAAAACTTAAAAGCACCTGCTCTGGGATCCCAGAGAGGTGTCATGGGGATAATAAAAGTGTTAACCTTAAGGACTGTTTCATAATGTAAAATGGCAGTGCCTGAATCATGCTGTAGTTGTCTACATTGTGTGGTTACGTCTGTATTCATACAGCTTCTCGTCCATTTTATCGTTGTCCCGTGAGAGACAGTGTCACACAGCAGAATAATTCATGTTAAGAGGTTTTCATTTGGGTAGTTTGGAGATCATATGAGAGTTTTCCCAATCCTGGAGCTCCCTCTACTCACAAGTCCATCCTGTAGCCTCAAGACTCACTGTTGTGGTTACACCACCAAACAGGCAGCTGCAGAGTGGGGAGATGACGGGCTGGCTGGCTTTTCTTTTGCTCGCCGTGCAGATCAGGTAGGAGAACTCCTGTTGATTTGGGAAAAAAAAATAAGAAATTGTAGTTGCATCTCTGAAAATTATGATAAAGGTGTGTTGCTTACAGTGTGTTAGAGGGCCAAAGGCTGTGGGTTTCACCATGCCGCACAGACAGCCTGTGCCAAGAAAGGGTAAGAAATTACAGGAGACCTGCTGGTACTTACATTGCATGGTGATTGCAACTACTTTGTAAAAAAATTTGGTTTTTCTTGCTATATCCACTATATCCAAGGTTTTCTTTAAGAAACTGGGCCATTTTTGTCATGTGTATTGTGCTTATTACATCTTACTGTGATCAAGAGGTAGAATGTCTTCTTTTGATACTTTTTTTTTTGACCAAAAAAGGTACTTATAAGGAATGTACCTGTTTAATATTGAATTAATAGGCACAAAACTATAAATGTGTAGATATATGGATATCCAGCCACAAACAGAATGTGAATGGTGAAGTCTTACAGCTTCTTAGGTTAGTTTTTGTTACTGCTAACATTCTCTTGTTAAAATCATGTATTACTGTATTATCAAACTGACTGAAGTGCAAATTTTGGCTTGTTAGGTTAATGAACATTAAGCAACTTATGGGGATCAGGTTGATTTCTGTAGGGGTCCAAATACAGGAGTCTGCCATAGCACCTGTTATATTCAGAATTTGCTTATTTTTGACAGAGTATGTAAAACAGCTGTATGTGTGTTTCAAAAAGCCAAGCTAGAGTTCTTTCACTATGTTAACCTGCTGCTGTGTTATGCCTCTGCTTTGCATTTTCCAGGCTGATTTCCAGTGAATCTGATTTCAGGAGATATTTATCCTTTTTGCTTTACATGTTGAGAGTTGCACCTCAAGTTTTTTACTAGCTATTTACAGTTATGATAACTTCTGTCATTTATTCCTCCCATTACTAGTAATAAGGAAATACTTTTAGAGGACTTTTTTTTTTTGCACACTGTTGGGTTAGGTCAAGCAGACAACACAGTTGTGGGAATTTGTGTTCAGAATATGGCATTATTGTTTAAGTCTTGGTTTCATCTGGAACTGTAGCAGTTGGTTTTCCATCTCTTACTAGTGTAGCTGCTGTTGGCTTCTATCCTTAGTCATTCCTACTTCTCTGGAGTCTGATACATCATCCACAAAGCCAGCATCACATGTGATTGATTGCAACAGCAAATTAAAACAATGCTGATGTACTAGTTTGAAAACAAACCAGTGGGAGGCACCAAGTCAGAATAATAATTTAATAGGGAAGTTAAAGAAAAAAAAAAAGGAAAAACCAAAAACACTAATTCAAACTGACAGAGTCAGGATACAAACCTGACACTCTGTTAGTCAGTGTGGTGGTAGCAGTCCGATGAAGTGGTGGCTGCAGTCCTCCTGAAGTGGTGGATGTGGTTCTGTTGAAGCAGTGATCCTGTAGAAGGGTCTGCTCCTCCTCGGAAGGTCCAGCAGTGGCTGTGTAGCTCCTGTCCTCTGGGAATCCAGTGGAAAGGTGTCTGTGCTGTTCAGAATCTCAGATTATATGCAGGATGGAATGCTTGGTTCCTCTTCCTGGGTGGAGCATCTCACAATAGCATGATGAGTCCTGAGGCAGGGCATTGATGGGCCATTGACAGAAAGATAGGGAGGAAGCCAGGAAAACACTGCCCACCTGGTTTCAACAGCTCATGAGGATGGTAACAGAATATACTGCAACCCAGGACAGCTGATTTCAAAATTTTTAGATAGTGATGTTCTGGTTTTGATCAGTCCTCTTTCTCAAAATAATTGCACTTCTTAATTTATAATGTGAATACAAATTTTTGCAAATGAGTTTCTTAAGGGAGGAGGCACATTGATTTCTTCTGTCTTTATGGTTCTGCTTAGCATCTCTCTATGATATTTCATTTTTTTGGCCCAATTTTCTGACCCCCAGGAAGATGGTGGTTTGCTGTCAGCTTCGGTGGTAGCTGAGCACACTCGTTCTGAAGAAACACAAAGTATCCACCATGTGCTGAGGCAGAAATGCAGTTACACTTTTGTCTTGGGCATCTGCAGCACCTGTGTGACTTGAGGTCACCTCTAATGTCCATGTGAAATACATTTCACTGAAGAGGACTAGGAACCACTACTGCACTGGGCTGCCTCTTAGGCTTGGTTTTTCTCCCCCTATTTAGAATAATGGAATCACAGAATGGTTTGGATTGGAAGGGACCTTAAAAAGCATCTTGTTACAACTCCCTTCTGTGGGCAGGGGCCCTTGGACACTTTCAGGGATGGGGCAGCCACAACTTTTCTGGGCAACCTGTGCCAGTGCCTCAGCACCCTCACAGTAAAGTGTTTCTTCCATTAAAAAGTTCAGATACTCTTATACAGAGGCATAAAAAGCTGCAGCCTCAGTGCCTTTTTCCAGGCCCATCAGAATTTGCTGATTCTGTTTCACTATGTTTAGCATGTATCTTCCCTGCCAACTGTGTTCTAGAAGTTCTTTAGAATAAATTATAAATCATGAGTAAATATAAACCACTCCCATTTTTTCCCTATAAGGGTTGTAGGTGAAAAAGCAGCACTGGTACCACCCAGCCTCAGCAGTAGCCATATTTTGCCATCCCACCAATTTAGTTATTTGCCTCAGCAAGCAGCTGTTGCATCATTGGTTGGCATACTGGAAAAGATCAACAGGGAAGTGGTCACAGGTTTAATGTTACTGTGAAAACTGTTCAAAAGTGATAATCAGCTGCAGCGCCAGGGTACTCCATTAAAATGGCACCAACCCTCAGAAAATGCCATAAAAACACGCTCTTTTTATGCAACTCTGAAGTACCAGCACACCAGAAATACCTGTGTATCAGTTACATCAGTTACAGCAACTTAACTCTCTTAACACTTGTTGTAGAAATAATAAATTTGCAAAGCCAGAAAGAGGTGGTTCTTGCCAACTTAAGTCCATTCATGAATTAATGACTGGATTTTTTTTTGTTTTCTTAAGTCACCAGAGTGCATGAAACTTTGTATTTCACAGAGTGCTCAGAAAAAAATTTGCTTTTTTTCTAATTCTGTGACATAAGTCTTCACCAGCTTGAATGTACTGTTAGCTACTGCAAAGCACGTGTGACTAAGTTTGCATTCATGTCATGTTCTACTGGTTTTATTAGAATTTTCTCCTCCTTTAATACTACACCATGAATTGTAACTTTAGAAACTTTTCACCTTACTGAATTAGCTTTAAATGTTTGCTACCTTTTAGTTTCCTAGCAGCTGTAAAATAGCTATTTTGTGTTCATTTGATATAGAATTGTAAAAACTGCATTTATTTATACAGAGGCATTTATAATACTTATTTTACAAATGTTCTTATATTCTGAATAAATTTCTAATGCTGTTGCTTTGCCTTGGGAGTTGTTTCACCATGGCTTGTCACCTTACTGTTGAATGGGACTACCTTGGCACAAAGGTATCTCATTTCCAAGATAAGTTACTGAGGGAAATGGTTTGACATTGTCAGGAAAGTTCACTTAGTAGAGCTAGGAAAAGTTGTTAAGAACTCAGATCTGGCCACTGGTTTTAGCTGGGCTCAAGAACATCAGTACTTCTTCCCACAAATCCTCTACAGCTTCAATGAACACTTTATAGAAATGGAAGGGCACATGTGAAACTGTTTCCACACATCCAGTTCTTTTAATAACAAGTTATATGTACCAAAACAAAATACTCAATATTACATAAATATCCTAAAATCACTGATTGAAGTTCACATACTTCCTTTTTCCAGTATGTGTAACACTTTTTAAATTCTTTTTTCCATTGTGTTGAATGGGCTCCTCATCCACCTTTACAACTGACTTTAAAAAATATTCCTTTCCTGGCACTAGCTATAATCACTGCTGCTGACTGGCTTAAGGCAACACGTAAACATGCTTCAGTGAAAGAAGAACCTGTACCAGCAGCACAGGCTTCGCATTTCACAATGACCAGCAATCCTTATATTCATACTTCAGTAAGTTTATTTATAAAGTAATTTAATTTTACAGAGGAAAAAATAACAATATAGAAGAAAATGAAAACTTGGTTGTAGTCTCTTAAATGGTGTGCTTCGGTTTCTGAATCAATTCATAACAAAATCACAATTGTCAGTACAGCAGATGTTACAGGTAGTTACAGATTTTATTTAATACAGTTGAAGAGCTGACTAATGCAAACTTTCTTCAAAATAACATAATGGAAGTTGAATAAAATCTGTAATGATTTTAACCCTTTAGCTGTACGTACTTTCTACTTCATTAGCACTGATGTTCCACTTACACACAGAGGAAAACAGATCGAGTTCTTGAGCTTTGAACAAACAGGAAGACATCACCCTTCATGCATGAGCCACACCACAGAGCACTGGCTCCTGTTTTCTGCGAGGCATGCAGTGCTGCCCTGAAAAGTGTCATCTTTTGGAAGCAATATCCACATCTGGGTACTGGAACAAGAACACCAGTCGAGCATTCTGCCTGAATTAACAACCCCCCACACCTTCTTCGGGGTGGGTGGGGGGGCGAGGGGAGTGGTGTTTCTGTTCTGCTTTTTAATGGTAAAAGTGCCTTGCAAACCCAGCTAAACTGCTCCTCAGGGATGAAGTTCAACTTCCATATAGTGCAGTGCCATGCAGACACAGTAAAGTTCTGTTGCAAGTACTGGCATGAGAAGTATTTGCTAAGAGTTCTTAATCATGCAGTTTTCCATACTTTTTCTGCATAACAAAATTATGTAACCCACCAGTAAGACTAGTAAGTAACTCCACAGTTTAGTAATTTTGATCAAACATGCTTAAAAAAATTGGCAAAGTTTTTCTCACTCTTGGAAATGTGTCATAGAGAACTGTGTTTGCAGGATGTTTTTTCTTAAAAAGCTATTAATGCCTTATTTTAAAATGATTATTTCTCCATGAGCTGTAATCATTTTCTCAAAGGCACTGAACTGTAACCCATACTGGAAATAAGAAGCTAGTTCTTCTGATCAACAATATAAATGCTTAGAAATGACAAAATACTCTGTTTTCAATAAAATCCATAGAGACCTTTTCAAATTTAAACATTCTGCACTCTGTGAAATGTTTACAATTACTTAAAAGGAAGTGCTTTTTTTCCTGGAAGAAGTGAAGGAGGACTTGAAGACACTTTTGACTTCTCAGAAGCATCCAGAGCTGAGAACAATTTAAAGATAAGGGTTTCTGTAAAGCTGAATCTGTACAAAAAAGTTAAGTCTCACTGAACCTAACATTTTCAATGGAAAGACAAGTTAAACCCCAAGCGTTTTGTTTTATTGTACTGCTACCAATCTGGCATAGTTCCTCTGGTACAATCCTGAATATGGCCAATGTAATTGTTGTTTATGTTGACTTCCTTTTAAGTTCACAACCTACATGAAAAAGTGAAATGCACACACAGCACAAATCCTACTGCATCTATCAGTGCTTACGTATGGAATTAGGAACAGTGCAAAGACTAGCATTTAGCCTACTTCCATTCTTGAACTACACTATTGCTATAAATGCATAAGAACAAAAACCTATTATGGAAGAGTTTCTAAGTCTAATTTACTGTAAAAGCACCTTCAGTTAGTTTGTATAAATTCATCATATCTTAAATAATTTTGGTTGTTTCAAAAGCTGAAATACTGTAATAACAAAAACAATTTGAAATTATGAACTCATGTATAAGCACCAGATTATTTAACATTTACAGTGCAAGACTTAAAATTGGTTTATTTACAAAAATTAAATCAAGAAGAGAGTCTATTCTACTAATTCTCAATAACTATGAGCTTCCTAACACATTTAGAATATAACCTCCTAACTTAAAACATGAAGGCACCTGGCTTAACCTCTGGAAGAGAAACCTGTTGCTCAGAATTTGTAACAAAACCCCAGGTATATGAGGATTCAGCAACCCACTGACCCCAAAACTGGGGAGTCAGTTACCCCTGGAGCAGCAGTGCTGTCTTGCACCACAGGATAGTGGAGTTTGGATTCTTAATGTAGACTCTTTGCTCTTCGCACCATAATGACATGACTGCTAAAGCAAATCACTACATTAAGTAAAGGTTGGAAGAACTCTGTTCTTATCTGAAATTACAATCTGAGAGCAAGTATGTTAGAAGTAGCCAGACCCGAAGCCTGCCTTGTTTTCAGAAGTAACTGTTCCATCTATCATAGCCACAGGTGGGTGAAGGAAAAACACTAATTATTGTTCTCAAATCAACAAATTAGTTCAGGAAGGTTGGAGCACAGCACAGAAGCCTGCAACAGTGATTAGGCCCAAAATTTCATTAGAAACTATTTACGCACGTTTGGTCAAAAGAATTTATATTGTGTTAAAAAATAATACTTTGATTGTGCAATAAATAAAGCTATTTCCCGTCTCCAGAACCACTGTTGCCAGACTTCAAACTCTGCAAGACAGTAACTTTGAAAAGCTGGATGATTGATGTACATCAGGGAGCTGAAGTCAGCAGCAGTTCAGTCACTTAACTGGGCAGGCCACTCCTCAGTCCAAAGTCGAAGTATAGAAGCATTCTGAGAAGGAGAGATGCTAAAAACCTCATGCTAAAGCAGGGAACTGATGTAGTACTAGAAACTGCACACTAGTACCAGATTCCTAGCACCACACAGCTTCAGGTTTTTCTGCTAAATGTTCCTTTACTCCGTAAATGGATTCCAAGAACACTGACCATTCATAATCTGCATAACCCCCCTACCATGGCAGCACTCTCAAATTGACAGTGTTTGTTTTTCAAGTATCTATACACCAGCTCTCGGGTCTGACATGCAAAGAGTTCCTATTTCCCTGTGTCTAGCTCCTGTAAAGTAAAAACTCACAGAACTAAAGCATGTATCTCACTTGCTATTTCTTCACTGCTTTATGGGAGATAATGTAAACAGTACTTCTAAACTTAGAAATACAATTATAAAAGGATGCTGAAATAAGAACACAAAAAATAGTAAACAAAACGTTCACTGTGCAGGGCATGACAGAGCCCACAAAGTGGATCACATGCCACCACACTTACATAGTATTAGAATAAACCTTACTAAGAAAGCAGAAAGCAATGCTACTACAGGAAACTGTACCCTTATACAAAGAAGTTATTGCATATTTATCACATTTATTTGCAACTCACATTAAGGCTAGGTTTACTAAAATCATGACATATGCATAAGCTTCACTTTGGGTTGCTTAATGAAGCAACCAATGTCTCTTATACTAAACCAACCTTTCACTAAGAAGAAAAAAATGACACAGTAAACAGAGGGCAGCCAGCATCTCCTATTCATAGAACATGCTCCTATTGTTCTAAAGACTTCCTCTTGCCTGGGACAGGACTTCCCAAACAGATGACAGATGCTCCAAGTTCACTGTTTCATCAACATCCCCATTATTTCACAGAGCACTAAATGATCTATAACTAACTTATCGGAAAAGTCAACTTATTTATAAAAAGATTTCCACAGCCTGTTATTTAATTATGCCTTAGGAGAGTCCTGTTAACTCCACAGGCAGTAGCAGCCTCAGGATATGATACAAACTTCTGCCTCACCATGAGTAAAGGCACTTTTGCTGGGAAATCAACTAAAAAAGAACTAAAGAAAAAACTAAAGATTAGTTTTCACCTGAAGCTGAATAATGCAACCTCCTCCAGCATTATCCTACCTTCTCATTACTCTTCTTTGTCATCGTATGGCCTTTGGATACATTTAAGAAAAAATAAAGAAAATAAAAGTGAGTCAAAGCTAGATTGAGCTATTTCACAATTTGGTCTTGAAAAACAAGGCCCTCAGAACCCTTGTCCTCCAGAAGGAAGACATGCTGTAGTCCATTTCTCCTGTTGACTGACACAGAAGTTGAACACTCACATGGCCAAAATTATTACAGCGTTAGAGTTCCAAATCACCTGCTGCCAGACAGGTGAATAAACCAGGAGAAAGTTCTAAAGCTATTTCTGAGGAAAACACAAGTTAACACATCAGGTAGGGTAGATGAAGTAGGGTGGTTAAAGGAAGACCAGGATTTTGGTTTTGGATGACATATATGAGTTGCATAAAAACTCAGTGCATGTACATACACTACAAGGGCGTAGTTCATTCAACCCATGAAGTTATCAATCACCTCTATTCTAGAGAAAAGTCCATTTTTAAATCTGGGACATGCTTGCTATCACAAGCTGCTGTGACAAATTATTTCAGTGCATTTCTCTCCACTGCAAAGCACATGCTCAAAACCCATTGACTTGAAGGTGATTTAACAGCTCATCACCTCAACTCTTACAGGTTTTTTGTTCCTCCCCTCCATCCCCACCCTATCTTTCCTGTTTTTCCTAAGAAAGCACTGTAGCTGAAAATGAGGCTAGATCATTTAAATGCTAACTGCAAGTGCAATTCAATACTACTGGATATATACAGAGCAGATACACTACACAAGAGATCTGAGGACAACAGCACAGAATACAATACTGAACACCCTTGGAATAGTTATTGGAAGCCTGATTAAGCTGTTCAGTGTCACACAATGCCTCTATTATCCATGCACCTGCCTTCCTCCTCAGCAAGATCTACAAAGGGTTATTTACATTCAGTATAAATTCTACACAAGTAACCTCTCACAGACAAGTTTAAGCTTTTCTTCTTTTGCAAGCAGCTGCTTGTAACTTCCTCTTATGCAGCTGTGGGCAATGCACAAGAGTTAAGTTTAGACACTTTTGAAGGGCTGAGTTCTACCCAGTTTGAGTGTCGTTATTGAAGACCAAGGAGGAGTAGGTACAAAAAGTCAACGTGATACAGATTTGACTCAAGTACTAGTGATTGCCAGCCAACAAAATCTATCAGTGTTAAGGAGGGAAGGTATCTGGGGCAAACAATCAGTACAGAGAAAGGATGACAGGCTGAGGCTAGGTTTGAAATGTGCAACTTGGTTTCAAAATCACTAGGACAGAGGTGTCCTCTGAGAATTAGTTTCATTGCCACTGCTTAATATTGCAATGTCCTACAAAATAATGACTAACAAGTCCAATAATTTACATCAGAACAATTAAAAGGTTAGCAAGCTGGTATACTCCAACAGTTAAAAAAAGTCAATGACATTCTACAAAACACACGGCAAGTTAAAATAAAAAAAAATTTTAAAACCACAAAAAATAAAATACAAGTAAAAAGAATGCCCTCTAATGCACAGCTAGGAACAAGTGAACTGAACATTGGAAAGGTACTTTTGTGGACAAAGGCTAGACTGCATTTAAAGTGCAACACTTGACTATGCCACTCCCATACTGCAAAGAGAACAAACCCTTCCAAACCAGCAGTCAGTCCCTGCATTGCATTTAAAAACAAACAAACAAAACAAAATAAAAAACTCCTGAGAAAGAGTAAGGCTGGATAAGAAACCCCCTCAATTGCAACAGGCAAGTCTGATTCTTATTCCTAGTAAGTTTGCTGTCAGAGGTCAAAACTTTTCATTATGGCATCATGGTCAAACTTGAAGCTCAAGAAAGCTCTTGATGAAAAAGCAAATTTGTAATGGCCATTGCATGCCACAGAATGTCCCTCTACATGTTCTGGCAGTGGGTCTTCACTGGAGCAACACATCTCATATGCTGCTTCTGCTTAAAGAGAAAAAAGCATGAAAAATTTTAAATGGGCAGTTGACAATAAAAGTATAAGTAACAACACAAAGCCATACCTCAAACCTATATTCAATTAATATTTATAACCAAACCTGTATGTTTGATCATAAACAGAAGAAGAGTCAAACAGCCATATTTACAAGTTGTCTAGAGGCTAGAATAAATCTTAAAAGTCACTGCAATCTGGAAACGCTTTCAACAGCCAGTTTTACACATATAATATTGTTTCACGAGCCATTTCTTAATAAGGAGGAAAAATATTGGCACTATTTTCTGAACAGTAAGTAAAGAACTGTGTGCACTCTGCTGCAGCTTATTACTAGCAGGACAGAAAGCCTTGAAAAAACACTCAATTACCAGCACTGTGTTGACTTAAATGCTATTTTCCTAAACTAGCTTTTAATTATTTTTTTACTCAGCCACTTGGTGTATCAGTCAGCCTTTATAATTAAGGAGAAAAATTGCAAAACCAACATGAAAACAGTATCTTTTCCATTAAAAAACAAACAAAACCTCAGACTACCTTGGAAAAACATGGCTTTATAAGATTTGGTAGCTTGGCATGAGGAAAAACCCTCAACCATCATTATTCGGGTGCCTTCAGCCTGCAGCACAGGGCAGTGGATGAAAATTCTGACTGCACTTGCCTGTTTCAAAGTTATCTTGAAGTCTTCTTGGATTAAGCCTTTTTTCACATTTCTGGTGAAGAGAATGACCATAGATTACACATTTTATGATAAAGAAATGACATTGTATTTTTCAGGGATATAGTTTAAGCATCATCTAAAAGGCATGCTGGTTATATTTGCTTTGACACATCTCATACATTTTACCTCTAACTCAGCAGGAATTCTGTCATGTTACTTTATGTAGCAAACATACTTTAAGTCCACAAGTCTTTCAGAAGCATGCAACCTTTTAACAGTCAAAAAAACATTTTTAAAATGTAGACTTTTATGGGAAATTTTTGAGTACTTTCTAACTGTTTTAAGATGGAAGGGTCTTGCATATGATGGTGTGGAATCAAAGTTGTGCATGCTTAAGTCCACTCTTCAATCAGCTTGTCCCAAAAAAAGGCAAGGGGAATGTATTTGCAAACATGCTGCTACTGCCAATTAAATTAACAAGCTTTAGAGACACAAACTTAGAACTCTCCAGGGAAGAGCTAGTTTAGGCCCAGGTATTGCTGCTGTAAGTACACAAATACAGAAAAAACATGGCCCTTTGCACTCTCTGCAAATTAAGAGTTTTCTGGTCTTCAAATTACATCAGAAAATTATCACTGGGACACAAAATATTTAAACTTCAGAAGTCTGACAATCATGAAAATACAAGTGAAACAGAAAAAGAGAAATACTTAGATGTCTATGAAGAGCCTACAAAATAACTGTGAGGCATTAACAATTCCACTTGTTTTCATGAGGGTCCTACAGATTACCATTACAGTTTTTCCCTATGCATCCAAATTTCTGGCGAGTCAATTCATTCTTCTATACTCAGACTCAAACATAACTAATCATTTCTTGCTGCAAGGATTTTACAGGACGAGTTTATGGTTTCTATATGTTTACATGAATAAGAGAAAGAAGGCAATAACCACAAGTCAGAATGGGAAGAATCTATTTTACAGCCTGTAAACAAGAAGAACTAAAGTCTGGAGAAACCCACTGAGCTGCATGGAGAACTGGGGGCTCACTGCTGCACAAGAGCCAACAAAATATACAGAAGAGCCATAAAAAACAGGGAATCAAAAGCACATTCTACTATAAAAGGGAGCACAGCCCAGTGAGTCTTCTCCCATCGAGAAGAACTGAACAAACACAATTAGTTACTGCAAAAAAAAGTAACAAAGTGTGTGATAACGGAATTTGCAAACTGCTGTAAACAGCTCTACTGTATGATTAAAAAAATTATATAAGATTCTGGCATTCAAGCCAAGTTGCATCTCAACATTTTTGCTGCAGAGAAGGGAAATAATAAGCATTTGAACTACCATGTTTTAAGTGTTGCATAACAAAACCCCATGCTTACAGTAAGACATCATACATGAATAAGTAAGACATGTACTACTCTGAGTTATTACTGCACACTATAGAAGGCTTTTAAATGACCGGAAACTGGAAAGCTTCAGAATTGTGTACTGAAGCAGCTGACAAATTTTCAACAGCTAGCATTACTTCTAAAATGCAAACTTTGAAACTTAGTATGTTTGTCTATAGATGTGCATGCATACAAGGTAAGAAATGTTACATATCTACAAACACATATCAAATACTCTGATCTAATGTACTCTTCATAGATATGCACTCTATTTTGTTTCAGCAGGACATTGTCCTGGACATTTGTTAAGCACTACTGGAACCTATTAATGACACAGCCACTGTATATTTCTTACCAAGGTATGGTTTTGCTTAACTGGCTGACTGTGCAGTCCATTTGTTCGCTTCTTTTGGCTGGAAGCATCTTGATTTTGCTTTCTGCCATTGTTTCTCAGGCTCTGACTCTGCTGTTTAG
Source organism: Lanius collurio (assembly GCA_020086605.1). Classification (NCBI taxonomy): domain Eukaryota; kingdom Metazoa; phylum Chordata; class Aves; order Passeriformes; family Laniidae; genus Lanius; species Lanius collurio. The sequence continues at coordinate 3,640,858 of JACBWW010000008.1, read as the reverse complement.
TCCAAAATAAGTAGAGGGAAGAGTTTAAATGGCAGAATTGGACATCATTGCACTTCCTAACTGAAATTTCCCTCCAAGTAACTTCAAAACATGTCAACAGCTTTTTTTGCAGACAAACTGAAGCCCACTGAAATTAACCAAACATATACTCAAGCCACAGAGCCATCAGATGTTACTCATTCTCTCTTAGACTATGACATAATTATTATACAATAAATTCAGTTAAATTCCCATGCAGTGATGCAGATATACTAGAGATAACACCAAAATGGCAAGTACTAATTACTATCTGTACATGAAAGAACAACAATTACTACCCGATACCACCACCTCTAGTGTGAGATAAATCAGAGGATCCCCAAGAGTATTCCCTCATTCCATGCTTTCATTTTTGCATGCTGTGGAGATGAAATTCACTATTTTTGTTCTAGAGAGGAAACCTGTATGAACAAAGGCATCTGTTTTAAATAGTCTAGATACATATGTTTGCCTAAGAAACAACCTACCTTTATTTTCAAAACTTCAGACACCTCAGCATGATTATATGGCTTCTGTGGCTGTTTTGGTTTCACCCACTGCTCTCCTGAAAAGCCATCTGTAAACACCTGTTGACTACAGCGAAGTTTGGATCTAGTAGAGGAAAACAAGGACAGTTTACAACCCAACTTCAAGTCTACTGACAGCAGAAAACAAATAGGAAAGCTTTTTCTACTTTTTGAGAGCAATCTGGAGGACAAGCTTAAGTAACCTAGTATGGAAACTCTAATAATGCTCATTGCCATTTTTATTCTCCACAGACAAAAGGCCAGGTCCACATTAACATTTGTTCTGTTGTTGTCAGTGTTGGTGTTGCCCTGGCTCAAAATACTGGAGCCCTCTCATAGGGACTACAGGTTTTAAGGTTTGCTCTACCACTTTCCACTCAGATGAATCTAAAGCCAGCAGCATTTGTTCCCCAACTGATCCCCACAGGTTTTATCTAGCTAGCCACTTCTTAGAGTACTTTACAGTCCTACTGTAGAGAGCCAAACTGTTCCTGTGCAGAAGTGCCAGAAGTATTGAACTTGAAACAGTGGAAGTTGTCTACTTGCTTTAGCTTCTGGATTTTTGATTCCCATAAACAAGACTGAGGAAATAATCTAAATTCTGTCACCTGTGTATCATGACATTAATTAAGTTCTCACCTTATTTACCCTATGATATAAGTCAACATTTGTATTTTTTATTATTAACCTATTCTATTACTGGAACATGAGTACTTAGAGAAAGAGAAAAGGAGAAGCAGCTTTGTATGACCAGTGTTTTATAAGAAAGAATATAGAGGTGTTAAACTGACCTGGTTCTTACCTAGCTTTTTCCAAGTTGGGCTTAGAGGGCATGCTCCCTGCAGATGAAAATCCATTGTCGCTGTCTGAGGAGTCTCCATTCCTTCGGGAAATCCATTCCCTCAATGGCCTGTAAGCAAGGAGAAGTACAACAAGATCTACTTACCAAAACAAATCTAAAGAATTTAAAGTTGTCTGAAAGACCTTGGCCTAGCATTTGCTTCATCTCAAACATACCTGATGAAAGGAATTGCCATAAAAAATTTGTTAGGTGCCAAACCCAGCTTGGACTTTGGGGTCATGTCATTTCTGTGGCATGGTAATTTGTCGATGGAAAACCACTCAATATTCTAGAAAACAAGAAATAAAATCAAAACACCCTCTATTGTATCCTTAGCAGAATGTTACAAACGTATATCAGCTGCAATTATTTCCCTTAATTAAAAAATTATCATGGAAGACTTAAATTAACAGGCCACAACAGCGTTTTTCACAAAAGGTTAATTAACTCTTCTGACTGCCACTACAGTAGCAGATAGTACAGCACAAACTCATTGCATGAAATCGCACCTAAAATATGAAGGTATTAAATCAGCAACTAAATACTGAATAAGAATTTCATAAACAACCAAACCACTGCACAAAGAATGCCATAAATAAATGTGGCTTTTAAAAAATTTCAATAACTTTTTACTTAAAATGCCATCAATACTGGACCACCAATACTCATTCAAAAGTAAAAAGGGTGTTTAGTTTGACAGTAAGTTTCAAGTTTTGTTATAAAAGAAAAAAAATCCATGGTGATAGGAAAGGACTCTTGTTACTGTTAATACATTTTAGTTTTAATAATTAAATAGTACACTTTGCAGATGGGGACCAAAATCAGGAATTCTGACCGCAGAGAATGTAGAACTCACATGAGATCTTCCATCACAGAATCTACTCCCAAAGCCCCAGGTCCAGACAAGATGCAAATTATGGAAATAAGTTACAAACTGAACAAGTTTTCAGTATAGTTCTACAGGGAATACAAAACCAGCCTTACTGGCTGCATTAGATCAGATGAAGACAAAGTTTCAAAACTCTGTCACTGCATGAACTCTTCAACATTCCCACACATATGGTCACTGTTCTACAAAGGGAGATATTTACTGTTCATTTTTAAAAACCCTCAAATTTCATTTTATTTCATATTTTGAAAAACAGGTCTCTAATGCAAAAAATTAAGTCCTGTCCAGTCAACTACTTTCCCTATTTAGAAAGCAAGATCCATGTTGCTATGGGGAATTCTTGCAACAAGTATTAGACAGCTACGCTCATGGGAAGGAAATATGGAATGATATTTGGTAGGTGTTCAGAGATGTTTATTCTCTCAGCCACATGGTCTGCTGGTGATCTCTTGAGTCACGGGACAACCAACATTTTTCCCAGGCCAGGGAACACAGAACAACCAATGGAAACAGCACTGACCAGAGTGTTGGAAACCCCGTGGCCAGGGCCCCCTCCCCCAGGACCTCCCAGCAGGGAGGTACTCCAACAGATGCCCAGTTCAGTGACAGCATCTGCATGGAAATACAGCTGTTTTAAACTGAATTGCCATACAAGAAAAAAAGATATTCAAACTTCAAAGACTACAGATAGCAGGGACAAAGGTTCCAAAAAGTTGCTACCTGAGCCTTTGCCTTCCCCTTTCACACTACCTTTTAAAAGCCTAATGGTACACAATACATCCAAAATAGTCCTCTTTTTCTGTCCCCTTCCCAACCTCTCCTTAAAATATACTATTTTTTAAATCTGGACAGTATTAGCCATAAAAGAGAGAAAACAATCCTTAGTTTGTCCTTCTGATACGTAAGCTTTTGCATATTCCCTATTAATTACAACTTGAGAATATATAGTTACATCTGCACCTGTAACTAGGAATAATATGAAATTATTAATATATACACCACCTATGAGAAAAGGAGAATTATATTTTGGCAGCATGCTCTAATGTGTTTTCATGATGAATGGAGATGTCAGACAGATAGTCAAGTATCAGACTTCCAGGTGAGCTGGAAGAAGTCAACACAAAACCCTACAATAAGGAGATGCCACTGGTACCTAGTATTTGAGGTGCTCATTGTGCTTAGTGGGTTCATTATTTTACACACTTCTGGCTTTAAAAATCAGGCTCTGCAAAGTTCCTATTGATTCAAACAAGGTAACACATACCCGAATTTCCCTTCTAGTTTTTGGGTTGAATTTCGTGTTCTTGGGAACTCCTGGAATGATGTACAGCCGTGCTAACTGATCATTAATTCGCAGCTCAATGTAGTCCTCTTTGCAGATATAATCTTTTATGTCAAACCCAGTTTCTTCAAACACCTGAGAAGTATTTAGATGAAATTAGTGTCTGTGTATCAGAATTATCCTCTCCAGCCTATTATCACAAGCAAAGGAATGACTATTTTTCAGATGTATCCACGAAAGCTGCTTGGAAAAACAAGCCTTTACACATAGACGTTTAGAAATAGAAGAAGTATCTACATGCTTTATATTTCTCTAAGATAGCAGACCTTTAATGCAAGTTGAAACAACTCTATTACACCTTCATATAGCCATTTATTAATATGGATGGGGTTAGTCCTCATCAACTTCTGAAATACTATTGAACTGTGTAGACACTGCCAAGTGAAGACCTCTTCAACTAGATTTTACACAGATGCAGCTTATGGTTTCAGACCAGTGCTGACTTCAGTGAAAGCAGTTGAAAGACTTATTTCAGATATTACAGACATCCCAATTCCCGGCCACAGGTAAGCCTTGAAGAATCTGTCAGTCTATCCACAATGAAAATCTAATTTGATGGAAAAAAGATCATAGCAACAGTGCTGTTCACTAGTGAAATCTAAATCAATTTTTCAAATTAACAACACCATCAAAAGATTTTTTTTTTCCCCAGTGTAACTGTGCCCCCTCGAATGCTTTTGCTGGCATAACTTGAAATAAAGAGGAAGACATACTTCATGTCATTCCTTCTTGAAGCAGCTATGTCTAGTTTATCCTTGACAATTATATTTAAAACAAACAAACAAAAAAACCACCCAAACCCTGTGATTTCTCGTGTACTGATTCAATCCAACTGAAGAACACTAAATGCATCATACTACTTTCCCTCACCTTAATTTTCTCTTTCAAACACTCTGGATGTATTATGTTGAATGAACACTGAATTTGTACCAGTAATACCTTTTTACAGGCCGTTTTTAATATGTAGCTTCACTACATATCTAGGTCTCCAGGAGCAATAAATACCACAGATTATTTTATTTTTCAGATTTTATTTGCCACATACATTGATTCTTGTTCCTGTGTCATGGTTTGACTTGGAAGTGGGTTTTTTTGCAAAAAAGTCCTTCTAGTTCTGATCAGAACCAATCAATTGTCTGGCTCAATTATTGGCAAGTTTTAAGCCACTTAGGAGTTTGACACGCCTCTGTGAATCACATTTTAAGATAGACAGAGCCTGGGAAAGCTCTCTGGACTTCCGGCCATCAAAGACCCAACTTGGGCCCCCGGGCCCTGCAGCCCCCAGGGCCGGGCGGGCCCTGCTTGGCCTGGCCCGACCCAGGACGCAGCCACCCCCTCCTTGGCCCTGTTCCATCTGGGCCCCCCAGCCCTGCCCCATGCAGGTAGAGCTGGGCTGGCAGCGGCCCCCCTTCACCGCCACGGCAGAGCTCAGCTCCAGCTCCCCCAGCAGAGATCGTGGGACCGAGAGAGATAAGAGAAGTTCCAGCCGCGGCTTGGTGAGATTAACCCTGTTAGTGCTGTTAAGGTTTCTTCAGAACAGATGGGCCTGAAAATGCTGATCCTCTCCCAGAGAGAAAGGTGAAGGAACATGAAGAGACACCCTAAGGTGTAAGTCAGTAAAGATGGAAGGGCTGAAACCCTGAGGGAAGAGAAAGAGGAGATGCTTCAAACCTGGAAGCTGAAATTCTGTTGCAAAAACCCTTTGGGGATGAACTGGACTATTGGAGTCCCTGCTGTAATTTCATAGAGCATCGGAGGGGGGTAGTGCAATTGGGAGCTAAGGTGCCTCTGCATTTTCTTTTTATTCTTTTGGCTCCAGAGTGTTTGGACTCAGTTTACCTTCACCTGGAGGGGTGTGCAGTACACCTGAAGTTGATTCTGCCTAGTGGGTGGGGGGGCCTGGTCCCACTGTCTGATATGGACTGACATTTGGAATTTTTGGCTGCCTAGTGGGTGGGGGGCATGGTCCCACCCTCTGATGTGGACTGATCCACTGATTGAACCGACCGTACAAAGGAACCAGGAGGGGTCAGTGCGAAGATGACCCCAGTTCCTAGAGATGAGGATTGCTCCTAGAGATGAGTAAAGAAGACCTTGCTCCTGAATGGCTCAGCCTTAAACTGACACCCCATGTTAGCTCAAATTGAAACCCTCGAAGAGCAGCTGTGGGGAAAGCGGTGATTTGAGGTTAGGGACTTTTTCACTGCAAGCAGAAACCTCTCGGGCAGCTGTTTTGCTGTGATATTGAACCCACAAGAGAGCTGTCTCTAGTGGGGATGTCTCCATAAGGTCAGCAAGAAAGACTCAGAGACTCCTATCTCTTTATGTGAACTGAAAAGATTATAAAGGTGGTAAACTGACTGAAATCTCAAGGGTTGTTTCTACATTATCAGCGTGAAAAAAGTGAGGGGAGGAAAAGTGTTCTAAGGGTTTAGTCTGATTCTAACTTTTGTTTCCTTCTTTTAGGTCTGTTAATAAACTTCTTAGAGTCTTTTAAGTTTGTGCCTGCTTTGTTTTCTCCTAATTCTCAAGTCACAGAGGTAAAATAAGTAAGAGATGATCTGAACTAAACCACTACATCCTGCAGAACTGGAAAATAGAAAAGTAAAGTTCTTCGCAACTTTTACATAAAATTCTACAGCTTCCAACTCAACTCCTTAGCCTTTTTATACAGACCAGTGTACATAGGCTAAATTCTCATTCCTCACTTTTTTAGTTATGGTGACCCTTGAAATTAATACATCAAAAGCCATAAATTATATAAGACTTTGCAAGCACCACAAGTAGTACCTAAAAGTAAGTTCACAGTTCAGTAGAGAACTTTAAAAATAGTACTCACTACATTTAGCACATTAGTGCAAAACAATTTGAAACATAAAGCAGTTTGGTTTTTTTAATGATATAATCTTAACCTTGATTACTATTCTGAAAATTAGAAAGGCACTAGAAGGTACATAAGATACCTGCAAGAACAGACTATTTATTCATGTGATTTCAATAAAGAGATTACCTAAGTAGAGTGTCTTTTCATCCAACACATACATCCTGATTTCAGCAAAATTTGACTTCTTTATCTTACAGGAGATGATATAACTTACCTCTCTAGCAGCACAGTCATGAGGTGCTTCTTCTTTATTCACTTTCCCTTTTGGAAATCCCCAACCAGATTTTGCTAAATAGCCCTGAACCAAAAGAACCTATAAAATACAAGGGAATGCAACTGTCAAACACACAGGTGTTCTACCCAATTTTATTAAATGTCTTCCCTCCACCATACCCTTCTTCTCCAAAAGAATACCTTAGCCTGAAGGAAGAAAACCATTAAGTTTGCTGTGTTCTAGCAAGAACTGTGAATTTTTTAAGGAATTGTGTAACTCAGAATAAAAAAAAAAAAGAAGAAAAACAAGTAGAAGTGTGTTTACTTTCTCACATATTGCATTTCTGTACACAGATACCAATATGAAGTAACTGCCAGATCTCTCTGAATCTGAAAGTGAATGTAAATGTCTCCACAAGCAAAATGTAAACAACAAAGAATTACTTCTGCCAGCATATGCCATCCTTCCCTCTAGACAGTCCTTCACAACTATTTCCATACTTACATTTTCAAGTGTCTCATCAAGAATAATTGCACCATAGGTTGGCACTCCCATTTTGTATTCTTTCCACTCATCTAAAACCTTTTGTACATCTTCACCTTGAGGCAGTAAAAAAGGGCAGTGATTGAAGAGTATAGCAGCATGTTAAGGAAGATAAACTCAAGCCAGTTCCAAATCACATGCTGAATATAAAAGATATTCACTCAAAATTTAGAATAAACACTCCCTCCCCTAAGTGCTTTCAAGATATATTCTCCTGGAAGTAAAAAATATTTTGAATAATCCAATCACTAAAAGTCAGAGTACATCAAGTAATTTGGCAATTCCTGTACAAACTAATTTTAAAAAATGAAAAAAAAAAGAAGACAATAAAAAAGGTTGCACTTGTTTGAAGGAAGGCCCTCCCTAATTCTGAAAAAAAAGTAACCCTGTAACAGTTACTCTGAATATGTATTATTTGTAAACACATTTTCTTAGTTTCAAAGTGAGTGAGACAGAAAACCATTCAGTTCCTTGTGCTTGAAATAACTAGGAATAAAGTTTTCCCACAAACATTTGTTAAGATTATGGCACATAATCCTATCTTCAGTATTTAAAATGCAAAAAAAATATTTTGAAAGGCTTACAGTTACAGAAATCTAAATTCTAATAACACTTTTATCAAAACTCACCATGCAGAGAAAACATAAACAACCTCTGTAACTAACAGTTTGAGAGAAAATCAGCAAATCCTTAATAAAAGTACTAACATTATATATTACACATATTATACTACCAATAAAGAATAATCCACAGCAGAATACTTAAAAATATGACACTGCAGCAGAACCAATATTTGTGGCAAATATGGGCTAGAAAGGGACAGATGTAATGAACATGTAACATCTATTACAAGGCATTTTTTCTGCACTGCCTACAATTATTAGGATACTTTTGCTTGTCTGAAAATACATATATAAATAAAAACACATAAAATAACAGCATAACATCAACCAACAGAATATTACTGTATTTTTACAGTTCACTGTTAAAATAAAAGCTGTGGTGTTTCAAAGTAAATCTGTATTACGAAACTAACAGAGATAAGCATGCTAAGTAGTGAAACCATTGATAATTTTATTCTCGAAGTTAGAAGCAATATTCCAATCTCTCATTAAGAACATATGGGAAAAAGTGAAAACTAAAACACATGCTGGATGAAAGCCAGGAAGTTTTGTCTAGCAAGGACTAGATAGTACACATTCCAGCAGCCCTTGCAAACAACAAAAAAAGCAGAGGCCAACCATTTGAATTCAGTAAAAATGCATCCACTACCCTACAAACAGAGACTTCCAACAAATACATACCACTGCCCATGGGGGAACACATACCACCTTCAACTGCTTTAACATTTAGGTCACTATTTACTTGAAACTTAATTAAACTATGGAGTTCAGTTTGAAGAGCCCCTATAGCTCATCCTTGAAACCTATCTAGCATGCAACCATGAGGAAAAATCCTCAAACATCAGAAACTGACGTTTTCCATAGTTCTGTACAGTCCAAGAAAAAGTGATCCAAAACCACTCTTTTGTGGGCGCCACAAAATTATCGAAGCAGTGAAGTCCATAACATCACAAACCTAGCAATACTAACTTTTAATCATTAATACATGAACTGACATTATCATACTATGAAATATCATTAACAATATTCAGTTTGCACTTTACCACTGAGACAGAAAATAATCACAGTAATAAAAAGGATATCAGCTTTAGCAAAGTCTCTTATCCCACACTGAGGTAATCCTGGTGTGTTTTGCATGTAGAAATCCAAATAAAACCAATGGGCAAGTTCAATCTGAAAACACACTCTGATTGCATTGTCTCTCTCTTCACTTGGAATGTGCAAAATAAATCGGCTGCCAGGAAAGAAAAAGAGGAAGATTAGCCAAATCTATTGATTAAATACAGTTAACAATAAAAACATTGCAAGAGTACAATTCTTGATCCATTAGCATATACCAGCAGACCACCAGATCCTCCTCATGTTCCACGGGGACAGTAAAAAGTTTTCACAAAGTAAAACAGAACTTTTAAAGTCAAGAAGGAACATGGATTATGATGTTCTTTCAGAAACATCGATTACGCTACACTAAGTACATTAACTGTTGTGAAAACAGGGAGCATGAAGACAACCTACTTAAATGGCTGTATTACAAAAATGAAAGCATTTTTACAAGTCCATTAAAGAACATCTGCAAACTCTGATAAGAGATTTCAGAGTATTTCTTTTTAGGACATGAGTTAAACATAGTTATGTATTTTCACTTAAAACCACAGTAAACTAATAATTTATGTAGATTTTAAAACTCAATACGATCCTACTAATTTTCTTAATCTGAAACAGAACATGGACAATTGGGTTATTTGTCAAGTGTACTTAACACTTAGCCCAGACACAGATAGAGTCACTGAGATAAAAGTTTAAGCAGCATCATGTGATAGCTCATTTTACTTAAGCAGAAGAAGCTTTATTTATTTTTTTATATTAAAAGCAGAACTTTCTTTTTTAGAAATTTAAGGTTCTACACCCCACTAAACTTAAATCATATGATGGAGATCTTTTACATTCAGCTCCTGAGTGGCACCAGCTAAATTCCGAAAGCGCATAATACCATGGCTCAAACCAGAAATACTGTATCTTTACTTAAAACCTGACAAGTACGAATTGTTATAGGATCTCAGAATTGGTTGCCTCTCCAAGGCACTCTAGCCCAGAACAGAGGCAGAAGGTCATTGGTGCAATCACGCACTTGACACTCTCCAGGCTCACAGGCACATTCAGAGGTGCCCCAAGTACCATCACGGGACTCCTTTCTACCCAACAGCCCCGCCCAGACCACCACACCCATCATACAGGTCCCTGCCCCACCATATGGTCCAGGTTTGAAGTTTGCTAGTGATCACACATGCACAACAGGTCTGGGGAAGACACTTGTTCCCCCACCAACCCAGCACATGGGCTTTGACCACAGCACAGCCCTGCTGCAGCTGGCAGTACTCTGCCTCTCACTCACACCATTTCCCGCATACAAGCCGGTTTCCAGGACACTCAGCATTGCCACCCCCGACACCGGGAGCTGAGACTCCCCCTCCCTTGTGAGTGGCTGGCACGGAGATCTACTCCCTCACTCCAGCAGCTGGACACTTTGCCCACTCTCACACACAGCTCCCATCAGTAGCTGGCACTTCATCCTTGCAGCACACATAGAGAGGGAGCAGAGTGTGGAATTACCCAACAAAGAAAAAATAGAGAAAAAATAAACATTTACTAAGATGTATGATAGGACACTCTGTGACACTTGGACAGAGGGCTCAGAAAAAGAAATGCGCCAACTTGCCCAGTTTTACAACCCACATTTTTTATACCCCTTCCTGCCTACCCTTACTTTGTCCTTCCCTGCTCCCCTTTTCCTGTGGAACTCCTCCCAGTCCAGTGGGATACCCTCAAGTCTAAAGCCCTACAAGATGCAAAGGCCAGGCTGATATTCCTGGGAGTGATGCCTGTGGTATCTTGGCAGTTCATCAATTAGTGTAATTAACAGGTTTATTTCTTGCCATTGTGTCCACTTCCGATTTCTTAGGTCTGTGTCTACATATTTTTTCATTCTGATTTCCTCACTTCTTCCCTGTTTTCCAGGAGCAGGTCCTTACTCAGATAAACTTGCTAGAATAAACATTACTATACCCCCTCATCAATCAGTGGCCAGGTTTGGTTTTCACCACTGCCTTCCTTATCATTACTCTGTTGGGTCTGTAGCCTTGTACGCTTTATTCACAGACTTCTCATCTTCTTACCAAATTTTCATACTGAAAAAAGTCCTTGGACAGATACCCTTAAAGACCTTGTCAGGCTTGAGAGGGGGCGTGAGTGAACCTCATGACATTCAACAAGGCCAAGCGCAAGGTCCTATGCCTGGGTTGGGACAATCCCAAACACAACACAAACACAGGCTGGGCAGAGAATGGATGGAGAGCAGCTCTGAGGAGGAGGATTTGGGGTGCTGGTGGATGAGAATCTTGACATGAGCTGACACTGTGAGCTCCCAGCCCATTCTTTTGATGGAACACAGTATGCACAGCAGGTTGAGGGAAGTGATTTGCACCCTCTACTCTGCTCTGGTGAAATCTCACACAAAGTACTGTGTCCAGCTATTGGAATCCAAATAAAAGAAGACAAAGACCTGGCTGGAGCAAGTCTTCATTGAGGCCTTCCAGGACCTAAAGGGGCATGTGGTGACAGGACAAGAGGGAATGGCTTTAAAGAGAAAAAGGGCATGTTTAGATAATGGGAAAAACTTCCTCACTGTGAGGGTGGTGAGGCACTAGAACACATTACCCAGGGAAGTTATGGATGCCCTATTCCTGAAAGTGTTCAAAAGTAACTTGGTCTAGAAGGTATCCCTGCTCATAGCAGGAGGGGCTGGGATAAGATGATCTTTAAGGTCCCTTCAACTCAAAGCATTCTATGATTCTCTCTTGCATAAATAACCTTATTCACTTCAACATTTTCCAATTTTCAGTAGCTAGTACCACTCCCAATTTCTTTTGAAGGCTGTATTCTGAGTGCTGAAAAGATCTCTTATTTCTAAAGCTGCTGTAACTAAAAAATAAAAAACTTAAAAGTCTATTTTACATCAAGATTATTATATTTTCTTGCCCCAGCACCACAGCTGACCGTAAATCTAAAGAAAAAAAATCCAGTAGTATCAAAGACGAGTAAGAATATGCCAGGCATTAGGCTAAGAGAACAAGAGCAAAGCCAAGTAGTATGCTACTTATTAATCAAAAAGTTAACTTTAAAGTTACTCAGAGTGATCGAAATGCTAACAACAGGGATCTCTATGTTGTTCTAGGTGCAGGTGCCAGGTGCTGGGAGTGAGGGGCTTATGCTGGACACACAGTGGGACACAGCTGAAGGCAGCAGCTGAGATGGTGGTGCCTCTAGGGAAGTGTATTTAGGGACAAAAATAACAGACAGGCAGAGGAAGTGAAAAAAAGAGCATGACACAGCAAGGAATGAGCATGAAACATCGTGAACCAGCAGTACAAACACCAACCAGTGTTGGAGAAGAAGGGGAAAGAGAAGATGTCCACCCTACAGCCTGTGGAGGATCACGTGCTGAAGCACATGGATATGTCCTGAAGAAGCCTCAGCCCATACAAGTGATCCCACACTGGAGCAGAGGCAAAGAGTAAGAGAGAATGAGCAGCAGAGAAGGTTGTGTTATGAACTGACCACAACTCCCATGCCACATCCCCTGGAGCTACTCATAGGCGAGGAGGTAGAGGAGTAGAGAATGAAGGGATGAAGCTGACATGAAGTTTCCCTGGGAGGAACAAGAATGTAGAAATAGCTGTTGTTCAAATGTTTTTTGAAGAGAGGGAGTGTGTGGCTAAGCGAGCATCTGGCTACTGAGCTAGGTGAACCAACCACAGTCCTGAAGTGAAAAGATGGACTAACAGCACTTGTTTATAAGACAAAGGGAGTATTAAGAAGCCACAAAACCTACATTAAGTCTCTGCACCTCCACTTCTTTACTCAGAAAAGGATAACTCTGTAGCACAAGGCAGCTCAACAAAAACTGACATAGATATCTGTGACTTGTTATTTAACAATACCCAGTAACTGAGTAGGAAAAATCACTTGTCACTTTCTACCAAAATTCCCACTAATATCATATATAGATTGAAGAATGTAGGAAATTACAGGTATTTTTATAACCCATTATAACATTAACACAATTATAATATAAAACAACATTTTGGAGCTAGGTGACAGAATCTCAAAGAAACACAGTAAGACAGTAGGACTGACCCTATTACACTGTAAGATTCAAACACTCATGTGTCCTTCTATTAGTCACTCCATGGAAGTGACACTAACAGGCTGTATCAGTTTTGTAATCACTGCAATTCCCCTCTGGATTTTCTGAAGAAGTCTTAAACTCTGTGTCATATGTGAGCAAGGATCCGGAAGGCAAGTTCCTCTCTCTGCAGGGAGCACAAAGGAGACACAATGGAAACAGAAGCATGCTTCAGAGGCCAGATCTAGGGAACTGAAAATTTACATCCCTATCACAAACTCCGACTCTTGCATTAGACAAGTGCAAAACAACACCAAGCAGGGCAGTTCTACCTTCCTGTGGTATTCTCTAAATATTCTCACTCATTTGAAACCTCTAAATATTTTCACTGTTTGAAAACAGTAATTACAGTAAGTGGGGTGTCTTTCCTCTTCAGTAACCTTTCCCTCTTTCACATAAATACTTCATAAGAAGTCCCTTGGAGGTGGAAAGAGAGAAGGAATATTTCATGCCAAATATCACATGCAGTTTGTGTCATCACATTCTGGGGATGACAGACAAATTACAGAGTTTGAAGGGCTGCACCACAGATGATCCGAGGTTGAGACCAAAAGGGGAAAACGCAACTCCCCACTTTCAAGAACACCGAATCCATGCCTTATGGAAATTCAAACGCAAAGCCCGTGGAACAAGAAAAGTATTTCACTCTGAAGAACCAACAAGCGGGAGGGGGCAGCTTCAGACGGAAGGGTGTCCCTGTGACTCTTCCCTTTCCGTCCGCTGGCACGCTCCCTTCCAGCAGAGGTAACTCAGCAGAAGGGACTCCTTGCCACCCCTTCCAAAAGAAACCAGACCTCCGAGCAGCAAGTACCACATCAGTGCTCGGCTACACGTCACGCCAGCCACGCTCCCATCTCTTCTTTCACCTGCGCAAACACCGCCAACGCAGTTTTACCTTTTCCTGCCCAAACCCCGCAAGAAATGCCCACAAACAATGTTCTCTCGCTTCCCCCGCGCACTTGGCTCCTGGCCCGCCGCCGGAGCAGCCCCAAACTAGGTCCAGAGGGTGCCCCGGGCAGCCTTCCCGCCCTTCCAGGACCGATTCCATCGTGAGGGCGGAGCCTCGGGCACGGGGGAAACGGGGCGAGCCGCTTCCTTCCGCTTCCCGGCCGCCGCGGGACGGCCGAAGCCGCCCCTCAGCCCGGGTGGCCCCGCACCCCCTCACTGTCCCGAGCATCCTGGGCCCCGCGCCCCGTGGCGCACCGAGCGGAGGCAGGCGCCCTCCCCGCCCTTCGGCAGCAGCGGCACGGCACCCCCGGGCCTGCCCCCGCCCCACGGCCATACCTGCATAGGTCGTCCAGGACGCTGCTGGGGATCTCGACCCGTTTGGTCTCCATGGGAAAGCGCGGCTCATCCCGATGCGGCGGAGGCCGGAGCGCAGGGAAGCGGCGGGGGCGGAGCCGCGCTGCGGGGAGGCGGCGGAGCGGCGGCTCCCGGGACCAATGGGGGCGCGCCACCGGCGGAACGGCGGCCAATGGGGCGGGGCGCAGGGCGGGATCGGAGCGCTCAGGTGATCGCCGGCGGCCAATGGGCGACGCGGGGCGGGGTTGCCGCCAGCGCGCCGACAACGCTGCGCGCCGCGACACGGGACGGGACCCGGAATGGGACACGGCAGAGGGCACGGCGCGGCTGGGAAAGAGGGAGGGGATCCTGCCCCTCTGCCCGGCCCTAGTGAGGCACAGCTGGGGTCCTCTGTCCTGCTCTGGGCTCAGCACAGAGACACGGAGCCACGGGAGCAGCAGAAGCCGTGAAGATGATGATGGTGTGGAGCATCTCTGCCTTGTGAGAAAAGGCAGCGGGAGCTGGGCATGTTTAGTCTGGAGAACACTGAGAGGGGATCTCATTAATGCATATAAATATCTCCACGGCGGGTGCCAAGAGATGGTGACAGACTTTTCGGTGATGCCCAGCGACAGGACGAGGAGAGATTGCCATAAACTAAAACACAAGAAGCTCCACCGCAATATGAGGAAGAACTTCTTCACGCTGAGGGGTGGCAGAGCTCTGGAATCGCTGCCCGGGGGAAGTCGTGGTGTCTCCTCTTCTGGAGACATTCAAACCCACCTGGACTCATTCCTGTGTTACCTGCTCCAGGTGACCATGTCCTGGTGGTGAGGAGATTGGAGGGGATCATCTCCGAGCGGAGCAATTCTGTGATTCTGCGAAATAAAACTGGCTCTGGGTGGCATTCCCCGAGGAGCCTCCCTGCCGCCAGAGGGTATTGCTGCTCTCTCTGCGGCAGCTGCTTGCTGGCATTGCAGCCTCTGATTTCAATTAGCAGCGATTATTTAATGCATTTCCCGTCCTGTTGTTCCCCTCCCTTTCTTCGCCAAACTGCGTGAGCTCCCTCTGGCTGCCCTTTCCCTCAGCAGGATTTGGGAGAGAGCTAGCAAAATGAGAAAACTCGCTGGTTGAGATGAAGACTAAATTGTCTAGTAAGTTATTAGTGTTGCCTATTAAACTATAGGGAATGCAAAAGCTGCACACACAAGAAAGCAAAACAAGAAATTAATTCGCTGTTTCCCATGACCATGCAGGTGTTCAGCCATCTCCAGAACAGGGATCCATCATGTGTAACAGTGGCTTGGGGAGACAAATGCCATTACTCTGAATGTCTCCCCCTTTTCTTCTCCCCACAGCTTTGTATCCTGATAATGATGCTATGTGGTATGGAATATAATCAACACTGTTTTCAGCACAAATCCAAAACAAGCCCCATACTAGGTAAAGAATATTAACTCTGCCCCAGCCAAGACTAGCCCACAGAAACACCAGTCCAGCATTACCTTGAAGATACAAAAAGGATGTTCTTTCATAACTCAGTGATTGCCTGTTAGGCATAGAAACTGAGAAATGTATACTTTGCCTCCTTTCCAAAGTTCTAACAAAGAACAGGAGATTCCATGGTAGCTCCGGAAGTATAAGGGAAGGACATTCAACCAGGTATGGAAACAGCAATATTGCAAGAAGACTTTGGAGCCTGGTCTTAGTAGGAGCAGCATATTTACAGATATTGGTGCCTTGCTTGTAAGCAAACTCCACAAAGTGGTATTTGATAGTGACATTTGCTCCATTCCCTTTATTGCTCTGATGTTTGAGGTGATGGGTGGATCACATTAACTTACAGAAGTGTTTTGATTGACAAAGTACACTTACAGTACTATTGGTATGTCTAGACAGAGGAACAGTTGGAAGGGTCCAAGTGCAAATTGATCAATCCCGCTGCTCAGAGTTCCAAAAAGTTCAGTTTTTACCAGGCAGAGTAGATGTAGGAGATTCTTTAAAAGTTGTACGATCTGGATTGTTTCGGGTGTCAGGATACTCTTGCTGCTACATTCACAAACTACGCCCATGCCCCAGTCCCCACCTCCCATGTGGATTTGGTACCAGGAGCTCCTACAATTAATAAAGAGTGGGGAAAGTGGCTTAGAAAATGCACTTTGACATCTCATGCCATCTATGGTACTTCTAGCCCCTTCATGGCTTCTGAATAATACCCAACCTGATACAATGAAGAAGCAAATGTACCTAAGTTACAAATTACCCTTGGATAACAAAACTCCTTAACATAAGAGAAGTGTACTACCTGATGAACATAATCAAAGTTTGTAGACAGTGTTCCAGGACAGGGGAGAGAGGAGAGACAAGGCTTGAACATTTCTGTTTGCTCTGTTTTGGATACATTGCTGGAAGACTAGGTTAGCCAGAACATGGACATAAGAAAAAGTATGTTTATAAGTAGGATTTGGAGCTGCATATCATTGTAGTTTTCTTTTTCTTGATGTGCATTTTCTAATTTCTTTGATAAACTAACATGCACTCCCTTCACCCATTAGCTCACAGAAACCAAGCTGAGTTAAAGTTGACACATTCAGGTTATGTTTCCCTAAAGATAAATCCTCCAGAGGACTTGCATGCACTGGTCGCAAAGTTGGCAATAGCTCTTGTCAAGCTCCAAGGGCAATTAGGAGAGTAGGAAGGCCAGGCATAACACTGAGAAGCTCACCCTGTATTCACACCAACGCACAGCTCCAAGCAGTGTGCAGAATCACCCAGTGATGTAGTC
Source organism: Lanius collurio (assembly GCA_020086605.1). Taxonomy (NCBI): domain Eukaryota; kingdom Metazoa; phylum Chordata; class Aves; order Passeriformes; family Laniidae; genus Lanius; species Lanius collurio. Next base: position 3,623,669 of record JACBWW010000008.1, on the reverse strand, counting down.
AAACTGGTTTTTAATCACTGCTTATCAGTCAGCTTTGGCAGTCAGAAAGGCAACAATAAGATATTTGGAAAATAATGTTGTTGTCTGTTGGCACTGGGCAAGGAGAAAAGGTGGCAGAAAATAAAAAAGGGGCTAGCCATTTGCACATTCAGAAAGGGATCTCAGAAGAGGAGCTCGATTGCACAGGACAAGCAGCAGCTACGGGTGGAGGAAGTTTTGCTTGGAGAAGCTCACCACAGTGAGAAATACATTGGATAGGAGGACACTTTCAGATGCCAAGAACCATCCAAAGCCAGAACTCAATAAAAATTTATTTTCAGCTTATGTGAATTAAAATAAAGACTGAGGCAGAGCCTGGGGAGTCTGCAATCAAGAGATTGCAGACTTCAGCTTGCCAAAGTCATCAGGAAAAGGCACTAATTCCACTCAGCCCTTCAATGAACATATTCTATGCTAAAATCTCCAACAGGGGATGGAGGTAGCAGGTAAGTGGACTGAAAAGCAATACCTTCTGTAAGTAGTATGAGCTCAGCACCCTCAGTTGCTCCAAGTTGGTATTTTGGGTCAAGTTTGCATATAAGGAGACAATGCAAGCACTACTCCCCTGCTTTGCTCTGTATGTTACATGGTGAAAGAGGTGAGTGACGAGCTGGCACAGACCATCAGGACGATGGTGGATATACTATAGACCCAATACCATATAACCCATATGGAGGAATACAAACAGTTAAAATGCTTCGAAGCAAGTTTTAGGTATAGAAAATTGCCCACACAAAACTTAATAAAAATTTAGGCTTAAATCTGTGTTCATCTCTGTTCCCTGATTGTAAAGGGAAGAGAACCATAAAGATCTGGAAATAATCTGGAAAGGTTTTTATTAAGTGAGAAGCACCATAGAAAGGGCTACACTTGAAGTGATGCACAAGACATTATAATAAGATGCATTCAGTATTAGATTTGGATGAAGTGTGGTACTAAACCCTGGAGAGGTTCTCTGAACCTTGCAGAGGAGAGAGGAAACACATAGAAAAAGGTAAGCCAGTGATCATGTGGTTACTCTGTTTATAGAGAGCTGTGGTGAGCCTGTTGAGAAAATTCTGTGCTGGGCTTTTCTTAACATTACAGTGCTTTTCTCAAATAATTTATTATCTAAGACTTTGCAGGTAATCATTAATTTAATGGCAATAACATGTGCATTGTTTTACATACATGACAGCACACAGGTCAAGACAGCAGGGTTTGTTTAGGCAACACTGATCTCAAACAGGCTTAACCAGCTGGTCCAGGTAACACACACATCCCTTGGGTGTGATCATCCCTCAAACTCAAAGTCAAGCAGTCTGTTGGAGGAAGTCCAGCCCTGGGACCTCCAGTATCAGGAGGACGTAGACCTGCTGGAGGGAGTCCAGAGGATCATGACGATGATGAGGGACCTGGAGCACCTCTCCTGGGGAGACAGGTTGAGAGACAGGGTTGTTCATCCTGCAAAAGAGAAGGTTCCAGGGAGAGCTTACAGCACCTCCTTGTACCTAAAGGGAACCTACAAGAAAGATGGGGAAAGAGTTTTTGCAAAGGCTTGTAATGACAAGACAAGAGGAAATGATTTTAAACAAAGAAAGTAGGTTTAGATCAGATTTTGTGAAAAACTCTTTATTCTGAAAGTGGTGATACCCTGGCACAGGTTCTCCAAAGAAGCTGTGGCTGTCCCATCCCTGGAAGCGTTCAAGGCCGGGTTGGACAAGGCTCTGAACAACCTGGGATAGTGGAAGGTGTCCCTCCCCATGGCAGAGGAGTTGGATTGAGATGAGCTTTAGGGTCCCTTCCAACCCAAACTGTTCTGTGAGTCCATGAAGTATGCACCTGTGTTAAAGCCACAACTAACCTTTAACTCTGGATTGATTATAGCAGTGGGCCACAGCTCAGGGTGAAAAGACATTTCACTCTGACAAAGAGTGTTGAAGACAGTTAAAGAAATAAGGGAGCTTATCAAGTCACTCGTCTGATCCTAAAATCAGATTGAATAGCTTAAGACATCAAAGTGAAAAATATATAGATTTGTATGAACTGGAAAATAGAGAAAAAATTAGGACATAAAAAGGGAAAATGAAGAATGGAGGATCATGAAAAGGTCATAACCCTGTAATATGCTGTTTTCTATTAGTTTGTTTCATAACACAACCCTCAGCAGGCAGGATAGGCAGCCTGCCATTCTGCATGTGGTCGAAAGGTGCAATTCCTCTCCCAGCCCAGGTGTGTCCTGTAGCCTGTGACTTTAGATGTCAGCTCTGGTACTTCATGGTAACCTACAGCTAGTGGCTGGGTAGCATGGACAGATGGACTACTGCTGCATGTGCTTTGGTTCTGGTGTTTAGGACACCATTACTTTCAAATCTTGCAATATGGAAAGTCACCTATCCTCTTAGTCCTCTGTGGAGTATATCTGCTGCATTTTTCTGGTTTTCTTCCTCTCCTGCAGAAGCTCCTTGAGCAAGTCATGCAATCCTCCTTTAGCCTTCCTCTCTAGATCTTTCAGGTTACAATATTCCTTCCCCATTCATATTTTCAGCTTTTTCTGTGAACATGAAGGAGCACTGCCCAATACAGCATGTTCTCCACACTGAGCTGGAAGACTGTTGTTATTTTTTAGTACAGTACCCTGCCTTTATTTCTATTCGACTTTCCTATTTCTTTCTTCTAAAACTCATTTTTCTCTTGCCCTGTAACAGGTATCTTAAACAAAACAGTTATGCACCTTACTGCTATAAATAGTTTACAGAGCACACTGTAGCGCACTGCAAACATGTCTAGCACGGATCAGCTGGGGGAGCTATTAATGCCATGTTTTATAGTTTAGTTTTAAATAGAAAAAAAAAGCAGACAGTGAGTTATTATGAATATTCATCAGGAATTCAGTTGCTTTTAACATTTTTATTAAATTCCCTTTTCTATAAAAACTTTTGTGTCTTACCTGCTCTCCTCCTCAGTCCTTCAGTCTTACAGGTATGATGAGAAAACCCCACATTTGTAGAGGGACTTTATGAAGTGCAAAGAGAGTGAACATGGGAGAGAAAACAAAAACTGAAAGACCACGTAGTTTCCATGAGGCTTCTTGCACTCTTGCAAACAATGATCCAAGTCTGCAAATACTCAGTTTGAGAATTGCTCATTTAGAATTTAGCAGGTCCTGTACCCTCTCTACATGTCAGCATAACCATAAGTAAAATGAGGGTGACACTACTTTCTGCAACCTCTAGGGATGCTTGCCTTGTTTCACTGTTATAAAGTATCCTTATAAGATGGGAATTTCTACACAGCAATGTCTTCATGCTTGACAAAAAGGGAATCTCTGTAAAGTAGCTAACATTTTTAATATTGCTATATTTTAAATTAAAGTGTAGGATTTTGCTCTGCTTGCTGCCGAGGGTTAAATCTCTCATGCATCTTGTTAAGGATCCTTTCTTACTGATATCTGGCACTGTTAATAGTCTTTATTAATTTGAAAGCATCAGCATCCCATCATGCTATGTAATTACAATCCCAACAGTCCCTCACATTCTCCGTAAAACCAAGACGTATCAGATGGACCCAGCAGACAAAGAAAGGAGAAGGAGGGGGCTGGAACACATGGCATACGAGGAAGGTCAAGGATCTGGGATGGTTGTGCTTCTTCTCAGAAGTGAAGGCTAAGTGGGGATATCGATTGCTTTAACCGCTCTCTGGAGGTTAAAGTGAACTAGACCCTCCTCAGAAGTATAAAAAATCAGGGCAAAGGACAAGATGAAACAGTCACACGTGACACCAAAGGACATCTCAATTTCAAACATGAGGAAAAAGATCTCTGTGGTTACAGTTAAGTACAGTGAAGGGCTGTACAAGGAGGGAGCAGAATTTCCATCCACAAACATTTTCAGACCCTAGGGGTCCAAATCCTGACCATCAGGATCTAGTTTTAGCATTAGCCGTACTTTGAGTAAAAGACTACATTGGACTACATAACTTCCAAAGATAATTTTTAACTCTATTTTTAAATTCCATTAAAAAAAAGCTGAAACCTTTTATCACAAAAAAAAAAAAAAAAAAAAAAAAAAAAAAAAAAAAAGTTGTTAAAATTACAGGCCAAACCTTTTAAGACAGTTACTTGAAAGAAGAGAACGTATTTCAGCAATTAAATTTAAATTCTTTGCAGGATGCCTTCCCCCAAAACATTGACAGCTCCAAAGCACAATGTGATGTTTAAATTTTTTTTTTTTTTTAGGTGACGATAAGATATACACAAAAGAAGACTGATTAGTATTTTCTGGCAAACTCGGGAGCAACACAGATTTGAAGAGGGCATAAAGAATCCCAGTACTGGTTGTAATGCTGAGTCAGACGCGGAGGAGTTGCTGTAAAGGGTCACTCCAGCCGAGGAAGTTTCCAGGACTACATCACAACCAACAAATTATATTTAGTTGGCAAGAACATTGTGCACACCATAAATTCCAGGGTACAGTTACTGCAAGGCACTCATGCCCTCGGTGCAGTCACACACGCCTTCTGGGTACCCGTGCAGTAAATTGTCATAACCTTTCTTCTACATCACGTCAATGCTTACCATCTGTTTCTGACTTTTGCTCACCGTGTCTGAAATCGATTGTATCACGCACTGATTTGGGGGGGTGGGGGGAAATTCTAGCAGTTGTAATGAAACAGAGCCGGCTACGATCGTGGCCTCCTCCTTGCCATCTTTGACACAGGGGACTCGCTATTTGATTACTTGAACAAGGCGCACCATCCTTGCAGGGACCTATGGCCCTAGCTCCCCGTCTAAGATTAAAAATCTGTCCCTGCCGGCGGGGCAAGGAGGGCGAGAGGCCGCGGGAGGACGTCGGCTGCGCGCACCGCGCCCGGTGCCGCACCCCGCCTTGTGCCCGGGGCCCCCCAAAACCGCCGGGGACCGGGTCTGCCCCGGCGGGGCGCGCCCCCAAATCTCCATTTCGCGCAGGGGCGGGTTCGGAGCGGGCCCGCAGCCGGCGGAAGATGGTTCCCCGCCGCTCGCCACCGCCCCCGGGCGCGGCGCCACGGGGATGGGCGCTGAGTGCCGGGGCGGCGCCTGCGCTCGGCCGCGGAGAGCGCGGGGTTGCGGCGCGGAGGGAAGCGAGCGGCACCAGCGCCATGACCGCGGCGATGCGACAGCGGTTCGACCGCTTCTTACACGAGAAGAACTGCATGACCGCCGTGCTCGAGCGGATCGAGAGCAAGACCGGCGTCAGCCGCACCTACATCGCCACCGGTGAGCCCCGGCTGCCGCCGGGCCGGCTCCCTGCGGGGGCCGCGCCCTGCCCGCGCCTCATCGTCCCTCCGGCGCTGACGGCTCTCTCCTCTCTCCTCAGGCATCCTCGGGATCGTGGCCGTGTACCTGGTGGTGGGATACGGCGCGTCCTTGCTCTGCAACATCATCGGCTTCGCCTACCCCGCCTACGTCTCGTGAGTGTCGCGTCTCTTGCCCCTGTCGCCACGCGATGGTTCCGGGTGCCACTCGTCGACGTTGTTGCTAAATCGCATCCCTTGCGCCGGTGCCGAGCCTGTCAGCGGTGGCATTCCGGGACCGTGCTCCCAAGCGTTGTTTTTGCCGCCCACCCCTTTCCTTTAGCAGGTTCAGGTGCTGGGTGCCAAGTGAAGAGCGAGGCTTCTGCCATCTGGCGAGTGCTACGTCAGGAGTTACAGATGGGAGACGCTGGGTGGTAACCACGCTTGATAGCCGGTTCCTGTAGCGGGTTATGCTTTAGGTTTGCGTCCCAGCTTAGTCATCTCCAACGGGGCGCTGGATCTTACTGGCTGCTGGTAACGGGAAGGAGGATCGCTGCTTTGAGGGTGTTTGTTAAAGCCCGCGCTGATGGTCTGAGCGGGGGGCAGGAAGGTGCTGGGGCATCGTCAGCGTGTGCCTGATGCAGAGTACTGGGTACTGTAGTGGGTACTGTAGTGAGCTGGAGACAGAGGTGCATTTAGGAGTGCTGTTTACGCCAAACCCGCCTCGCTGATGAGGGCAGGAAAGGAAAACGCCGTAACTCCTCCCGAGTGTGAAAGACAAACGTTTAACTACTTCCCTTCTCAAAGGAAGGCCTCCTTAGATGTTCTTAAAAACTAAGTAACTGTTACCTTTCACGTGCGTTATATGGTCTAATAGGCAGGACCACAGCCGAGTATGTTCCAAAAGACTGCAGAAACATACTAAATAAAACCTTCGTGTAACCTAATACATTCATCAAATGGAAGTCCTTCCCAGCAGGACTGCTATATTGTTGAAACACAGTGCTTGCTTTTTATGTAACTCTACTTAAATACAGTCAGCAGCTTTAAAAAAGATGTTCTCTGTAATTGGCTCCTGGGCAATATAAAGTAGTTTCTTTTTATTTTTTTTTAGAGATGTGAGAGATTGACTCAGTTTTAGACTCTCGAAACATCCTGTTGTTATGATGCTTAAGACCAAGCAACATTTTTTCTGAATGCTGTTCCTGGTGGTCACGAATTTTGGAGATTAATAAGCCAGGATCTCTGAAGAAACCTAGATTTTGTTTCCTAAATGGTAATTTTTAGTGGAAAGCTTAGTTTAAAATTACTCTTTCATTAAAATCTGAAAAGGGAAATATCATCCAACAAACCTTCAAAACACTGAAATGATTGTACAGGAATTACATTTATGTACATTTATGTAACATTTTGTGTCTGACTTAGGTCACTTTAAAATGATGTAATTATTTTCTACAATCCTATTTAAATTTTTATTGATTTGTTTTTAAACTGGTTTGGGATTATATTTTATACCTTCCATTATGCAATGATGATGAATAAATTGATAATATGAACTCTTAGAACTGCAGTAGTAAGGCAGTAGCAAATCATATATGAATTATAGGGTTTCATTACCAATTTTTTTCTTTCAAATCTGGATTTTTTAAGAAAATCTTTTGGTAGAGTGTCTACCCTTTTTCATGTTGAAATGGGACTTTAAATGTGTCTTAATGTGAAAAGTTACCTCCCAGATATTAGTATTGTGGTGTTTCAGCTTTTTTACTTTTTTTTTTTTTTTAATAATGGGAGCATTGTCCTTGCCTACAAGTTTTACTTTAACAAGAAAGCATACCGAGCAATATGCACGATGCCAGTTCTGTTTTTCTTCCAGTTCATGATCAGGTAATGCTTTTCCTTTATCTGCCTTTTTAATGCTGGAAGACATTTATAGTAGAAAATTGTAATCTTAGGTAAAAATCTAATTTAAAACCCATGCAGTGTGCTGCATGCTAGTGTCTTTCAGTGGCAGCCTGCTGACAGCACAGATGGTCTCGATCCCCTCCCAAGTCCAGATCTAATGTGTAGTTTTCTCACATTTTGCCCTGCCTGCTTTTGTTTCTGCTGCTCTGGATCATGTACTATAGCCAGGGTGCTGAGTGCCATCCCCCACGCTTATAAAGCATAGAGATCCAAAGCATAAAGAACACTAGCCAGAGTGGTTTGTTTATTCCTTTCTGCTATTTGGTCTGTCCCCCTTGAAAAGGCAGATGAAGAGCCTGCTGTATGAACTGACAGTAGTGAACTTTCTTCCTAGCACTGAACAGAAAAGAGTTTTCTGCTGTTTTCATCCACTACACACACCCTCAAATGCCTTATACTCTAAAAGCTGTGGCTTCTGGAAGAGGTCAGGAACTGTAAATGGAATGTATTGTGCAGGGTGTTAGTTTGATGTTTACACAGGTGTCTCAACAATGGACCCAAGCCTGAAATGTCTTAGGTACTGAAAGAGAAAAAGCAGATTACTTTCCCTCAGTTAACTTACTTTCTTCTTTTGTAAAGCAAGTCAGTGTATAATTTCTCAGTTGTCAGTAACTGAATTGCATAAGTGAAAAACAAGCAGTGGTTTGGGTTGAAAGGAACCTAGAAGGTCATGTAGTTCCAGACACCCTGCTGTGGCCAGGGACAAGTGGGTCAGGCTCCTCATCAGCAGAAAAGGCACTTGGAGGGGTGAAGGAATGGGACAGATGTCTATGCTCTGCAGGGGCCATCAACTCCTGTCCTTACAGTTGTTTAAAATGGCAAACAGGCTGCCTTGTGTGTGACCCCCAGGCATGTTCCAAATCTGTTTTATTGGGATTTCAGTTCTGGCTTACTTTAATTATGTTAATTACTGTTCATCTCTGTGCTTTCCTAAAGAAAATATATTGGAGTCATAGCAAACACAGAAACCCTCAGCTCAGATTTAATTCTGTTCACACATGAAACCAGGACAGTTTTGTGCAGATATCTGCCCGTTGGGGCCTGTATAATTCTGCAGTTTATTTTCTTTGGTCTCTGTCATTCTCTGTATTCACTGTCAGTGTGTGCAGTGCAGCAGGTGTGAATTTTAGTGGAGAAATGCTGGAGGCTGTGCTGCTAGACCAAACAGATGGTGTGAAGTGGTGCAGCTGCAGCTGCACTGCTGCCTCCTTTCTCATCACTGGTGCAAACCAGTGCCAGGAGAGGGGGCAGCTCCCTGGTTAATGCCTGATACAGCTTCAGGCAGGCACAGCTGTTTACCTCCTCATTCCGCCTTGTTCACCTTCAGCTTTGCCTTGGGTAAATCTTTAGTGGTTTTATACATGGAGGAGTGTCTTCTTTGGCAATACAGAATCTTCCCATAAATCCAAATCTATGACATGACACAGCAAGGGCCCATGTGAGTCTCTTCGCATAGGCAAAATGAAGCAGTAGTTTTCTGGCTATTTCCCAGTAAGTCAGACAATCTCTAGTTTCATTCCCTAGAAGTCTGTAAAGTGCTATGTGATGAAAAAGAATAAATAATTTTATGTTGAAATATAATGTTTGATTTACAGGCTTTTGTGGTTGCAGTAGACCAGCACTGAAAAGTTTACCACAGATGATAGAAGCAACTTTTTAAACTTCTAGCAAGTTTTAGCTGCACAAGGCAGTAATCAGGCTAGAGATGGGAAAAGTGAGTGTTGGCAAGTATGTTAATATCGTTGCCAGCATTTTCACTGCTTCTCTAAACTTTACAGAGCTAGAGTGTTCAAATGTAGCTCCACCCATAGTTAGTGGTGGTTAACTGCCTCAAAAACATTAGAGTGTGAACCGGAATGGAGCCTTTGATGACTAAGAAATGCGTGCAAAGGATTGCAAATCTCTTAAGTGCTGTCATGCTTGGTTTAAAAATTGCAACGATGAAAATAGCTTTGGGAAGTAAAATGTCTGAACTTGTAACTAGTGTCTTTAAGGAAGAAAAGCAATATAGTACAATAATGTCTCTCTCTACTTTGGCTAATTTTATGCTGTTGCTTCAGTTCATCTGTTTTTACTATGTAAAGGTTGCTCGTGGCATTTTACTAGCAGGAAACAATCTGGATTGATTGTAGAGAAGTATAAACACTCAATTCGAGTTTTAATTTGAATATTGTGACTGTGTCTCGAGTCTGTCTCCTAGTTCCTTTCCTCTTTCAGTGTACCTTTAAAACAGGAACACTGCTTTTCTTTGCTCACAGTTCTTCAGAAAAGGTAAAATTGTTCCTGTATTTCTTGAGAACTAGGACAGCAAATTTCCTTTCTCCTAACAAGTTTTAAGGCAAATGCTTTCTTTCTGCCTTCATGAAAGATGATGCAGGATGTGCTAAAGTTCAGAAGTAATGCTCTGCTGCTGCTTTATAAATATGATTTGAGAGAGCTGACATATCTAACCAGATTCACAATGCCCAGTATAAACATAAGTAGAAAATTTTCAAATCTGTCTGCATGTGTGCTGTTTTCTCTCGTGCCTGATAATCTTTTCATTTGGCTTCAGACACTAAAAAGAGTTTTTTGTTGTTTGTTTTTTTTTAATATGTCCTGCCAAATTAGTTTCTCCAAGCATACTAACGTTTTGATTTCTAGGTTTTAGTGTGCCATGTTTAAAAGCCATCTTAGCAGTTGTTTGGACCAATTATGTGCTCTTCTTTCTAAAGTAAGCAAGTGTTTAAGTGCAGGGAGTCTAATACTATGGTAGCACTAAGAAGCTTTTAATTTTACTTCTGCATTTTACATTTAGGTTAAAAATATAAAGGTGTTTGTTATACAAATGGGTCTAGTCTGAAGTGAGGCACTAAGACATCTTAATCTCAGCAGAAGCACCAACATATGTGTGGGATTGTGTTTTTGGGGAAGCTGGTTTTGACGTGAGTCAGAACTGGGGAACTGACTCATTGGTTAGACCTACAAATACTTGTTCCAGGAGAGAGGGGGCCAAGAATGAGCAGAGAACAGTGAAATTAGATGATTCCTGCTTTTTTTTTTTCATTTTGTTTCAGGATTCCAGCTTTGTGCTGAGTTAACATGCAGGCTGTAGGACTCCATGGGTGGGCAAAATGGCATGTGCTCCTTCTGCTGCCATTTTGCTCCACTTACTTTTAAAAAACATGCTTAGAACCCTTTGTACTACTGCCATGTAGCTTTTTGGTGTGTTTTAGTAATATCTGTCTTTACATGGACAGTGAAACCCTCCCTTGCTATCCTTCATGAGTTTTTCTGCTAGATACACAAAATTTTGAGAGAAGGGAACTGGTGGACTTAAATCACAGCAGTTGTGTAAGTGCAGTTGGCAGGAAGATCTTTTCTATATCTGCAAATGCATGACTCTGCTGTTGCAGTCAGTGAGGAGGAAGAAAGATGGAAAGCAGAAGGCTTTTGGCTGATGGATGGAAATGCAGAAGTCAAAATGATAAAGCAAATCCAAGTGCACAGGTAGTTGTTTCACTGAAATGACGTGAGATGTCAGGGAGGCAGCCTGCCAGGGTGAGTCTGACATGAGGATGACAGGGAGGCAACAAGCTAAGGAAGTCTCTGGTGCAGTGGAGTGTTGATTCTATGTGGGTGTCTGGATATGCAGCTAGAAGTAAATTACTTTACAGCCTGCTGTAAAGAGTTGGGGCAGACCAGTAGGCATAAGCTCTATAGAAGTATAGGTAATTTAATGGTTTTTTAAGTTAAATGACAAAAAAACCCCCAAACTTACACTGGGGTAAGGGTCTGACAAATACGCCTGCCTGCTCACTTTGTGTAGCACTGAGCAGAAAACTGAAGTCTTTCCCAGCAACAACAGGAGCACTGAGTTTAAGGGTTCATCTTTTGCCTTAAACATGTAACTTTATTTATACAAGAATCCTCAGGTACACCTGAGGGATTACAGGGGTAAGGGCAATCATTTCACGTGAGACCACAGCAATAAAATTTGGCATTTCTTTATTTTTGCTTCCCACATCTGGACTCAGCTCAATAAAACCGCACTCCAAGATCATAACTTAGCTTGTGAGTACTGTATGTGTGAATTTTACTGTAACAAATGATTTGTTATGCCAGAGCTAATTGAGAAGCAACAGTCTCTTCTTGGAAAAGAGCTGTTGGTGTTTTTTTTTTTTTTTTTAATTAGTCAGATGCTCTAAGTTAAATAACTCCGCTTGGCAACTTACTAAAATTAGACCAGTGTCTGTTACTATCAGTAACAGGATAAGTAACCACACTTAATCTAGGGTTCAGTTTGATTTTAGGATGAACGGGGTCAAAGCTGAGCCAGTGCTCTGATACTGTAGCTACACAGCAGATGGTAGCCCTGGGCTGCTGCAGAATGTGACATCCTCCACTCTTCCCCCTTGGCACCACCAGCCAGCAGGGTTACTGGGGAATAGATCTGGCTGAAAATGAAGTTTTTCTTGGCTCTCCATCCATCACAGTGCTGGCCCACAGCGGGTCATTTTCACTCTTGGACAGGCAGCTGTTTCTGAAATAACTGAGCTGTGATATTTACTATCCAGACTACTGTAGCTGCTCGTTGTGACTGCTTTTACCTCCAAAGTGCAGAACTACTGTAAGTAGTTGTTTGAGGCTCTCTTTGAAGCCCTCTACAATTAGTATTTAAGTAGTATAAAAAATCCTTTGGGATATGTAATTACTGCACTTAACTAACATGGAATTTAGTTAAATCAGCATTAGACAAAACAGTATCATTTTTTTAAAGTTTGAAGCTATAGTCTTTGGACGGTCCTTCATGTGTTAGAAAATCTTAATATTATGTGTTAATGAGACTGACTTAGTTGCTCTTGCAACACAGAAATAAGTTATAAGAAGGCAATCTTAAAGCAGGATGAAGTGTCAGTGATTCTTGGTCTGCAACTTTTCACTTATTGATGGAGATTGCATTTTAAATTTCAGCCTGCTTGATTGGTGACATGGAGAAGAATGAAGTGTTCTTGGCTTGAAATAGCATCAATGTCTCTCCTAAGTTTAATTGTACAGGGCATTACACCAGGATAACACCTGTAGAATAACCTGGAAGACTAAGTTTAACTAGGGTATGATTCTCATGTTGCAAAGAGTCTAGTTATAAATGGATTAAAAAAACCCTCTCTGTTCAGATGTTCTACATAACTCACAGTGCTTGTTCTTGGACAAGTACTATTTTCTGTGACTTACTATTGAAATAGTGTGTGAGTAGCAAGGAATGGAGGTAACTTCCACCCTTTTATTTAACAGGGGCATTTTATACTGGATTTCCCTGTCTCATCCAAGGGACATACTCCCCATTCCAAAGCAGAATATTTATAAAATACTTGCCTTTCCTTGACTTCAGTTAAAGCTTTCGTTCACTGATGGCCCTGCTGTGTCCTGCTTTTCCCCCTCCCTCTCTTCCCAACTGGCACCGGAGTCATAGCCAGCAGGAGCAGTTGGAGCTGACGTGGCTGTTGCCTGCTGGGTGTGGTAGGGGGCTGCCCCTGAACTTGCCCACCTAGATCAGACCACTGCAGAAGGAGGGGAGATGTGCTGTTCCCTACAGCGTGTAAGAGAGCAACCACGTGTGGATTTACTGCTGCGTACATCAGCAAGCTGAATCAGTCTGGGCTTTGACTATTTGTAGTGCTGCTACTTGTGACTGTCTGACAGTAAAAGTGTGCTGTTCATGTATCCCCTAAGGAACTGCAGCAGCAGATGGTGAACGTTCAAAGGGAGCACACCCATGGCACTGCATTTAGGAGCTCTCAAAGGCCATTTGTTTCTAGAGGAGAGTGTGGCCCATTAACACAGTGGTATGAAATCTGCCCTTTGCCACAACACTGGAGATTCTAAGCTTTTTATCCGTAATGAAAGTTGATTTTTGTGATTACTGAGATGACTTTATAATGTTTTAAAAAAATAAATGATGGTCCCTTAAATCCATATATGACTTCAGATGGTGACTGGAATACAGCAAGACAGCTGGCAGTTTCACTGCAAAGTTTTCTCACAAATACCAAGCTAGGATGCTTACTGTGGTAAAATAAGCCTTCCCCTCTATGCCTGTAATGGAGACATTGTCAGCAGAACTAAATAATTTCACATGGTGAGCCTCTATAGCAAGTTTTCCTTAACAGTGAGAAACTTTGTAATTAGTTCCTTTCTCTGCTCCATTTATCCACCACTCTTAACATCCCTACTAGTAAGGTGTACTTTTTTCTTTCCCTCCAAAAGTACAGTTTCACAAATTGAAAATAGCTCTATAGCCTTCTTCCTTAACTCCTGCGGTGTTCAGGGGCTGTTTTTGTACAGCCTTCTCACCTGGTCTCACTAGAATTCTTCAGAGGTGTGGGCATAGGAAAGGTGTGGTTTGCAGTGGGAGCAGGAGCAGCTGGAGTTGTCACTGCCTTTGAGCAGAGTGCTTGGACTAGGGCTGCCTGTGTTGTTAGGAATAGCAGGAATTAGACCTGCTGTTGCCAGCCTGTGGAAAACCTGTTCTTCCAGTTGTGCTGGTGCTGTGCCTCGGTAAGGTCCCCCTATTGATGGGGTATGGCAAGGGCTGCTGCTTTCCCACTGCAGGACACTGCTGCAGGCCTGCCTCAAACTCCAGTAGAAATAATGCATGAATTAAGTATCAGATCCTTGTATTGCATGTCAAAGGGATTCAATCCAGCAGTTGTGCCAGCTCCCTTTGCACATGGTGGGTTTACCAGTGCTTTTGTTAAAACCTATGGCATGTCACAGGAGCTATTCCCCCAACTCCCCCTGCTCCCCTGTGACTTACAGAACTAGGAAGTGACGGAATCCACAGCGTTTCTCAATTCACTGTCCAGGAAATGGACTTGCAGCCAACTCTTTGGTTTCTGTCTTGTAAACCTCTCTAACTCTGCCTTTTTTGTGGAACTAGCAGAAAATGTGGCACCTCTAATACATCTCACACATGCTACTTCAGAAACAATATTGCTGGTATTAAAGGAATAAGTGATAGAAGAATTTAAACTAAATTCATTAAACTGAGCCTTACAGATTTTGATCCTCCAGCATGAGTGGAGATGACAAATGCTTTCTAACACTCTTAAGATGGAAATTATCATGCTTAGATTTGCTAGTATTTTCTTTTAAAACTTCTTACAGTGCTTATCTGGAATTTAATGGCTCCAGAAACTCCATTCCACTACTTTTACTGAAAAAGCACATAAGCATCTTTTAGTTTCCAATTTTTAGAACTGTATAAACTTGAACTGCATTCTCATAGCAGATGGAGAACAAAAGCCCATTAAAAGTCCATTAATCATTATGCAGAAAGCCCAATACTTTAGTAGAGGTTGTTTCACCTTGTTCTTAATACTTTAGTCTACATCAGACTTTGCAAGTCCCGTAGGAATTAATTTATAGAGTAATACAGTGGGTGATGCAGATAAGTATTCTTCAGCATATGAATCTGGATCCCCTCTTATGTAGACCAAGTGCTTCTTAGAACTTAGAGCAAATCTTGTAGATAAATTTACCTTTTCAAAGAGGAATCTAGAATCTTGCATGTATATGTGAGTATACTTAAAATGCTATTTATTAGAGCTAACTATGTAAAAAACTGTAGCATAGTACAGACAGTCTTATACCCCTGGTGGTGCTGGGAACCCCAAGCTGTGCAGCACTGAGTGAATTTTGGATCCACACGTAGCACACTGTGCAGGCCTTCACTGGAGACAGAGTTACCCCATTTTGATGTCTTAAGGTATTGTAGGATTTTTCATCAGAGACGACAACTGTTCATCATTCCTTTCTGATGGCCAGAGGAGGAGGATGGTCGCTGTTGGTTGTAGGCAAGGCCATGCAGGTGCTGTGATCACTGGTATCCCGTGCCTCACAAGACTGGGCTCACTCAAGTTGTCTGTTATGTGGATCAGTAATGCTCTGATGCACAGTAGCCTTCTGGTCAAGATTGCCACAATGCCTTCAGAACTGGATCTGTGGCCAAAGATTATCCCCTCCCTTTCTTGTCCCTCAAAATGTTTCATGAACAAGGTCAGAATGCTTGCTGGTTTTGTTTGGGTTTTTTAGTTCCTTGTAATCACAGAGCTAGAAACAGCTTGAGTACCTTTTAGTTTTGAAGTGTGATATGTAGGGAAAAGCTTTGCTGTTCAAAGATCTTGACACACTGTCTGTATAATAAATATTAATTCGTTTTCTTGGAGCAATTCAAGTATGAAGATTCACATATAACAACAAATCTGAGTTATAAAAACTTCATCATAATAGATGAGACTGATGCTGCTGTTCTGCTCACTTGATTTGTTTTTCTTGCAGAATCAAGGCCATTGAAAGTCCCAACAAAGATGATGACACGCAGTGGCTGACTTACTGGGTTGTGTATGGCATTTTCAGCATAGCTGAATTCTTCTCTGACATCTTTCTGTCCTGGTTCCCTTTCTACTACATGTTAAAGGTATGTTAGTTCATGTGACCCCTCTCCTAAAATGAGACCTTTGATATAACTAGTCTAATGTCTCCAAGAATGGGTAGAAGACAACATTCCCTGGAATCATTCCAGGGTCACACCTGTTTTTTAGATGCAGATTATGTGTAATTTAGTACTGTGAAAGCGATTTGTTTACAGCTGATGGTTTTGTGAAGCAAGAGGGGAAGTTGGAATGGGTGGAAGGGAAAGGTCTGCTGTGTTTTAGGAAAAAAAAAAGACTTTGTAACTGTCTTAAAAAAAAAAACAAAACAAAGAGTTCTTTCTCTTGGTGTTCAGGTAAATTTGGACAAATGACACAATTTTTGCTTTAATTGCATTAGTAAAAGTGGAGAGTAAAATCACAAATGCTGTTGAAGGAGGTAGTAACATCTGTGCTATTGGAGCAAAGAAGGCGATTGGAACACGAGAATTAGTTTGAGTCCTACAGCTTTAATATTTAATTAGGCTCAGTTTCCTGAAAGGAGTTGGTGGGTATTAGAGGAGATGGTTGCTTATGTGCATTTGTTAGCATGATTTGACTACCAGCAATGATTTGGTTGATGTGCAGAAATTGACTCTGACAGTTGCTCTACGCCTCTGCATTTTAACTTTTCTGTCTTTAACAGGCCTCAACTGTGTCAATCGTTTGGATACCTTGTAGTTCAGTAGAATTATGACTTTAACCCGTCATCTGCAGTGGCATATACTCACAATTCTGAATTCATACAGTGTATTTTCAGAGCTTCTTGTCTAAATTCTTGGTGGAAAAAGATGTGGCAATGGCTTCTTCATGCCACCACAGGTCTCCTTTTGAAGAGCACATGATTGAAATTCAGGTTGACTTTGCAAATAAAGACCACAAATGGCTGTGATACTCTGGTATCAGGAGTGCCACAGTTACATGTGGTGTTGGAATCAAGGGAAAGGCACTTTTTTCAGTTCTGTAAAAGCAAACACAAGGAGTTATGTCAATACACAACTTTCTACAATAGCTGCAGAAGGCACATAGAAGTCAAGTGTTTGCTCTCAGTAGTGGTTGGTAGGAGAGGTTTACTTTTGTTGTACAAAGGCACACAGGTGTTGGCTGAGAATCAGAAAGCATTGCTGAATGGATGGAAATTATTCCATAGGGGGAGAAGGAGGAATTAGCTAGCTGCCACACTTCATGCCAACCCTGAACTAAAACCTCTTGTAGTGTAGTTATGATGTCTCCATATCTCTTTTAGGAAGTGGAAGCCCAGATAGGTCATCCATGAAAATTTCAAAGTTGCTTTAATTTTCAAAATGTGCTAAATTTGCATATCCACATCTATTTGATACAGCTTGTATCTTCCACTCCACACTTAGTTTTAATTGCTCAGTATTTTGAAATACCTTCAATTGCATGGCTGAGACATTGGGCACGGCTGCTCCCAGAGTCCCCAAAGTCCAGAGTTTAGACTCCATGGCGTTAAAGTTTTCATCAGACTAGAAGATTTTACAGGTGGAAGAAAGGCACTTTGAAGAACTCCTTTAAATATGTTGCAATGTTTGTATATACTTCTGTTCTCCAGACGGCATTTCTTGGATTTTGTGGATCTTTTTTTTTGGTAATGCCCACTTCTTATTTATCTGTTTGGGTTTTTTTTTATTTTTGAAGCACAGGATGTGCATGCAACTCATAATTTCATGTGCATATGATTTATTTTTAAATACTTCTGTTCAAGATCTAAAGATTTCTGTGTCATTCAGGTATTAGAGATCAGTAGCCAGGAGAAGTAGCAGAGTTTATTATCCTGTGAGTATTCTTGGTGGTGGGAATGAGAGAGACTCCTTACTCCACTAATGGCTCTGCCTTGAAATACTGGAATGCTATTTCTGAACAAAATTGGTGCTGCCAGGGCAAAAACAGCTGCTAGGAGCAGGTCCAAGTGAGTCAGACTGAGCTCAGGTGAATTCCACTCCCTCATCTGTCTGGTCTGGAGGGTTGCAAAGAATATATTTTGGGTTTGGGCTTTTTTTTTTTCCATTTAACTATTTAACCACTCTGAGCTTGCTGGACCTTCTTACAACCCTCTTTATTTGCAATAGCCTATGCTGGTTCAGTTTCATGAGAGACAAGGGGAAAATAAACTAAGATAGCAGCCTAACATTCTCAAACTTTGAAAAGAATGAGAACCTCAACTTTGGTACATGTCCAGTAGAAAATGCATATGAACATCTGTTTCTGTACAATTCAAAAATAATAGGTATTTGAGAACAAACTTTTTTTTTTCTTGACTAGACTGGGACAAAACTGTCAAATCAAAATTACTGATTTTTTTTCTTAGGCAGGGAAAGGGAAATTTTAATTTCTTTTAGTTTCAGAGGAAGTTGGACTCACATCTGAGGGATTTTCTAGAACAAAGGAGAAGTATCATTTTTTGTGTATTGGGAGAAGTTGAATAACTTTCAGTAACTGATCAGATATTCTTGAACAGGAAAAAAAAGCAGTGTACTTTTCAGCTTTTAATGAAAGATAACATAAGATAACACCATGTATTATTTCTGTTATATTAAGTTTTTGAAGCTTTTGAAAATCGATATTCATATTGATAAAGGTACTTTTTGCCATTATTTTCTCTGACCATTCTTAATAATTCATTAGTTGCTAGTTAAGGTGCCAGATTGTATTGCCTGTTGAATTATTTGTTTTAATTCATTGGAATGTTCCTGGTGGGCCAGTTTCTCTGGTGGACATTTTACTTTAAAAAACTTTTCTTTGTCTTCTGGGCAAACACTCCTTTAAGTAATTCTGTTTTGACACTATGATCAAATAGTTTAAAGAAGAAAGCTTAATGCTTACCCAAAAGGATGGTAAATTACACTACAGAGAAGACAAAGCCAAAATTTTACAGATGTGAAAAGCAGAACCTACAGAACATCCAGTCTCAAAATACCTTATTGGGAAAGAACAGAGGGGACATATTCCAAAATATTTTGAAGTGTTGCTTGAAGAAGACTGTTTTGTTCCATTCTGCCCAGAAATGTGTGGAAATCCTCAAACATGGAATCCTGTCAAACATGAAAACAAAGCATGTTTTGACTGAGGCTGGGATGGTTTTGTTTTGTATTTCAGGAAAGGGTAGTCTGACAAAAGCTGTTATGCCTTCATTTTCTGGAGAGGCTTTTGACATGGAATATAGTGTACAGAAAGAACTGTACAAATGCTGAGAAAATGTATTTCATTTTGTTGCAGTTTTATCCCATAAAATAATTTTATATTTATTTTCATAGCTCAAGAGAATTTAGTTATGGCACTCCTTGTCCCTTAAATGTTTCATCTTGCTCTGCATAGCTGTCTTTGTGTGGTGTATGGCAGTGACCCTGAAGCCAAATGAAAGTGCTTCAGTAGTAAAGACAGAGACTTGTAGTAACATGTAGTAACATGTAACATGTAACATGTAACTTGTAGAAAGACATGTAATAACTGTCTTTCCAATCCCCTTTTGTACGATGCAGAAACATGACCCCACTGTGGTCTTTGATTTTTCTAGAGAGCAGATGGTGCTCTAAAAGCCATACCTAAACTGTAATCCAGAAGCATTACCCTTGTTTGTGCACTCTGTGTAGCTCGGGTTTGTCTCTCCTGCTTGTCACTTTACTTCTGGGGTGCACATAACCCTATTCTTTCCCCCACTGTGTTTTCAGAGCAGGGAGGCAGAGAGGACAGGGGTCTGTTCTGCCTGAATTGAAGTCTTATAGAGACTTAGACCTTTAGTCAGGCCTGTGCTGTATGTTTTAGAAATATTGAGAGAGATCGATGTTTGTGTACCCAGGTTTTATCTTTCTACCTTAAAGAGAAAACAAACCAACATGTAATCTTGATCCACCTAACACCAGATTATATTCACTGCTGCAGCCCTCCTCCTTTATCCTTGTACTATCCATGAAATTATTCCAGTATAAATATTCACTGTGTGTAGCTCTCCTGGGTGTGCGCCCTCATTGAACCCTGACCACACAGGTCACTGTTTTAACGTGCTCAGTTCGGTGGCACTTAGGAAAGGCACCTTGTCTGCTACTCATGATTCCTTCTACTTAGGCTGATCTTCTTGTTCTCACAGTGTGGCTTCCTGCTGTGGTGCATGGCTCCAAGCCCTTCCAATGGGGCAGAGTTTCTCTACCACCGGATTATACGTCCTTTCTTCCTGAAGCATGAGGCCCAGCTGGACAGTGTTGTGCAGGACCTGAAAGACAAGGCTGCAGAGACTGCAGACACCATCACTAAAGAGGGTAAGCAAAAGGCCGTTCACTGATCACATTAAGTAGGGGCAATTTCACTAGGGAGCTCTTATTATTGCCCTTAGTATTCATCACTTGGAGGAAACAAAAATAAATTCTAAGAAGACGATGTAAATTATAATGGAGAAGTTTAATTTGGGAAATGGGGATTGTGGTGGATCTTGCTTCCTAGAATTGCAGTTAGGTTAGAGTGAGTGGAAGAAATTGTATAGTCTTCCCACAATACACACCACTAAAAACATTCTCTCTAAGGCAGGTCCAGAAGCTCCTTTCATAAATAGTTAACTGTTTCAGTGCATCCTCATATCTCCTAAAATAGAGGGGCTCACAGTTGTTCAGTAAAGCAATTAACAGCAATAAACAGCAGCATGGGAAGTGCTGTTTCCCCATCTATATGTTTTTGTACTTTTCCTTCCTCTGGAGGTCAAAGGATTCCTCACTCTTAAAGGAACAACTTAGGTTTTATTTTTTGTGCATTATCACAGACTGACGATTGCTTAAGGTTTTTCTTTTGTTTCCTTGCATTCTATAGTGAACCCTTGCCCTCTAAAATAGCTAGTGATGGTTTTATTAATAAGATAAGGAAGTGTATTAAGTAGCTAAAATAAAGGTTTATTTGTTTCATCTGAAAGGAATTTTATCTATATGCTAATTCAAAGCATCTTAATTCTTCTTTCCACCAAACAATGCTTGCAATCTCATTTCATTTTACCAACTTCAGCAGTTCTCCTGTCTGCTTAAAAGATCTGCTTTTCTCAACTATTCTTGGAAATTTTGCTGCAAGACTCTTCTTGAGTCTTTATTGTTAGGCATGTATCTTAGTTAATGTCCTTCCATGTTGCACATTCCTGTCCTCATTTCATCACTTATTCTTTCTTTTTCCTGTTTTTATATATAAAGATTTCTACCAAAAACAACACAACCAAAAAACCAACAAAACAAAACAAACACCCCACCCACCCTCCCCCCCCAAAGAAACCCAACAATAAAAAGCCCCAGGCATCATTTTTTAAAAAACCATGTACACACGTATACATGTATGCGCAAATATTAGCATTTCTACAAACGTGTTTTATCATTATGGTATGTTTATTTCTGCAAACCTGTATGTCCTTAACACTATGAGCAGCCCTGCTTTAACAATACCATAGTTATATATATATATATGTGTGTGTGTGTGTGAGACTTTAATGTTTATTGTACTGCTTCTTGCTTGTTAAAATCTTTTCATGATCAGTTTTACTGATGTGTCTATGTGTATGTGTTTACAAAAGCTAGAATTTTCTTCTATGTTCTTTCTCTTGTGAGGGAAATTTTTTGTATGCTGCTCAAGAACACTGGATAACCCAGAAATAACCTCTGTTCTCAAGAACAGAGATATAACCTTTTGACTGTAGGCCTATGACTAAACTTGATTTTATTTTCCTGCAGCCAAGAAAGCAACAGTGAACTTACTGGGTGAAGAAAAGAAGAGCACTTAAACTGGATAAGTTTCCCTACCACCTCCTTTGTGCAGCGTGATATTACTGGGGACTGTGGTATAAGTTCAATAATATTGCCTTGGAAACATTTTGATATATTAAAGGAATGTGCTCTAAGTTTACTTACTACTTTGCCGTGACTGATAGAGAGTATGCATTTTTATTTAAAAGCAATGCAATGGGCAGCATCTGAAGCTTAAGGAAAGTATTTTACTCATCTTCATGCAGAAGTCTTTCAGTAATCTCTTTCTGCAGTAACATAAATAAAAAGTATATATATCTCAGGCTCTGCACTTTAGTTGTCTCTTTGTCTATGAAATTACTCTTAACACTTTGATTGTCATGCATATGGTAGCACAAAGCTATTTTATAGGGAAAAATCTGAATGGATCTTGAATATACAGGGAATTATTGTGAGAGATGGCATAATGGATGTACTCCCCACCAGTAAAGCTGTAAATTGTGAAATTATGTGTTCTAGACACCTGAATATAGAGATTATTCACTGTTGCATGTTTTGTTGTAACACTGTATTTGGTACAGTGTGTGTATTCTTAAATGGATGGATACTAAATATAGGGAAGAATAACTTCCTTGGAGTGATCAAGCTTAGATTGGCCTGACGTAATTTGCTAGAAGTGGATGCATTAAATCACACAAGATTAACATAACGTGACTAAAGTACAACTTCTTCCCTATTCTTGCTAAAACAAGGTGTTATCCAAAATTGTTATAATAGAGTGCTTTTTAAGATCACACTCAAAAGCACAAGCCACGTATTGCTAGGGAGTGATACCATTACAAACATTTCTTCCTGAATTCCTTTTAAAGTATCAACTGCCTTGGATGTCAGTCCTCAGAACTACATCGTTCTGGGGACAGACTACAGCTCCCACGAGTTTTTCTGCTTATAAAAATCTGCAGTTTGTTCTGACTATACTAAGAACAACTTTGTGTGAGCACTTAAACTTCCTGAGTGGAGATGCTCTTGTTGTTACTTGATATGTTCCTGACCAATCAGTAAGAGTGCAACCAAAGTTGCGAAGAGAAAAAAGGAATTTTTTACAATCAATTTAAAAGAATACTTTTTTTTTTTTTAGATTTGCATCTGTACTCTTTGACACTGCAGTATTTTCAACAAAAATAATTACATGAATTAATTAAGCATGAATTACTGAAATTTTTCTGTTTTCATCTCCATGCTGACATTTCTTTAAGGCCTAGAGTAATGGTGTGGCAGTTCTGAGCTCACAGAATATGCAGAAAAGAAGCTTAAGGTTTTGACTGGATAAAAAATTATTTCCAGCCCACAGTCTTGAATCCCAAAGACTTAATCTAAAGTTTTGAGGACTTCTGGCTTTCTGCAACAAATTGTGTATAAACATTCATTGTAAATTTTCAGATGCAAGAACTGCAAAAGAGTGAAGCACACAGTGCAACTCAGCAGGTCAGTTTGAACATGGAGAGATATGTTTTAAAAGAGGGGATGTAAAAGTGTCTTAAGAGAAAGCATTTTAAGCTTTAAGCTGGAAAACATAGCCCTTAGGGCAGGCAACTTGGA
This sequence comes from Lanius collurio, assembly GCA_020086605.1. Lineage (NCBI taxonomy): Eukaryota > Metazoa > Chordata > Aves > Passeriformes > Laniidae > Lanius > Lanius collurio. The sequence continues at coordinate 3,600,643 of JACBWW010000008.1, read as the reverse complement.
TAGGGAAATACAAGACCTGCTGTACCTCATGTTCTGTAGGACAGCATGCAGTTTGTCATTTGAAGAAGAAATACAAAATTTTACAGCTACTCATTCCATGACAACTTTTTGTTAGGAGGGGATATGCTGAAGAGGATAAAGTTTACAGCAAAGTTCTGGATTGTAAGCAAGTAAAAAGTTTGAAGTGAGTCACCATTTAATTGGTTTAATTTCTTGTCTTAACTTCTTCTGTCATAAACCCACTGGACTCTTTTGTAAGCCTTACTAAATCTTAGTCCTGTGTTTTAAACTCTGTCAGCTGCATGTAAAGCACTCATGTGGCCACTGTAATTTAGATTCATTTCTTGAGATTAGAAGTAACTAGATAAAAATAAATGAAGATTCTTAATAGATTATTTGATTTCGATGCAAAGCACTACATAACTTACCTATCTAAAAGCTTATGGTAAATTTTAGACTTTAGAAGCCTAATGATGACTGTAGTAGAGACAGGATTTACTTTTCATTTCTTATGCTACTCAGCAGTTTTTCCACTGTTATTAATGGGGATAAAACATTCTAGGTAAATGTTAGATAAGTGTTAAAAAAGTCACTTGCATCTCTCTCAAAACTTGAAAGGCTTTAAATCAACTTCTTGTCTTTACAACTTGATATTACCAGCACATACAATCAGTGCTCTTTTGTCAGATTTCTACTTGAATTAGAACTATAGTCTGTTGTTGACAGAAGTTGACCTTGGTTTTTTGCCTTGTTGCAAGTAGAAATGACTGAATTTCTGCAGCAAGTTATGCTTTCCTGCAAGTAACTCCACTGGGCTGGCCCCGCAGATCAGTGCTTTTCTTTGTGTCTTCACAACATTTATGTGCAAATGTTGGTACACACATCTGCTCCATGTCTTTGCTGAAGTTGTAATGTGCTAAATAAAAATGGACAAAAAATAAAGAGATTCTTATGGGACTGGTATGATGCCTCAGTACTTTTTAAGAACCTTATACCTCAACAGTGAAAACTTGGCTGCTTTAGGAAGCTCTTTATGGGGTATTCACTTTTTTCCTCCCCCTAAACTTCATTACTGTGGAACCAGTAGAAATCTCTCAAAGTCCAAAGGAAGTGCTTCTGCTTCGTGACAATCTGAGGGTGCAGCCAGGCAGATTTAGAGCATTAGAGAAGAGTTTGGAATGCAGATCTCTTCCCAACAGTGAGCACCATAAGCATCTTTCTAGGCTTCATAGCCTGGCTTACCTAAGGAATCATCAAGGATTAGTGTTCTCTAGAAACACTGAGAGGAAAAACTACGGGGTTTTTGAAGTTTTTCCTCTCCCATGGGTTTCCTGGTGTTCTGTAAATGACCTCAACAAATAATGCTGAATAGTTACTGGCAGTGGTGTTATACTTAAGATTTCTGTTGCCACTGTTTGTAGGACATTTCATCTGCTTTATCTGGCTCCTTTCCAAATTCAGCAAAAAGGAAAATAAGTTCAGGAAAACACAACCTCCCCCACAATGATAACATTACCCCTAGTGTTAAAATAATGGAAACTCTTCAAACCAGAGCAGGACAATTAACAAAGCAAAGAAATTCTTGTAAGCAGTGGAGGGTATGACTAGTATTTGTCAGGTCAAACACTACTCTTAATTTGACAAATAAAAGAAAGTTTCTTGAGTTTGTACTTTAGTCTTGCCAACTCTTTCTAAATAATCTGAGAATCAACTAAAATTATTATGACTAATTCCTTAGTCACCTTCCACCCCTGTTTGAAATTCCATAAACAATAGTTTCCTTATGCAAAGGAGGAAGAATTAAGTTTTAAAAAACAAAACTACAAATCCTTGTAGGTCATGAGACACTCAGAGTTTTCTGTAAAGGGCACCTGACAAATATGATGAATATCAGTCTTGTATTCTAGAGAACTTCTACATCCAGTGTGATGGAATGAAACAGTACTTGAGACAACCCAGAGCTACTAAGGAGGTCCTCAGTTGTACAACCACGTTGTTAAAACTTTTTGAAAATTATGTTTTCTACTGGTACATAAAGCATTAAGAGATTCTGGAGCAAAAAATCATCAGATGACCACATGAACTCATGAACTAGTCAAGTAAATATAATTGAAGATGAACTTTGAATTTAGCATACTTTGGAATGTGATGTAGTTGACACCTTTGCTGAGGCTACGGAATTCCACAAAACTTTTTACTTTGTATTACTGCATCTTTGCAGGAAAAGAATACTTAAATACTTCAATTAGGTGTGTCTAAGTTCTGATACTTGAAAAGCAAACAGACAAAACCCAAAAAACTACACCCCAAGGAACCCCCAAAGTCTGACAGATGAAAAGAGGCACACATGCTGTTTCAGACGAAATAGCACTATGGTTCAGGCTACTCAGTTTCTTCCTGGAGCATACTCTGCTCTTTCCAAAGTCCCAAACTACCAGAGACTTGTCTGTTTCTTCCCATCTCCCTTACACAGCCACTCTGGCAAGGGGTACTTAATTATTTATTATTATTAATTATTCTATAATAACAAATTAATTATTTAATAATAATAATTAATTATATTTATATTTAGGGGAAAAGAACCCATTTGAAAAGGGCATCCCTTATCCCAAGAGAGAAAATAACCCTACAAAGTCCAGTCTGTAACAGGAAGAAGTTAAATAACTGGTGTCCAGGGACAGAACCTGTGGGAATTGTTCGAATCTGTGCCAGGGGAAGTTCAGATTTGACATTGGGAAGCATTTCTGTACCAGGAGGATGGTCAGACTCTGGAATAGGCTTCCCAGAAAGAGTGGTCGATGCCCTGAGCCTGTCAGTGTTAAGAGGCATTGGGACAATATCCTTAATAGTGTGTTTTAACTGTTGGTAAGCCTTGAAGTGGTCAGGCAGTTGAATTGGATGATCATTTTCTGTCTCTTCCAACTGAAATAGTCCATTCCATTCCATTCCATTCCATTCCACTGCATGTGTAGCTCCAGCTACATCTGCAGCTCCAGAGAAAGAATCAAGGGAGCCACATCCTCTCTCATGCTCCCAAGCAGAGCACATACAAATATCCCACAGGTGCATGTGCCCCAGAAGGGACTTCTGGTGAAAAGGCTCTCTCAAACACACACAAGGAACAGGATGTACACACACGCAAGTTTTTTAAGACCAGCTGTTTTTTTGCAGAGCTGGTATTTGATTTACTTCATGGCTGAAGGCTGACGACTACATATGGTCACTTCCCAAGTTAAAGCACATTTCAAAAGAACCTTTTAAAGCTCCGTCTCTTTACATTAAGAATTGAGTAATTATGGTTATTCTTCTGCTATAGCAGCTACATGCTGTTATCTGAAAGAATAAACCATCTATCTCAATAGTGCTGAATTCTCATTTTGAGTCATTCTGTTACTGATTGCCTGTATCGTCACACCTCCCTGATGCTCAGTGTCAACGTTACCATCCATTCCTGACACAGAAATTGTTACAGGATTGTTATAAGGATTTTGAGCTCGTATGTTCATTTCAAATGTTTCATCTTTGTTTAGGTACATAGAAAAATAACAGGGAAATAACAGGCATGTACTTTTAAAGTGCTAGACCAGAACACTAGTTCAGTATCCATATTCCTCCTGTCCTGGATGCTGAATAAATTCCCAGTCATGGATGCATGCCTTCCTTTGTTACTGTTGCCACCTACAGGAAACCACGGACAACAGTGTCTTTTTAGCAATGATGCTGCATAAGTAAATTCTCACAGAAAACTGTAAAAGCAAGGCAGGTGGAACAAAAGGACATTGTCACCCAATTTCCCCCTCAAAAATAAAATAATAATTAAATTTTTTCTTAATAGCATTGAGACTAAAAATTGCAGTATTACTGTATTTTTGCGGAAGCCTTGTCAGCATTCCCAGTCCCACAATGGTCCATAAGCACCTGCCTGTTCCCAGAAATGAGGCATGATCAGTTGACTGAGGAAGGATTGAGGAGGTCTTGACCTGTTTGTGTTTAATCCTCTAAGGAACTCATTTTATTAAAATGAGGCAATGCAGAAATGAAAGTCTGGTTTAACTCTATCAGGAAAAGGGGAGTTGTTTTTAACTTTGTGCTGCCTCATTTACAACAAATATTGCTCACATGTACTTAGTCTAAATCCAGAAATCATAAAAAGCAAAACAGTCCCATTTACAGATGGTAGAGTAAGTAAGCAGGAGTTAGGAAATTCAGTCTTCAACTTCCTCTTGCTAGTGGTCATCTGATTTCCTAGTAGGGATTTGAAAATAAAGTCAGCTTTACCCAAAATACCCACAAAGCTTTCTTCGATAGTTTGATTAATTTACAGTTTTATATATTTGAACTCAATATTACCCTTTTCAGAAATCTTTCCTAGTCTCTGTTTGCAAGACCTCTAGGCTTTAAAATAGCTTCACTATTTTGGGTTCTTTGATCAAGGAAGTTTGATAAGCAATGCCACTAAGATTCTTTCTCACACACACAGGTCAGACCACTTCTGAAGGTATTTAATTTCAGACCACAGTAAATAATATCCCACAAGACTTAATCTTCACATTTTTTGGCTGCCTGTAATCTAAAGCTCTGATTTTCAAAAGTTAAGCATAACATGATCAAACTTGGCTGGAGTAATCCTCCTTCAGCTTACATTATGAAGATGAGTTACCTTGTACCAATCAATTTTCACAGAGCTCTCACTTTATTTAAAGTTTCATAAAAATTACTCAGCAGTCAGAAAAAAAACAGGAATAATTTGAACCTAACAATCTGTGGGCAATTATGGTCTTTTAGATCACAAGTGTATCTTCCACTCCTGGTATTTTTCCCGATGTCACAACTAACTGCAGAACTTCCCTAACCTTACTATAGAGTGAATGTGGCTTAATAACCTCAAACCATGTCCAGTTAGACTTAATAACCCTTTTCATATACCATCTGTTTCCTCATTATGTACCCCATGGCATTCTGACAGCTCACAGGGATGCCATTTAACTAACTTCTCAAAATTTAGGCCAGACACTCTAAAGATAGCTTGTATAAACTGTTCCATCAGCAGAAAAACAACCCCTGAAAAAATTTATGTATGACCACAGTCAATTACAGCCTTAGAACACAGAGCTTCCTCTCCTAAACCTTTCTGGTTTAGAGAATCTGCATACTGCTCATGCTGATATGCAACTCTTCCAAATAGTAAGAAGAGAGCAGAAGGGATGTGTGTGAGCACAGACAGTCCTTTCCTGCAAAATCCAACATCACTTTGGAACGAATCATGGGGCAACACAGGCAGAGTCTTTTCCTGCATGTGTTCGAGGGGTGGACTTGAGTATGGATACTATCACAGAGAAAATCCATGGATGCGAAACATGCAGTGTGATTAAGCCAAGCAGTCAAAGCCCCTCTGGTATGGAGGATGATGGCTGAATTGTCAATATGGCCAGACAGCGTGAGTGTATCAGTTCCCCAAATCCACCAAGGCTGCACCTGTGCTTACATTGGGGTGATCAACCACTGGATGGCTGGAAACACCCTTTGCGCCACACCACTGCCTGAAACATTGTCCTGGGCCTTGAAAAGCAGGTCTTATGGGTACACAATACACCAGAAATAATCGAGTCAGACAATGGGATTAATTTCCAAAGCAACTCCATAAACACTTAGGCCAAAGAACATGGCACTGAGTGGGAATATCACATTCCCTCTCATGCATCAGCCTCTGGAAAGATCGAATGATGCAATGTTTGGTAAAAGACCACAATGAGAGCAGTGGGTGTTGAGACCTTCAGACCCTAGGGTGTATGTTTAGCGAAGGTCACCTGGTTAGTTAACATGCAGGGATTGCCCACTGGCCTGGTGCAACCCTGTCTAAATTTCCGCTTATTGTAGAAGAGGATGAAGTTTCTGCATTGAACATTAAAAACATGCTGGGGAAGAGTCTAGGTTATCCTTGCCTCAGGCAAAGGTAAACCCATCCCTGGGATTGCTTTTGCTCAAGGACCTGGATGCACTTAGTGTGTGCTGCAAGAAGATGGAAAAGTCCAGTGCGCGTCTCAAAGAGATTTGATTTGGGGTAAGAATAACCATTGAATTAAAATAATTACTGTGTAACACTGTGAATTATCGCTTCTATCACGGCTCTATGCCCATCACCACACTGGGGACCCAATGGTGCCTGTCTGTGCCACACTAGATTTGGGAGTCTGACCCCTACTCCCTTTTGATCCCACAGTAATGAAGAATGAACTTTGATGGAACCATGAACACAGAGGTGGTGGATTCAGAACTGTTTTCCACATGCAACAGCCCAACAGCACACACCTTCTTCCCTGCCTGAAAAACAGTTCTGACAGATGGAGCCCAAAGTCATGCACTCAGTGATGCCAATGCGTTTTGTAGGGATGGTCCATAATTTAAGGGAATATTAACTGTGTGCACATATGCACCGAAAAAGAGGAAAGTGATGGGGTTTTGGGAAGTGGGACCTGGCATTATAGAAATTATATGGAATAAGGGGTGCCTGCTGTCCTGATTTCAACTGCAATCCAGTGAATTTTCTTCCCAGAAGCTGTTAGAGCTGTGTTTTGGACTCAGTGTGAGAATAACACTGGTAACACAGTAGTCATCTGCTTGTTCATGAACAGGGCTTATATTAAATCCAGGACTTTCTGTGCCTCATGCTCTACCAGTGAGGAGGTGAAGCAAGAAGCCAGGACAGGTGACCCAAGCTGGCCAAAGGGATACACTATCATAGACTGGCATGTCCAGTATATAAACACGGGGGAATTGGCCAGGAGGTGCTGATCACTGCTGGGGGGTGCGCGGCTGGGCATCAGTCAGCAGGTGGTAAGTAATTGTACTGTGCATCACTTGTTTTGATTTCCCCCCCCACCTTAAAAATTGTAATGATAATTATATTGTATTATAATCACTGTCACTTGCATTATTGAATTTATTTAATTTAAATTATTAAACTCTTCTTACCTACACACACAATCTTTTTCTTTCCTGATTGTCCTTCCCCACATCCCATCACAGCTGGGGAGTGAGGGAGGGGCTGGATGGTGTATAGTTGCCAGATGGCAACTGAAAAGACAATAACCAGCTTGCTCGAAGTCCCATCCAGGCTAGGCTTGAACACTTCCAGGGATGGGGCACCCACAAATTGTCTGCACAACCTGTGCCTCACTACCCTCCTAGTGAAGAATTTTGTCCTGATACAGAATAGCATAGAATTACGAGAACTGCTTTACTCTCACAAATAAATCGTTTACTAAGGCAACCAGATTTCAAAAGATGCATATTTCTTTTGGAAAAAAATAATTCTCCCAACCATCCCATTTGCTTTAGTTCTTCCGCTTTTAACGTGGGTGCTAACATCAGACTTGCAGGTTATGTGTGAAAAGAGATTTATTGTTACACAGATGCAAGGCAGTTACATGCATTCCAGTTCCGAGAAAAGCAGGCAGTTCTACTTGGCTTCACCTCCTCATTTCTTGCTCGTGTCTTCACTTCAAAGTTGCTGGAAGGTGTCCATTTGCACTCGTAACATCGCGATGTAATGAAAATTCCAGGTGGCAGCTTACTTCTTTTTCTTTCCTTTACCTTTCTTGCCTCCCTCTCCTTGCTGAAGGCTTTGATCACTACCTCCCATCTTTTGAGTTCTTGTTTTCAGTTTTGGAATGGTTTCTGCAGCATACAGCATCACTGATTTACCTAAAATACAGGGAGGGATCAATGCATGCCTACTAAGCTAAGGACAGATATAAAGCCTAGGAGATCTGCTTCCTTCACCTGTACAGCAAGCAGCTTGTGAAAATGTCTTGGGGGAAAAATCCAGAAGTGCAGGACTCATAAATGTCACAGTAGACTGGAAAAGCCACATAACCTGACAATCTCCATGTCTACATCCTTCCTGTTACTCTTTCCCTTCACCTCCTACTGGCCCAAAACACTTTGGACAGAATGATCAGGTAAAAGCTACATGCATTTTTAGAAAGGCATTGCTGCCTTCCAGCAGGAATCTGGTTTTAAATCATCTCCCTCTGTCAGCACTTTTATGCTACTGTACACTCTTCTATCTCTTTTCTTAAGATATATACTGTTTCCCTTTTACTTAGGGATTCATCTCCAGAAAAAATGCAAAGAATGAAATTATTACTCATTCAAGATAAATAATTCCTATTAATCTCTTAAGGGCAGCTGCTTCATTGTTAATTTACATAAATGGCCAGCAGAAAACTCAACTGAACTCAGTACTGTGTTTTATCCATTTGGCACCCACTCTGATGCCCAGATGATGTACGTATCCAAAGAAAATGTTGGAATTTAGTCATTTAAGCACTAAACGCTCTGCTTCAAATGTCAATAAAGCAGTAACCCAAAACTGAACAGATTCTTTGTTCAATACAGCAATCACACAACGTTGCCCACAAGCCCTTCCAATAACACTGCTGGAGAAGCAGCAGAATCAAAGGCAACAGCATTTTACAAACTTTACTCAATGCTCATAACTTGATTTTGTTGACTTATACAGGCAACAAGATTTAATGTAAAACCATAGGATATGTAATAGTTAAAACTAATTAAATAGGCTGATAACATAAAGTAAAACAAGTCTTTCTGGTTTCTTAACTGGTGAAATGCCTAAACTCTACTCACGTGTTGGAAATTGAGGTAAACATGGGTTGCCATCATCTTGTTTGAGCTGGATTCGTACTCTACCTCTGTACTGCACATCTCTGTTCCACTCTCTGGGATACATCTTGTTTTTCTGTCATACAAAAGGAGAAATGTATTGTAATATGCATTGCAATACACAACTGTTTCAAAGGCACTGCTGAAAACATTTCCTGGTACTTGAGCAATTTTGTGAGTTAACTGCAACAAGGGACCATTTTACATCCCCAGTGGTCTGGACTACAGGAGCACAGGTTTTTGTTTTATCTCCACTGCTACAAACCCTTCTAGACACCTAGGGACAGCAAATGATAGGTCACTGCTTTTGGCTAGCTACAACCTTCATTCTTGATGAAATATCACAGGTTTCTCAGTGCATCTGGTGTGCACTGTCCAACTACTTCTGAAAAGCAAAGTGATTTTGTACCAGGCTTTGGGTACCAGTCACACTTCTTGATAAGAACCTATATTCTTCTTAGAAAAATCAACACTGTTCTAAATTAATAATTACTTCAGGAAATGACCTCTGGCGAAGATACCTCTCTAGAAATCCAGACTCATTCCCTAAGAAAAAAGTAACCAACAAACTATTTAAAGAGCAAGCATGTACTGCAATAAAAAGCTAACAATCTTTAGCTGAAATGTAACTCCAAAGGACTATGAATATTCCAACTATAAGAATCCTATTCCTGTACAAGACTCATTGCAAAGGTCATAATTTTTCATTAAAAACATTCCTTTTCAAAAGCTTAATTTGCAGAATTGCAGATTGCAAAAATAGCTTTTATTCTGACACACTTTTAAGCATCCAGGACTGTCTTCTAAGAAGGATGGTAAAACAGATGTAATCTTTTTATAAGCTTAAAAGTGACATTGTCTGAGAGATCTGAGGTATTCCTGACTTGCATCAGTTTTCCAACATTTACTTCATGATTATGGGCAGTTATCATTCAAAGCAAACAAAGCTAATAACAAAACTTCTTGACTGCAAGTTATAAACAAAGACATAAAGAAAGAACAGAGACACATAACAAATTTGGGGTTTTTTTGTATGTGGGGACCTTTTTTTTTAATTACCTCTAATAACACATTGAATCCTACTGCTGCACACACATCTTGGATTTCTGTAGATGTGGGATTTTCAACAGCCTGTTGAAACAATGTGTTAAAATTAATTAGTTTTTAACCATGACCTGTCTTTACAAAAGCAGTTGCCAGTTTCCCATTCTATACTCTGTAACTAGGAAAAGCTGATGGGGAAAGAGAAGGTAGCAACAAATCTAGTATAGAAATAATCTGTCAGTGCTGCTGTGGTCTACAAAACATTTAAAAAGAAAAAAAAGAAGAGCTGAAACATCAAGAGAAAGATGAGACCAAATTCATTAGGACGGGAGAGCAAGTTAGAGAATTGCTTAGGAAAAGTAATTGAAATTAATTAACAGTTATCAGTAGGTACATAGATACCAAAAGCTGTGTATCAGCAACAGCAAAAGCAACAGCAAACTTATAGTAAGGACTGAGGGAGAAAAATAACAAAACTTCTAGCGACAGGGCAGCAGATTCCTCCCAAAGGTAGACCTTTGACTGGCAACTTGCATGCTCAAGAAAGACTTTATTTTTAACTGTTATCAAGAAAAAAACAAACCCTAAGCAGTGAGGAAAGCCCTTTATATTCCCAGAACTGCTTGCTAAAATTATTACAAATGAGTGAGATGACGAAGAACTATTTCTGGACAGATTTGAAGCAACAATAACTACCATATCTGTGTGTCACATGCACTCTTTTCTGCATTGCTTTCAGATTCTCCAAACTACTTGTGTAGGCAGTGGAGTGCATTAAGTTCCTCATTACTTCACCTGCTTGCCCAAGGTGCTGCTCAGATGAAAGCAAACACTTCAGCCCAGGGCTCTTCTACTAAATTCACATGCTGGCACTAGATTCCCTTCAAATACACTGTAATTTTCATTTACTGAGCTAATTGCCATGGGGGAATGGAAAGGTCAGAGAGATATATTTTCCAGCTCTTTACACACTGCTACCTAGCAAAAAAACCTGTCATATTTCCCTCCCATGCATAGAATTACCTTATCTATAGGTATCCTTCTTCCTTCTGCTATTGTCTTCTTGTTATTCAAATAAGCTGGATAAATGCAAATGAATCTAAGAAGAGAAAACAGTGAGTTTAAGTAAGCTATATCAACTCCTTAATGCTTATTCAGCATTTTCCTAGTGAAACAAAAAATAAATGTCATGGCTACAACACAGAAGTTCCCACAGCAGCTTAGAACAAACATTTATTTTTCCTACACTGCTTAGTAAAATGCTGCAAAATCCCACTTTGAGTTATCATGGACACTACATGACATCACTTTTTGGGACACTACTTTTGGGGTACAAGGGATGGCACTACCCATTCTGGAAAAAAAAAAAAGGGAGTCTGAAATAGAACTTTTTGACCTATTTCTTCCAAGCTTGCAACCTGGAAGAGAACACACATATTTCCCTGAAAATAATTAAAGAACGTTTCTTGAAAAGGTTTTACTACACTAATAGCTAACTAAGTTCTGTGTTTGTTTTGTTTATTTTAATTCAGACACAGATCAACCCAGATTTGGGTACATTTATAAAAGCCACTGAAAAACTGTGCTTCGAAACTTGCTTAAGATTTTTCAGTAGATTTACACCCATCAAACACATACTGGGGATCAGCGTGACAGAACCTCAATTACACTTCTTAAGATAATTTAAAAAACCCCAACTAGCTGAGACCAAGGAGAGGTGGAAGAAGGCCTGCATTGATTTGAATGTGGATCTATGAGAGCATAAGAAAATAAGGAAAATGAGTAAACATATGGTGCAGACAGATTGCAATTAGCTGAATGACAAGAGAGTGACAAGGATCACGTTCCTTGCTGCATCTAAAACCAGCCGAAATCACCTAAACTCCTACTATTTTCTCCTCCCTTCCAGTGGTTTTCTCCACTCTTTGCTACTGCCGTCTTTATAAGCCGACTAGGTCTGGGTTCAGCACGGGAATTCCAGTCTCCTTATTGACTTCCCAACCAGGCAAGTGTCACCACCACCCCTTGCTGCACAGGGATTTAATTTCAGCCACCTCCACCCTTTTCTCCACAGAGATTTAAACCACCACCCCTTGCTCCGCTCGCGTTTTCTTCTCCGCGAGCCCTGAATGACACGTAAGAACCCACGAAAGACCCAACCCCAAACAAGCCGTGCCCACGGTACCTCTCCTTGTCTGCCGGGGACGCGGCACCGGCGGCAGCGGCCATGACAGCAGCACCTCCCCCACCGCGCCCCGCGCCACGGCGGCGGCGAGGGCCCGCCCCCAACCACCCATACGGGATTTCATTGGTCGACAAGGCTGTCTGTCAAGCACCGCAGCCTGTGAGGAAGCGCCACGTCTCCGGGGCCGCGCGCGAGGCGTCTGCCAGGCTGAGTGAGGGGGGCAGGGAATGGCGGCGGGAAGGCCGCAGGAGCTTCGGGGATGTGCGGAAATGCTGTGACACGCATTCTTCAACAATGGGATGCAGGCGCCAGTGAAACACGAGCCCAGAGGGTGGCAGTGGGCGACGGAAAATGTGTTCGGAGGCCGCCAAGCCGCCGCGTGGTGCCCTTCACTCACAGAGCTCTAGCGGTGTTTCACTCAAAGAATGATCCATCTAAGAAGTGCCAGGGAATGGTTATTTGGTATTACCACAGCTTAATGTACAATTACATGAAAAAAAATTGGCTAAAGCTTAAAGAAAAAATTACGGGGTCCAATTCTGTGTCGCCGTCATCAACGCTCTGGATGACGGGGCAGCCGCACTCTTAGTGAGGTTGCTGGTGACACCGACCTGTGAGGAGGGGCTGATGGATCAGAGGGTCGTGGTGCCACCCAGAGAGACCGGGAAAGGCTGGAGATAGGGGCTGACAGGAACCTCAAGCAGCTCAGCATGGGAAGAGCCAAGCCCTGCCGTCGGGGAGGAACAACCCCAGGCACCATCACGGGCTGGGAATGCATATCTGGAAAGCAGCTTGTCAGGAAAGGCATCGGGGTCCTGCTGGACACCGATCTGAACGTGAGTCAGCGATGTGTCCCAGTGACAAGGCCAGTGGTATCTGGGCTGCAGCACGAGAAGTGCTGTCAGCAAGGCAGGACAGGTGATCCTGCCCCTCAGCAGTATGGGAGGCCACGCCAGGGGTGCCAGCTCCAGCACTGGGCAGCCCCAGGACAAGACGGACACGGGCACAATGGAGAGAGCCCAGTGAATGGTCACTAAGGCCAGAGAGGGACTGGAGCAGCTTCTCCTGGAGAAGAGAAGGCTCAGGGCAGGGAGGGTGCGAGGAAGATGGATCCAGGCTCCTTCTAGTGGTGCCCAGAGGCAATGGGCACACACTGAAACACAGGAGGTTCCCTCTGAGCATCAGGAAACTCCTTTTCCCTGTGAGAGTGACTGAGCACTGGCACAGGTTGCCCGGAGAGGTGGTGGCGTCTCCATCCTTGGAGATACTGAAAAGCTGTGTGGGAATGACAGCTCTTGGTAGCCCTGGTGGAGCAGTGGTTGGATCAGATGACACTCAGAGGTCCCTGTCAGCCTCAACTATTCAGTCACCCTGTGAATTTGATGGTCATATTTTGTGCACTTTTACAGTCTTCATACAGCAGCTATGTACCATGACAAAGAACTGAAGGTATCTATTCAGTATTTATCTGTGGTGGTGTCTTTTTCTATTTTTCTGCTCCACCAGCACATCCAGCTGGCAATGAAATACTGAAGAGGGGGGTGCTAAGAGCCAGTGCAACACAATGGTATCCCCAGGAGAGAACTGCAAGTACCATTAGAACTTAGAAGAGTTAACAGTTATGGAGAAGCTTCAGAAAGAATCAGGGTGGCACAGATGAAGAAATTATTGTCTATTCAGCCTTTTGAATGACGAGCAATTTTGTTGTCTTCTGTCTTTGCTCTCATTCTGTCAGAAGTGAACATACTGCACAAAGTACTGCAGCAAACATGTACAGCACAATTGTGTGTTGTCAGCAGGAGCAAGCAGCTTTTGGAAATGCGACTGCAGCTGTCTGGGACCAACTCAGCGACTTGGCAGCTCCTCACAAACATGACTCAACAAGCTTCTCAGCTGACAAACAAGATTATGTAAACGAGGTGTGCCAGTTATGAAGGAAGTTTTTGATCCAATAATTGTCCAGTGCTAAAGACAGGTTTTTTGAGGGTTATCTTCAGATTACCATCAAACTGACTGATACAGAGTCAAGTGTAGCTTTCTAAGAGGTAATCTATTACAAATAGATATTTTGTTGCTTAGCAACAAAATGTTCTCATCTTGTTAGCAATAATTTGATTTGCTGTGTTTTTCTTTCTTTGCACAGTGATTTTATTTTAAATCTCCATTGCTTGCACACACTTGTCTATTAAATGACTTTTTATTGAGATCCCTACCACCTAAAAAGTGTCAAGAGCTGCCATTAGCTTGGGAGTTGTCCTCATCTCCAGGTTGTTGCTGCTTAAATCTGTGCATCAGCCAACATGGGCAGAAATTTCTTCTGTCCACTGCTGTCACCTGCTTTTAGCAAGACAGATGTAGGCTGTCAGGGAGGAGAAGGGTCTTAGTGCACAGTGTGTGGACAGTGTGAACTGTGGACCGACCGGGATGCAGTACATTCATTGTCTCTGTGCAGGCATGAGGTGTGCAGGGCATGGTAATGGTCTGACCATTGCATGAAATGTGGTCATCATAAACCTTGTTACAAACAACAGTTACTGCCATTTGGGTTTGAACAATATGCATTGCCCTTTGCTTCTGGGACACACAGGTCTGAAACCACCAAAAGGGTATAAACATAAATCTCCCTCTGCAGGACAATGCTCTAGCAGTGTTGGAATCAAAGAAAAATCTAATCAAATCTTTTAGGAAGTAATGCTAAGAAATATTTATTTGGCATTACCACAGCTTCATTTTTTAAAATTTAAAAACAGGCTAAAACTTAATAAAAAAGTATTAAAATTTACTTAATACTATTCCCTTAGATTTCTGTAGTGGTTTTTGTTTCTCAGTTTGTAAAGCAATTTCTGGTGCATTACCTTGAGAAACACTCCTCTGACAGTATGTTAAAGGCAGTGAACACAGCCGCAGTTTGTGAGTACCTTCATTGCATATTAAGATTGCTCTCAGTTAGTCCACCTAATTCAGGGCACTGAGAAAGGTTTTGTGTAGTTGTTTATGTTGTTTTATTTGACAGTTGCATGTTATTTTTTTCTCTGTGAATTAATGTAGCTATTTAATAGCAATGTATTAATGGCTTATCTGGTAAACCAGTATTTAAAGTTTGTGTTATAAAAGATACACAGCCTGTATCAGTATTTGTGAAAGACAAAGCGTACGAAGACAAAAATTATTTTCCACATCTATTTCAGATGGAAAAATAATTGCAAAATTGTCAGAAATAGAGTTTGTGGAGTTACAGATTGGATCACGTAGCAAACATAACTGACCATACAGGGGAAACTTTTTTTTTGGTCCTGCAGATCTTCTTATTACTTACCAATTTCCTTTATATGTGCTAGAATTCACAGTATCTTGAAACCAAGATGCCTGAAATGAAACAGTGAGTAGAGACATGTCAGTTTAATCCTCATCATCACTGTAGAATGACTTCATTGAGTATATGGCATCCAATCGCTGCATTTGTTCTAGTGCCATAAGAAATAAATTTCAAAGTTGAATTCTGCATATTTCCAGCCTGAGGAATTCAGAGACAGAAGTAGGTCACAAAGCATTCCAGCTCAGTCACGCTATAGCTGCATGCACTTCCTGAATGTCTGCTGGCCCTAGATTCAGAAATGGAATGAAGCACTCAACACCTGACAGCTTTTAAACAATTTAAAGCAGTATGAAAAGAAGGTACAATTGCTGGTGAGGATAGGACTTGTACACATCTGAGCAAAACATGAAGACTGCAAATAATGCCTTTGGATAGCAGCAGGGATACTGGCCTTGGAAAGCTGTGTATAACTTTGTGAGGTTATTCCATCTGCTGCCACTGCAGTGGAAGGGGAAGGGACAGGGAATGAGAATTACACCACAAGCACCTAAAGCAGAGAATTCTCTCTCTGTATACACTGTTGTCAGCAAGTCAGGTGTCTTTATTGAGACTCTATTTTTACTCTTAACAGTGTTTGGAGAAGAAAAATAACAAAAAAATCCTCAACCCCCCCCCCCCAAAAAAAAAAACCCCTTCAACCCCCAAATAAACCCCACTCCTAAACAAAATAACCCACCAACAAGAGCCCTGTACAAATATGAAACACAAATTCAAAGTGGTTGTGACAGTTTGCTGCAATTCACCTGGGGTAAATGAAAATGCCCTAACTGGAAGAAAATCTCCAAGAAAATGGAGATGATTTGAGGTGGCACAGTTTGTCTGTGACAGTGTTTTACTGAAGTATCACATACACTTGCTTACTCAGACCTTGCATCCATGTTCAGTTTCTTCTCACTTGAGGCTACACTCTGTAGTCTAAACATGCTAAAAATACCTATTTAATAATAGGATTAGTGAACTTATTCAGGAGATGGTAGATTTTCAGCACAATTGGTGGAACAGCTCTGTAGTGGACTGCAAATAAAATGCAGAATGTGGATGTAGAGGGAAATCTTGATTTGTTCAGTGTTCACTAAAGGGAAGGGGGCAACATGAGAAGGATTTTCCTCACAATTTTTGTAAATGAGAAGTCCAAAAAGATGTTTTCAAGTAAAATGTAAGGGCTGGGAAAAAACCCTAACTTTCATTGTGGAAAATGCTTAATGAATTATGACTCAAAGTTGGAAGTAACAGGCAGTGTGAACTAGGTCTGACCAACAGTGAATTTTCAACAGCATAGAGAGAAAATGATGCTCTTTCATTTAGTTTCATTTTACTGGTATTAACTCACCATGAAACTTGAACATGCAGAATTAACCACACTAATCTCAGTATGTGCCACTTTTAAAAGATTGTATGCGCCATTTTCCCAAAGTTACCCATGGCAGGGTTTCCACCTGGAACTGGATGGTTTTTAAGGTCACTTTCCTGCTCAAGCCATTCTGTGGTTCTGTGATTTTAAATCCACAGACTACCTTTCAGTTTTAACAATCCAGAATCCTGTCTGCTACATAAGTGTTTTTAGAAGAGGCACTACCTCATGCCCATCCTACAGAGAACACCAACACAGCATTTATGATGCAGCAGAAGTACCACTTCTGTTCATCCCTATAGTAGAGGACTATAAACAACGTCAATAGCTTATTTAAGGAGCGTGGGATGTTCTAAAGCCACTTGAGGCTTAAACGTTTCAATCTGTGTAAGTGCTGCACTGCAAGAGCAGCTGACAAGTGGCCTTGAAACAGCCAGCCTGACTTGTGTGGTGTTTGGAGCTAAAAGTCTTTTGATTATGTCACCTAGACCCAAACCTTGACTTGCATAAATTAATGTATGCAGCACAGCAGACTATATATACAGTGTTTCACTGAGGTACAAGGGAGAATGCTGAGCACCACACTGCCAAGATTCTATCCAAATCCCTATTAGCTTTCCTATTAGCTGCAAAGTGGAAAAGCATGGATTTCTACCCATCTTGCATCCCGATTGCAAAGATCATAATCTCTTAAGTAGAGAGCTCAGTTTTACAACTGTTCTTTGTCCTTCTGTTTTAGCCTTTTAAAACAGCTGACAACTGTGTAAATTCACAGCTATGTACAGCCAGCTTCTAAGATCAGAAGAAACGATCAGTTATAGATGTGTGACACAGTAATACAGTATTGGCACTGAATTCATATCTTTCACTTAAAGCTAGATTTTCACTTCTTAGAAGTCCAAATGATTTGTGTACTGATTTTGGCTGGGATAGTTAATTTTCTTTCTAGTAAACAGTATAGTACTGTGTTTTGAATTTATGATGAGAATGTTGAAGATGCACTGACATTTTTGTTGCTAAAATAAGTTTCTCACACCCTGCCTGGAAGAGAGCTGAGGGGCACAAGAAGTTGAGGGGGGGGGACACATAAACCGGCCAAAGGGACATTCCAAACTTTATGGCATGATGCTGAAGATGTACCTGTGAAGAAAGTGGGCTGGAGGCTCGTGCTCAGGGATTTCCTAGGAATCAGTCAGCAAGCGATGAGCAAATGTATTGTGCGTCGCTTGTTTTGTATATTCTTGATTGTTATTATTATCATGATCATCATCACAATTTTCTTCCGTTTATTCATGTGTCTTTATCTGAACCTAAGAGTCTCCTCACTTTTTAGTCTTGTCTCCCCCATGGCACTGGAGGGGAATGGCTGGGTAGTGCCTGGTTGCCAGCTGTGGATAAACAATGCCACTTATAACACTTAGAAATGTCAAATAATCCATCACAGTTGTTCAGTTGCTCAGTGTAGTAAGAAAAAAAGGACACCAACTTCTTTTCCTCACCCAATAGAATAACAAAATACTACTTCAAAAAATTATAAAAATTGGGAGTTTTCTCATAACTCATATTACAGCTTAATTTTTACATCTGTTTTTGTGTTCTTCCACAGTTACTTCCAAAGTGATTGTGTGCCATCCCAAACCTTGGCAAGAGTCAGGTAAGGTGCACAACTAACAATGTGCTTTTTGTACAGAGGATTTTTAGGGAAAAAAGGGGATTAGGCTTAGCCTACCTTCATTTGTATTTAATATAATCATCACTCTAAATCTTCTAGTTTTCATGATCCATACTGACTTTAAATTGCAGGTGATAGTTATAATGCTTTTAAAAATTATTGTTCTTAATAAAAGACATTTACATTTCTAGCAAGACAATTTCTTTTTCTGCATATAAACCAAGACTTAAGTGCATTTTTTCTAGAACTTAAAAATAAGATACCAGCTAATCAGTCCTCAAATTAAAACTCAGTATGAAAGTGGTACAACTATTAGAAAACAAGGGATCTTAGTAATAGCAATAATGCCCTTTTTTTAGTTTAAATGCTTTTGTCAAAGTCTGAAGTGAATAAGGGAGTGTAAAATATCTATGTAAATATAAATACATATGTGTGTGTGTGTTGGGAGTTAATCACCTTAGGTCCCTTAACAGTCTAATTGGGAACTAAAGAATTATTCATTACAGGAAAGAAAGATTTTGTAATTACTAGTCTCTGCTGTGCTTATGACTGTTTATGAAATAAGCCTTGTGAAACTTCCGTAAGTAACAGAGATTATGGAATTATATTGTGTCAGAATTAGATGTTTTGAGCAGTTCCTTCTAAGGTGAAACACAGAAGAGAACAGAGAACTCTGCTAGTGAACCATGTCTTCAAGCTTCTTTTTTACACTTATATGAAATATGAGTATCACTAAAATGAAAATGCATGGGGTTTTTTAGAGTGTTCGTTCTGATATACTGAATTACTGAAGTATCTTAACAACAAATTCCTTTTTAAATGAAATCATGTTTCTAATACAGTGGACAGACACCTAACTTCCAGTAGTAGCCAAGAAAACAATTCCACTCTGACAAGGTGCAATCAGGAGGAAATTTTATATAACACTGCAAGTAATAAATAAATAATGCATAGCAAGACTAAATTCAGAATAAGTATACTGTGAAACAAAATACATTAGAATAATTGAAGAAAGAATTAATTACAGAGTTAGGATATAAACAGTAATGCATCTCAGGCAGAAGCAAACAACAAAACTGTTTGAAGGAAAGATAATTGTGGGCCGAGTTTGTTCAAGAGAAACAACATTTACAGGTGGGAAAATTCATCTGATCTCACAGGATCACAGTTTACTTGCAGAGAACCAGCACAAGCTTTATTCATGTTAGATCCCACCAAAAAGGATGGCATTAGATATATTATTTGTATGTATGGCTTGAGCTCTGGACAGAAGTGCATTTTACTGAGTGAACCAGCTCCCTCTACATCTTCCTGATATCCTAATTGCAATTCTACAGCCATTCAAGCAAAGGATGTTTTCACAAACAGTAACATTTGAGTAATTGCTTGAAATCTTGAAGTGGCAGAAATTCACTAATGCATAAGCATGTAACTGTGTGGAAATCTCCTAAGAAAGGTAATTTGCAATCTATGTTAGGGAGGTGTTACGCGATCTTAGAGTAAGTAAACAGCACATCTGGTAAACTGAAACTTGACAGCAGAAAATTCATCTTGGCATCACAAGTTAATTGACACCTGCATTAATTATGTTGTGAACTCTTAAAGCTCTTCTGCACCACACCAAATTCCCTTGCACTTCCAATATATAACCAAACACAACACGTAAGCAGTTAACTTACCATTCTGACTAAAAACTCAACCTTAGCTACGTAACATTTTTTATAAACACATTTACAGATACAATTCTGCATATAGGAAACTATGATGCAGGAATCTTATTTCTACATGTGATCCGAAATAAAATTAAACACGGGCATCTCTTCTGGTTAAATGTAAAAGTGCAAAGGAGATGGCTGTGGATACACTTGGGTAATTTGTTATCAAGGTCCTCGGAGTTTTAAACATGTGGATAAAGTCATGCTGTACATTAACTGACACTTCACTTCTGATTCACAGCTTCATCCAAATCACACATCTCATCAAGAACAAAGCTGTCGCACAGGTGGATCCAACTTTGCAAGGCATTACAGTAGATGTATGGAGTTATGTGTAGGTGGAAGTCTACATGTGATTATTAGTGATGCTCTTATGGCTGTTCATACTATTTCATGAAAGCCAAATGAAAAAAGAATTTGGGAGGCATCTAGTAACAATAGAAGAGCTTGTAAGAGAGTCCACCTAAACATTTTCCAGATCATCCCTACAATACAGACCTCATTAAGAAAAGGAGATGTTATCTCCCTCTTCAAGCCTCTTCTAGAAAACAAATAGGTGCAGTAAATCTTTTTACTGGAAGGATTTACTGCACTGAATTTAATTTTGCAAATCTAAAAACTGTCTCCCAGAAGTTTACATATGGTAGACTTTTTGTTTGTTTGTTGGGTGGTGAAGTATTTTTGATGAAGAAATATGCGTTTTCCACATCTGTACACCGATGTAATACTTCTGAAGTTAGTTGTCAGAATTTCCAGGATAAAGGACTTACCCAAATATAAGGTATTTAAATGCAAAGCACTAGAGCCTGTTAGGCAAAAATTCAGTTAAAAAAAAAAAAATCCAACTTTAATTTGATTTTGCTATGTTAAAAAGGGCAAAGGTCTGAAACTTGGCATATTGGCTTAAAATTGCCTGTAATGGCTCAATCCAGTGACCGCCTATAAAGGAAACTATCCCAACCTCTTTCAACCAGCCCTACCTGTTTTATTTTCTTTTTTGCTGGCTCAGGTGGCACTTGTCCAGCTATGCACTGAGCAAATATGCAATGCAGCACTAATCCTACTACTGCCATCAGGGGAGCAGGTAAGAGGTGAGCAAGTCCATTGAAAGGTCACGTTAAGAGCCAAGATTCACAGCCAGGAGCACGGAATGGAGAAAACCTCTTTAAACAGCACATGCCATTTCTTCAATTCTAGAAATAGTATGGATCTTTATCCTTAAGAAAAAAGAGGAAGCTAATACACTGTTATCTTCTCGGTAATACCAGCTTCTATTAAGGGGAGCAAAGAGATGGACAGCTATGAAGTACTCAAAGTAGATACCAAATAATTCTGCTTTCAGATTAACAAACAAAGGTTCTGCAGTTTTGTGGTCTACTGGTATACTTCAAAATAAAACCTCATTAATTTGTGCACAAGCTGTTCTCTCTCTGGTGCATCTTAAATAATTTGCTAAGGAAGAAAGAACATCCCTAGGACAACATGACTCTCTCTGAAAACTGTTCCTTTTCTCTCCCTCCTCCTTTACCAAAAAAGACAGAGCAGCTAACTTCCCAAAGCCATCAAAGGCTCTAGTCTATGTTGAAGAACACTGCAGCTTACTGACATTTATAGCATAAACTATACTTGTATTCTGCAGCCAAATCCTGCTTGAAACAATATTCCCGTCTCATCAGGAAACTGTGGCAAGGCTTTCAGTTTTTAAGCAGAGTTATGAGCATTATCTTTTATCTTTCAAGGGAAAATACTCTTGATAGAGAACTGCACATGAAAAATAGAAATAGATTAGTTCCCCTTTAAAGATTGCAATATTTAGTCAGAAGAGCTTTCACAGAAATTGAGCAGTAACCTTAATGCAGCACACTGCAAGAAACTAAAATGGAAGCACATTTAAAAAAGTAAAACTAATTACAAATTGTGGGGAGGTCAGATCTCTGCTTTTTACATCAAGAGGACAAAGCCATAAGACAGTCTGAAATGAGCTCTGTGAGTTATTTTTCACTATAAACTGATTTTTAAGTATAAGTTTGGTATGCACTAGGTATGATAAGCTAGTTCAATGACAAATAAAGGTCTGAGCACAAGTCACAAAAAATTCTACCAAAATTGGTAGAAAGAAAGGCAGTGCATCCCAGAAGAACAGTAAATTGAGTCTTGGTTTCCTTAGCTCCTTGCTATTGTTTTGCCTTGACATAAATAATGTCTGCTTACCTGCTGTGGCAACTTCATACTAATGAAACCAAGGAACGAGAGGTTATCTTTAGCAGCATAAATCAAATCTGACTATCATGTATCTAGACATCATTAACAAAATCCAAGACCAAATATACTTATTGCAACAATTTTTCATGTTTTTTGATTTTATATTTCTGGGATCTGTTTTTTAGTTAAGCTTATAGAATATAACTTTATATCCCCATCATAAATCAAACATCATGGATGTCTTTAAATATTCTGAAAGGCTCTTAGTGGATACTAAGTATTTTAGATAAAGAATCAGAGAAATGTAGATCTGGAAGAGATTTGAAAAGATCACCCATCTCTGCACACAGGCAATATGAAATATACTACAGTCCATCCCTATGAGATGTTTCATAAACCTCTTCTTAAAACTTCTATAATGGAAATTTAACAACTCCCATGGGAAGCATATTTTAGTGTATCACTACCCTTATAGTTGGAAAGTTTCTCTAGCCTGTCTTTGCTACAAATATAGGTTTACTGAAGAGGATACTAAGAGAAACTTTCCAACTATAATGATCATGAAGTATCCCCAAGTCTGTATCGAGAAGCCACTGCAATTTTCAAAGACATTCTGGTGTTTGATAAGCATACAATTATAGTTTCACCTTATCTTCTGATTAAAAAACTGATTCCAGTCATTTTTCAGTTACAGAACTGAAATCAGAATTTCTTTTCTGAGACTGAGTTTACCTTCAATTCTTAAATTGACAGGACAAATATGTAATGCCAGTGTTAAACAACTACTCTGGATTATGTAGTATATTTTTGTATTAGTTGTTAAAAGCCCAGCACAAAATAATAATTAAAAAACCCCAACAAACAATCACAACATTCACAACAAAAGTGGTGTTTCATTTAAAACTCAAGGATGGAGTTCTGTATTCTACTCCAGCAGGAAGTCCTGACTTTGAACACATGACATAATCTGTTTCTATTTCATCTTTAAAAGGACACTAGTATTCATTGATATTAGAAGTTTAATGAAGCTACTATATGTAAAATATTTCAAATGCTAACACGAGGAATGCTGCTTCTTAGTAGGTTCACCAGGTGATACAGGAACATGGCATGTCTCTAAGCAAATCTGACAGGAAGCAAAGAACAAAAGAGCAAATAAGATACCACTTCTGCCAAACAGGTATTTTTGGTACTGGCTTTTATA
The DNA here is from genome assembly GCA_020086605.1 of Lanius collurio. NCBI lineage: Eukaryota > Metazoa > Chordata > Aves > Passeriformes > Laniidae > Lanius > Lanius collurio. The sequence goes on along the minus strand of JACBWW010000008.1, from coordinate 3,577,209 downwards.
TAAATTGACTTCTGTCTTCTGATAGTGTCTTGATTGTGTTGTACATTAGCACATGATTTATAATGAATTCAACTGAATCATTTCAGTATCAGAAGTACAAAAGCCACAGAAGTGATACACTCTGCAACTATGTTAAAGCTACCATAAAGGTAAATTGCTCTATTTCAGGGCTTCCTGAAATCAGGGCATTCTGACATATCAGATATTTAGAAAGCTACTTTGGAACAGTCCAGTTGAGATACCATTTCATTTCATGGTTTGTTCAAACATGCACAGAATAGTTAATGTTCTGTTCTCTCAAGTTTCTACTTTGAAATAATCCTCATCTAAATTCAGACTATATTTATATTTTTAAAGCACAATCTGTTTTTTTCAGCATTGTTCTAGCACAATCTATATTTGCATCAAAAAGGCTCGAGGCAGCAAATGTCATGTTTTGCATAAAATTATTTTTCTACTATAGTAACAAATTTCTTGCTGCCATGGGATTCTTGCAATACTTTTCCCTTCATAATTTTTAAAAAATAAATTAAAAAAAAAGCACAGAGAGCGCAAATAGAAGCAAAAATTCATCTTATAGTCACTATTTCACATTCTACATGATATCCCCAATCAAAAAATGCTTTGTTTTACAAATATTATTTGTATAGATACAACATTGTTTCAGGCTTGCAGTCATGAGAACAATTATACTGCGTGGCTACTGGAAATACCCTGCCTTTAGCCTTGTTATGCACCTGAGATGTGTGAAACTGTCTCAATTACAAATATATTACAGAAGACCTAGGGCCCGATCCTGCAATTGTTAAATGAATCCTACAACAGCCACTTGCCAGTGATAAGGAAGAACAGATATCTGAAGGTGCAGGATTATCTCAGATCAGGCCTTAAGTGTTAAGTGCATATAACCACATTATATGGTGACATCTCAACGTAAAATCCTGTATTTTTATGTAATGCAGAAGTAACACACACAACTTACATATAGTAATAATTTATTCTGAAATGTTCATTTTAGTCTCTGTTGAGACATCACCCACGTCTCATTAATAAAAGAGCAGCCATCTCACCTCAAACACCAGAATATACAACAAGTTACAGCATAGCAAAAAAATTCTACCTACTTTAAGATAAAATCTAGTTCAGGTAAAATAATTTTGTTCAAGGTTTTACAGTTACACAGTTGTTTTTTTTTTTTTTTTCAGTTTTCAGAGCACAAAGAAAGTGTAAATTGTTACACCATAACTATCTATGCACATTATGTGACCACAGAAATGTTAATCATTACTTCATAAAATGAACCATCAGTTCCATTCATGCAGAAAAGCAGGCTAGGAAAGCTTGTTCAGCGGAAACCATATTACTGTGAATTTCACAGCCACATGATTAATTACTGGGTTAGATGAAATCACAAATACTAAACACGAGTATATTTTTTTGCATAAATAATACCAATTCTTCCCTGATATGGTTTAGTTGGTCTGTAATCTAGAAATTATTGATAAAGCAATATGCATCATTTCCATCTGTGCTATTCTATGATCTCAATGACAAGCAATATTCAAAGGATAATGGGATGGGATGCATGTTAAACATGGGAAAACATGTTAAACATACTGTAGAAATACACTTGCGTTAGCAATTTTATTCCAAACTGTCAGTCAGGTATTCCTGCAAAATATCACCAGTGGAGTCAAAGTATACTATCAAATATGGCTTCCAGAACAAGGACCATCTAACAAGAATCAAAGCTATATACAACAAATAAAATCGACCAAAAAAAAGAGGGAAAAAAAAAATAAAAAAAAAAAAAAATCAATCCCCATTTTTTTTTGTTTCGTTTGAAACAAAGTTTCTAAGTAGCTGCTGTATATAATACATCAGTTTTGTTTATATTTTTGTTGCACTTAAACAGAAGTTACCAGGTAAGAGCCAGAGTGACGTTTAGGGCTTTGTGTTCCACTGGAGTCAGTGTTTTCAGACTTAGTGTCGCGTTTCTTGGTGCTGTTATTCACCGGTGTTGGTATCTGTGATGGTCGAGCAGAACTATTGTCCACGCTGCTCTTCCTGCGGCTCGGGTTGTAGTTGAAAGGAGTGACCCTTGCTGCCACAGCACCGATGGGGGAGCTGTGCTTGCTTGAGCTACTAGAACTGAATGGAGTACGCTCACTTACAGTACTTTCATTAATTTCTGGTGCAGGAACGGGATTATTCTGCAGAGGCTTTGTTTCGGTGCCTTTCTTGTCTGGACTGTCTATCTGAAAGAAAGAGTTCAGACGGTTTTCTAAGCCAACGGTACGAACAGGAACACCTCCATTCCCTGGGGTTTGCTTTTCTTGAATCTCTTTAGGATCTTTACCATTCACACCCCCTTTCTCTGAAACACTGTCAATAACAGGAGGAGTATTTCCAGTTGGGGACCTTCCAGATCGAGGGTTGTTAATTGGGCAGTCCTCTATCCTCACCCACACATCCTCTGTCTTAGAGACAGCTGGAGCCATCTGGTAGATGAGGGTTTTGGAATCAGAGCCATTTGTGGCACCTGAAGAAGAATGCTGAGGATCATTCATTATCTGAGGAATTTCATTTTCTTTTATTTTTCTCCAAGTACCTTTTGCTGGTGCTTGGCTTTCTTTACTTTGCTTGTGTCCGGAAAGAGAACCTCCATGCTGCTTTTCATCTTCACTTTTTGCCTTTTCACTGGATTCTGAAGAAGCTGACAGGATTGAGGAGGAACTTCCAGTTCTTCGCCAAGTGCTTACACGAGGAAGAGATGAGGAATGCTTACTGTGCTCACGCTTCCATGTTCCTGATCTATTGATCAGCAACCTAGATGGACTCTCAGAATGGGAACGAGCTATGTCATGACGCTTTGCTGGTCTTCCATCATATTCTATAGTAGGGCTCTGATTAGGGGCTAATTTTCGCCAACCACAACTCTGGGCAGGTGAATGAGTGGATAAAGACATATCAGGAAGAGATGGACTTAAAACTGGGGTCTGCAGTTGGGACCTTGTGGGAGAATCCGGCCTGGAAGGTGACAGAGATTCAAATGAAGCTGACTCTTCTAATTTCCGTCTCAGAGTTGGGCTTGGAGCTTCTTTAATAAAAGTTGACTGACGAACAAGAACAGGTCTTTCAGATCTGTCAGATTCACTTCCACTAGACTTTGTGGATGACATTCTGGATAGGTCAGTCTTTTTGTTCGATCCACCAGTGCTGAGAACCTGATTTAACCCCTTTGAAGCAGACTCACTTCGTGGAATGCTACTGGTACTCTTAGGTAAGGCAGTTTGCTTTGTAAGGTTTTGCTGGCTCATCTGCCTGCCCGGTGGTGTGTATGACATTCTACCTGAACTTGAGGATTTAGTTGAAGCTGTGCTAGGAGATGATGTTCTTGGCAACTGAGACAGTTTGTTGGGAGGGCTGATACCATTTCTTCCCGGAGAGATCGAGTTTCGTCCAGGAGATTGCAGAGGCCTACTTAATGGCTGCTGCTGAGGTCTAGAAGGAGTGGAGTCTCTAGATCCTGATCTAGAAGGTCCTTTACTTGATGCACTCTGGTTCAACCCTGATGGCTGCCTAGTCACAGGAGCTGGCTCAGGTTTCACTGATGATTTGGCTCCTCTTGGAGAACTAGTCAAACTCTGGCCTTCACTGGGACTCTTGGAGTTCATGTTTTTGAGTGGGGGTCCTTTTTTCGCAACAGGACTAGTACTTGAAGAACTATTTCTAACTCCTGGAATATGGATCATTGTTCTACCACGTGAAATTGAAGGCACACTCGTCTGCTGTGGTTGCTTCAAACTTGAAACTTCTGAATTGGAACGAGCTTTTCCTGTGATCATACTTTTATACACTTTCTTCCCTCCTTTGATTCCCCTACTTTCTGATTCTACTTTTTTAGACTCCAGTGTACTCTTCTCTCCTGGCTTAATAATTCTTGGACCTTTATTACTAGTGAAAGGTTTTTCTTCTTGGTCTGGGGTGAGATGAAATGGTGACCCTAGAGAAATACCAGATTTTAATGAAAGGATAGAGTCAGAGTCTGATGAAGCTTGTCTAGATAGGGATGCAGCAGCTGCAGCTTGATGCAAGCTACTAACTATAGAATTTGCACCTTCTTGTATAGCTTTCCAATCAAAGTTCTCAGAATCAGGTGAAAAACCATGTTCTGAATCTGGTCTCTGTATCTCTCTCAAATCCAGTGTTAAATCTTCTGCTAGTATACCACCTGTGTTTCTGGAATTATTTTTTTCACCGTCACTCTTCATTCTTGAGGGCTTTTTCTTTTTAGGCATAGCAGAACTAATGCATTCCTGCAGAAGGTCATCTTCTGAGTCAATGCTAAGAGAACTCAGAGAGCTGTTTCTCGAGAAGCATACAGGAGTATCTTCAACATGAAATGATTTAGGTGCATAACCAGAAGTCTGTGGTCTGCTGGATTCCACCTGTGGCTCAGTAGCCTCTGGACATTTTGCAGGTTCCCCTTCTTTGTTGTTATTGTTTTCTTGATCAATATCACTGAGGGAGCTAAGAGACGAATTGCGAGAGAAACAAACAGGCGTGTTTTCAATAGCAAAATTCTGCATTTTCTCATCTGTAGCTGCTCCTCTGTCTGGAATATCTTTAGTTGACTGAGAGAAAGTTTTTGTCTGGCTTCTGCCTGCTAGGTGTTTCTGACAAACTTGTGTCCTGTTACTTGGTTGCTGATTTGGAGACTGTTCGGCATTAGAGCTGTCTTTACTTTCTGTTTCCTTGCCTTCTTTTCCTTTTCTTAATTCTGCCTTCTCCCTTGAAAGGTCAACATCATCATCATCAAAATCTAAAGAACTCAGGGAATCATTCCGTGAAAAACAATAAGGAGTTCCCTCAATAGGAGTGTAATGATGAGGGGAATCAAATGCAAAGCCTCCTCTTACCCGCTCTTCATTATTTGGCAATTTGTCATGAAAATCTCTTGAATTATTTTTAACGTTCTGTTTCTTTGCATCTCTGTTCTCTGGATAGCCTCTTTCATTACTAGCATTGCTTTTAGGCTCTATGCTTTTTCGCACACGTGTTCTGTACTCATTGTTTTGAGAAACAGGCTTTACTGGTGATGTTGGCTTCTTTTTCTCACCTTCTGGTTGGTTTTTGTTACTTGGAGATGAAGATGCTTGTTGAATTTGATCCATTATCTTCTTCACTCTGAAAGGCTTGTGACTTTTCCCTTTTGGCATAGCTGAGTTAATGCATTCAGCCAAAATATCACCCTCTTCTGTTTTGTCATCATCCAGGCCCAGGGACGTCACAGCTGAGCTTTTTGCTCTCTGAGAATCATCAGTACTTCTGCCCTCTGTAGGAATGGTGTCCCGCTTTTCAAACTCCCCCGACTCTGCTCCCACACCCACATTCTCTGCATTGGCCAACTCACTCGGGGGGGATTCTATTGTCAGGTCACTCAGAGATGTAGCTGTTGAAAAATTTATTGGTGTACCCTCAACACAATATACCCGTGGCATATCATCCCCTGGTGTAAAAGTCACATGCTTTTGTGATTGCAGTCTGCTTTGTGAAGGCAAAAGTTTGTAAACTGGCAACTGGCTGGGCTTTCTGGCTACAGGAGGAGGTATTTTTGGAGCAGATGCTTGAGAAGGCTTTTTGGCTTTACGTGAAGACTTTGTTGGCATTGCAGAAATAATACACGCTTCCAGTATTTCAATATCATCATCAGAATCATCCAGAATGTCTTTTTCTGCTTCAGCTGGCTTCTCTGCTTTCTTTTCCTGGTTATCCTTTGTATCATCTAATTGTTCAGGTTCTGTTTCATTCCCATGCTCATTTTCATGAACTGGAGGCATAATTCTTAACTCCGCATCTTTCTGTATAAATGGTTCATCGAGGCTCAGAGCACTCAGGCTAGAAGAGCAAGAAAACCCATCCGGTGTGCTTTCTGTGGCAAAATGCAGTAGTGTATCAGCATCTGGCAGTACCTGAACTCTTTGAACAGCTGCATTTACAGCTGCCTGTCTAGGACCAGGCTCTCTCTTCTCAGCAGTAGGTGCTTTTCCTTTAGGTACCTCTCTTTTTACTTGAACTCCTTGAGCAGGTGGTGGTGTTTTACTTCTGCTTGGAGGCATTGTTTGTCCAGGGCTGTCTGGAAGGTCACTGGGACTTATAATACCACTTACTATTCCACTGCAAGGCTCACTTTGAACTGAACTAGCAATTGAACGGCTTTCAAAACTATCCAGGGAACTTACAGAAGTACATCTGCTGAACATGAGTGGTGTTTCCTGTACATAATGTTCTGGTGGGCTCTTAGGAGTTTGGGCACCACTCTTTGAGGGAGATTTGGCACCTGAAGAAAATTCAACAGCTTTATGTCTAGAGGAGTCAGAAGGAGACAAGCTGGAAGTCTGAAGTCTAGTGGATTTTGTTCTGATGTGTTGTGCTGTTGATGTGATTTCACTTGCTGCACCTTCTGTAGGCAAAGTCCCACTGTTTTCCTTCAGTTCTGCAATCTGCAGTGTATTATTGGCATCTGTGCCACGTGTGGATTGATCTCGTCCTATTTCATCTTCAGCTGATGACAAGGATGACAAAGAGCTACACCTTGAAAAACATATTGGGGTATCTTCCACGCAGTAAGTTTGTATAGTTTCCTGATTAATAGAGGGAGTCTTACAGGAGGAGTTCTTCTGTGAATGGCCACTTCTGCTCTGTGCAGAGCTCGGGTGAAGCTGGTTCTGCCTCTTTGATCCAGCTGAGGGGGCTGATGTGGTCCCACTGCTTGGGGGAATATGGTCAGTTTTATTGAGCTGCACTGAAGAAGCCTTTGAAAAGGTGAAAGATGGCTTCTGAGAAGACGCTGGAACTTCTGTAGAATATTTTAAACTATAATCAATAGGCTGATCAACATGATGTTCCTCTTCGTTGTACTTTATGCTGTAATTAGTTGGTCTGTCTTCCTCTTCATGTTGTTCCTCCTCAGAATAACGTTCACTATAGTTGGTTGGCTTATCATCATCATAATCATCAACCTGGCACAAGGACTGGTTTACTTTCTGATTCATTCCAAGAGTTGGGCCTACTCTGTTCTGATCTGAGCCACTGGATCCTCTTGATCTAAAGGAAGAAACACACTCCTGCTGTCCAAAAGGTGTCTGATACTTCATGTGTTTTTCATCTCCACTTTCAGTGTACACAGGGTAGGTTGCATTTTGGTTCCTTGACTGTCTTTGCTCATTTTGTTTCATTTCATCATCTATTATATGCTTAGGTCTTGCCCATCTTTCATTCTGTGAGGGACTTTGCCTTCCAGAATTTAACTGCTCATCTGAGTATTTAAGACTATAGTTAATAGGAGTGTCTAGTTCTCCATCATTGTCATCCATGTGATTTGCACTATGAATCTTGTGTGCCAAGTCAGCTGGATATTGGCCATAACTACAGAATTTACTTTCATCATCTTCAGAGTAAGACTCAATGGAAGGTTTCATTTGGCCTCTTTTACCATAGCCATCACTGCTGCTGACACTATTTAAACTATCATTTGAAGCTCTTTTGTATTCCATTTTTGTATAAGGCACAGGACATGTCCTGTTCGAGTTCTCAGATTTAGGAAAGTATGTATTTGAGTGAGTATGGGCAGAGGCTGATCTCCTCTGGGCATTTCTGTCTTCTGTCAAACAGTGAAGTTCAGAAGTGGAACCAGAACTTCTGTCTTCTTGTGGAACGTGCATGCTTGTGACTTCTTCCATAACTTTGGCAATCTGAGCTGCAGCAGTAGAAATCTGCATTCCTAGTCTCTTAGAGGAATTCCCAGTATTCTCTGGAGCTTGATGATAGGTATTTAAACCTACTGTTCTATCCCTTTCAACACTCCTGTCTTTCTCAGATCGAGAATTTTCTATGTTTCCTCTACTGGAAGAGGAGGAACCAGGCAATACCGTAGTATTTACATATGGTGAGAGCACAGTCATGTTGCCAGCATTAAAGCTCTCTGACCTGCACACCCCATCGTCGTGGCGGCTGCCATCCAGGACATACTCACTGTATATATTTTGCTTATGTCTCTGCTTATTGCGGTGAGATGCTTTGGGGCTTAAGTTATCAATGTTGTCAAAAGTCTCTGATAAATGCTGAGCATCTAATTCTGCTTCCAGTGCCTTTTGCTTTCTGACATGGAGAGATGGAAGGCTTGATCCTGGAGACATAATGTTGGCATCTTTGTACTTTGCCGGCCTGTTTGCCATGAGGTTCCGTAGAGCAGCAGCACTACCCATGGCTATCATTTTGTGTTTTGAGTGAATCAGGTTTTTCAGCATGCTCACAGCTCCCATGTCCCACAGCGCCTCCTGATCCTTTGCATTTCGAGCAGAGAGGTTCCACAGGGTCCCACATGCGTTACTAACTATTGTCAAACTGTGTGACTTCAAGTGTTGTAACAAGGTTTGTAAGCAGCTGTTCTCTCGCAAGATTTGCCTGGTGTTGAGTAATTGAAAACAAACATCTGTAAATGGCATTTCAAAAGGGTAAGAGACAAAGCAAACCAGAAACCAATTACTCTAGAAACAAGTTCTGCCCTTAGAAAGGATAATCAAGAATTCTCCAGTCTAAATAACTCGTATTTCCACTAGCTTTCATCTGAATGCTAACCAAATCCTATTACAAAATGAATAGCTAGCTTTTAGTACAGTTCCTCATTAACAAGCAGCAAGTTTATCTGTTTGTATATTCCTGTCATGTAAGTGAAATTCCCACCTTGTCAAATGTACTACAAATTAACTGTTTTTAATTACTATACTTAATACATGAATTTATATTAAGGCTCGGCCATAGAAAATATCTATTAAATATGGAATTGCTAAAAATCGTCAGAAGTGTACCTACCTATGGTCCTCATTTGTAGCAATTAGGCTAGAAACATTTCTTAGTATTCCTCCTCCACTTTCTATGATGGCTAAAGTGTTTGTTTGGCTCCGGTATGTCAGCGTGCCAACCAGAAATGCAAGAGCACCATCAACAGCACATATGTCAGCTTTGTTCCCAGTGCAGTGTGCTGACAAATTCCATAAGGCACTCAGAACGCTTTTCAGGGTGGACTCCTAGGAGAACAGCAACAGGAGAAGTTTTCAGTTATTGACCTGAAGCTCTCAGAAACACATCCAAAACTGTGTACATTTCAATTCTGAGATCTGTGGTAGTAAGTGCAGGTAGCAGTGCACACATATTTTGTTCACTTTGCTCCTTCCTTCAGCTATGGATTTGGTACTGCCTGCCCCAGAGGTTTCAGAAACACATGCCACAAAACTTGTTTGCTGCCACAATGACAGAAAGGGCTTGATGATCAGTTGGCAGGAGACTCTGGGATGGAATATACTCCCATCTACACACCAAAGAAGTGATATCTGAAAAGAGTTTTATTAAATGACAAAATTATAAGAAAGACTATTACAACAGCCCAGCTCATGAAACTGAAAAGCAAAAGTGGTCAGCCCTCATAAATAAAATTCGATCAATACTAGTTTTGACCATTGTGGTCTGCTGCTATGTTAAATCAAGCTCTTCTTCAAAGCAAGTTACCTGAGCGGCATCAACTGTTTGACTAATTGCTGTTAACAAAAATGGTCAAACAATATTAGAGTTTTGGGTAAAATAAATGCAATCTCTCAAAAATTCAATTTCATCACTTATACACGATACCTTCTTCACTTCTAATGCACATTCCATCAATGCTTTCACACTTCCAACTTCTCTTAGAGTCTTTTTACTGTTTACATCTGCTCGCCAGGACAAGTTCCTCAACACACTTGCAATGACCTACAAAATGTGAAAGAAAAATAATGCATTTCAAGATAGATACTTCTTTAGCAGGTTATCAGACTTTCCTCCTCGACTTATCAAATAGTATGAGTAATTAACAGAGGTCATGTTCAGTAACTGAACTAAAATTTGTTAATATCTGCTTTCTGTTGTGTTGGACTGCTCTAACATTTCAGCATCAAGTTGATCAAAGGTACTGGTTTTTGTGTGCTGGTACCTAAACCAGACATCTGAAATCAGGTTCCCTGCTTCCCCAACCAGTAGAAAATTTGGTCAAAAAGTACAGATTTTTTCTCTACTCTTATGTCTGTTCTAGAGTTATGTTATCTCAGGGGAGAGAATAATGTAAGATTTTTCTCAGCTTCTCCAAGTAGAAAATAGAAAAATAACACTTGTCTGTCTCTCAGATGGTATGATTATTTTGGTATTTCTAAAGCTCTTTAAAGTCTTTAAAAAATACACTATGCCTTTTACAAGCAGAATAGTTATGTCCAGAGGATGTCCTTGTACTTGGAAGCAGTTAGACTGAGATAGGTTGTCACTGTAGTGGGCAGTCATTACACATTAAACTCCATCCATTTACAAGCTGCTGTAAGCATGCATATCCCTCAGGAAAAGAATTTAATAGAAAACTTTTAACTATGGATGTTTTCACTGTCACAGAAGTGCACAAGCTTTTCAGGTTATGTAGTGAATGCTCCCATGCTCACAGCCACAGTGGAGCATGGAGATCCACTGGTAGATGGAAGAGCCCAGGAACACCCTGCCCTGGCTGCTCCCAGGCCACCACAGGAGCCACCAGCCTGTCAGAAGCCGCCTCAACACAGCCAGAGGAGCACAGGAGCCCAAAGACAGGTGGGAACTGTGCCCTGTCCAGGCTCTTCCCAGGACTTTCCCAGGGGACCCACTGCCCCATGGCCCAGGTGTGACACTCATTCAGGGGAGTCAGAGGGAGCAGCTCTCTGCCCCTTTTGGACTGAGGTAGCTCAGTCCACAAGTCCTGGCCTGGAGATGTGGGACACTTTGCAGGATCCAGGGGAAGAGCACTTACTGTGGGATGGCAGGACCCAAAGGTTTCCAAGACAGGAAAACAGATGGATCAAAGTCATCTTTCAGAACAGGGAACAGAAAGGCACAGTGACATCTGAACAGCTGACTGGCTGATACAGTTGTGTGGATATGCCTTTTGAGTACAGTCAGTCTCATATTCTTACTAAATCCCATTTATAACTTGTCCTGAGTAAAGGACTCCCTGCTCCGTATGTCTGTGTAGTGTGTTTGTGTCTCTAGGTGCCAGTGGCTGGAGGCACCCAAGGGGTAGAAGGGCCCATGGGGCTGTGGCTCCCTTTTCAAGAATACTCAATACCTGTCCTAATACCACATCACAGAGCTTATCCAATAATCTCTACTGTAATTCTAATATTTTCTTCAATTGTAACTAGTGAGCTTCTCCTGTTAAGGAGAGAATATTTTGTTAACAGCATTTTAAGAGATAAGGTCAATTTTATTTACAATTTTTCTTTTATCTGATGATTCACTCAGACTGCAAAGGAGAAGAGGAGTTTCCTTTCAAAGAGCTGTTCCACTTTGTATACAATAAGCATTAATTAAAGTTGACTATAATTTAATATTTAATAATTTTACACAGGTTCCAACAGTTCTGCTCTTGCAGCTCTGAGGATTACCCTAAGCACTTCCTAAAGACTTTTTTTTGCAGGCTGTTGCCCTTACACAGCAGGACCCCTTAGAATAGACACTAGCAGATTAGGGTCATAAAAATAAGATTTACAGCCCATGCATTATGATTAAAAAAACCCCAAAACCCACAAAAAATTCCCAGAACGTGACCCCACAGATAAGAATATTTTACAAGAAGAATGTACTTCCTAATTAATGAAATTAGGATGAGAAAAATGTCACATCACAGTTAAGGCAGACAAGACAACAAAAGAAGTACTATTCAATGTCAAAATACCTGCTGTAAGTCTTCACTTTCAGATTTCAGCTGGGCTACAAGAGCTCTCATGCAGCCCTTCATGGAACATAATGTAGCCTGGTAGGAATCAAGAGAAAAAAAAAGGTGAGCAGTATTAAACAGCCGGTTAGATAGCTGCTTCTGCACAATGTTTTGATGTTTTAAGCAAATCATATCTGAAGTTCAGATATGAAAAATATTAAGATATTAAAAACTTAAGTATATTGTCAACAAAAACCACTTGATTTAAAACTACTAAGAAGTTCAGCATAGCTATCAGTTTCAATACGTAAGTGGTAAAACTGTGATAAATTTTTGTACTTTTTACAGCAGTTCTAGGACATGATCTGGAACTTTACTACTTTAGAAGCCTTCTTTACACCAGATAAAAACCCCTGTAAGCTAGCAGTGTGTCATTACCTACTGCCTAGAACAAACCCTAGTTCTCTGAAGCCTCTTATTTCCATCTACTCCTGAAATGTCTTCCCTCTGGAGCAGAAAGGTCTTTTCAGTATGGAGTTATTTTAAGATCCATAGGTTGGCAAACTTTGGGGCAAAAATCTATTGAAAATTTCTAGCCTTTGAAAGAAATGTCCTTGTCAGAAATTAGGGGAACCAATTTTCTTTTATAATGATTGAAGTAGTGCTCAGTTTGATCCAGATATGCTCCAAATATTTAAAAGCAAGATCTAGCCTTAAGAGGTTTGAAAAATTTCATTAGACAGTAACAGTATTGTTAAATAACTGACAACGTCAGAAAATTTGACCCAATTCCAAATTGGGTTCGACATTCTCAGAAACAGTTGCTCTATAACCTCTAGGGTGCCATACTAACATAGTTCTCATTAAAAAATCAGGCCAATAGATAAAATTCTTGCTTTCAATGACAAAAGTGATTTGAGAGCTAATACTATACTTATATGATGCAACATTCAGTTTGTGGTGCTCTCTGTTAGCAACAGATAGAGGCTGAGAGAGCTATTTGGAACTCCTGCCTTGAGTTTAAACTCAATATCCTCCCCTGGAGATTTTTATCACCTGTGTTGAGAGCTGTAATTCAAACAGCTATGAACTGAAATTACTCCATGTTTACAGTTCTGGTCTCACCTTGTTTGCCACATCTCCGAAAGTCAGGTTTGTCAGAGCCATGCCAGCATACCTCCTTAGGGTAACACTATAGTGATCACTTGTGAGTCCATACATTTCACAATCCACTTGCAGCAGTTCAGCAATGGCCTGCAGACCTCCTTAAAAAAAATCCAAGTAAGGAAAAAAAGAATATCTGTACGCTAATATTTTATGGAAAGGACATATAACAAGGAACAAATTGCATTTTTATGTACAGAACAAACCTCAAATATCTGAAAACCACAGTGCTCAGAAAGACACATAAATTGTTAAAACTGTATGTGTGGAATTTACTGAGCATGGAATAAAAAATTCAGGCTGTCAAACAGGAACCAATGCAGGATAAAAAAAACCCCACTAAAACACCAACCAAAAAACCTCTTATCCCAGAAAGTAGTCTCCATTTTAAGTCCAATACTTGTAAAATTGCAAATATTTCCCTAATACTACTACCTTTGCAAAATTCACAATTCATGCCAGAAAAAACAGTAACCGACATAGTAATTTATCCACTGGGAAATGGTGTGGTTAATTTCAACTGCTTTCATTGCTTAGGGGACAACAACTGGCACAAATGAGGTGTTGTTAATAGTTTAAACTATTAGTAAAAAAAGCCATATATACAGTGACATGCACAAGGAGTGCCATGGTTTTTGGCAAGCTTCTCAGAGGAAGTCAGGGAAATCCATCTGATCTTACCAAGCTCATTCATTGCATGTCTGTGTTCTTCATCAAATGAAAGTTTCATCAAAACACACACTGCAGGACAAATCTGATGATCCACTGGAGCAGGCACTGATCCAGAAACAGGTAACAATTAGTACCTCCCAGGTGATTTTGTCAAGATCATAAGTTTTCCAGAGCAAATCCAATCTTAAAAATAAATCAGCTGCAGTTTTGGTCAGGTTTGTATCTTCCCAGTAATCCATGAACATAAAATTAGTTTATTATTACTATAAATACATTTGATGCCTAAAAACAAATTAGGGAGAATCCTGAATGTATGTGTTGACTAAGAAATATGATTTACAGTACAAAAATATTAACTTATTACTCTTAGAAATTAATAATGTTTGTGAAACAATATGGTAAAATATTCTGGTGACATAAAATAGTATGCTGTTTCTTTAGGTGCTATATCCCTATGAATGGTTAATTAAACCCTTTGTTTCATAACCCAGAAGTTTTTAAGTTCATACTTTTGTGAGCTAGATTCTGGATTATGCAGAAATGGTACTGATTCAGCTTGTGCAGAGCCCACTCCTCCTGAACTGCACCAGGCAGCCCTGATTTCAGTCACACCATGGACATGGACCACCTGCCATGGACACCTACAGGCTCCACTCATGGAGTGCCTTCAATTCAGAGAAGCAGACCAAGCAATCAGGAAGGTTAAATCTACTTTTCTAACTGATTTTCCAGAGAAACATCCTATTAGTTTCCATTTCTCACATACAATATTATAAATAATCGTTCATTTTCTATTGATAGATTGAGATTATTTAATTTGTCCTCTCTGCCCCTCTCCCAAATTGAATGTGCTATCTCCTGAACATCTGCTTGAAAAGAAATTTGGGATTGTTTATCCATAAAAACGTAAAACAGAATGAGTACACATTCAGTATTATTTCACAAATTACAAGAATAAACCACTAGAATTACTATCTGGAAAGCACACCGAAGTCTAAGATTTAAATATAAAGTTTTTAAGTAGGGTATAATATCTGTGACACATTTATTTCCTAACACTGGCTGAACTTAAATAAAGAAGAAACCACACACACACACACACACGTATATAAGAAAACTTGCATACATTCAACAAGAAGTTAGATTAAAGTTGTACTTTCTGTAAATTCACTCTTTTTAATATAACCTCAAAATGTTTTTATATGGCTTGCAGAACCTACTTGGGTTTTTGTCTTGGTCCATGCCTTGTTCATGTGCTTCCTGCCATTCCCAACACGTTTCACAGTAAGCACGGATCTGCTCCAAGAGATGGAGCACACGGATTTCCCGTCTGCCTCGCTTATCATCGGGCTGGGAGTGAATGATGTTGTGCAGTGCTGCGCTGGCTCTGGCACGGGCCTCTTTACTACCACGGGAGTTTCCTAACAACACAGAGTCCTTATCGTTGCCATGTAAAAGCTGGATGAGGAGAGGAAGACATCCAGACTGACGCATGGCTATGCAGCTGTCCTGGGAGCTAGACATTGCTAGCAATGTTCTTGACATGTCATCTTTATCATGAGTACCAAGCATTGATAACAATGAATACACCATTTCCACCTGCAGGTCAAATGATTTTAAAAATACAGTTACGTTTTAAAAACACACATCAAATTGAAATGAAATTTGAATGGTACATATGAGAAAAGATCCCCCTTATTTCATGGCAAAAAAAATTGTGCTCTTTAAAAATAATTAAATACTCTTACTACTTCAGCATTCATAACCTTAGTTAATTTCACCTAGTGTTTAAATGGCTGGAAGTGGGGGCTAGCTGTGTGTAACTGTACTACTCTACAAAACCAATAGCAAAGACTTCCAGATTTCCACTGTAAAAAAAAACCCTAAACAAATGTATAATGAAAGTGTTTCATTCTGGGAAAACAAAAAACCTTTAAAATTAAATCTGTCTTAAAAAAATTGTATTCTGTGTGAATTAATTACACTTTATTTAAAGATGTTCTTCAGTGAAAAACTATGCTATATGGTATTAAATACAATTATTCTAGACAAAGGGTAAGAATTATTACAGAAACTTTTAGTCTACATTGTGCTGAAAAAAAGTCTGACACTCATGTATTTTAAAGTTTTCCTTTAAAATACTTCAAATTAACTGATAATTTTTTGTTATGATGACTGGCTTTTATATGGACCAGATTATTTAGCACAAATGCAAAAGTAAAGAGTTAAATTAATACTTTTTCAAGTTTACAGGGACAAAAACAGTAAAGTGAACAAATGCTTATTTAGTGTGTATATAAAGTACTGAGTGTTTGTCAAATTAACTCAAGCCACGAACATCCAACATTACCCATTTAACTTGGAGTAACCAGATTTTTCACTAAAAATAGCAATTTTTGAGTGATTTCCTTGGCTTTTGTGTAATATTGTGGTCAATACACTATTTGGTTTGTACTCTCACTCTTCAGTAACAGCTTTCAATAAAGAAATGCATTTGATTCTTCTAATCAACTTTTAGTAAAATAACAGGATGTAGAGGATGATCTTAGATACTATCTAAAAACTCCAAACTCCTAAAGCCAAGATAAACAGGAACATTCAAAGTCAAAGCACAAAATAACGAAACTATCAAAGGAAATTGTAAAGCAGCAGCGTGTGTGTTTCTCTAGAATATAGTCATTAAGGACAAAATAAGAATTTGGACCATTACACAAAATTTCCTACTAATAATTAGATATTTGCACTGGTTACCCTATGAATGAATGATTTTATTTGGTGTCTTCAGTGACCATACCAATGTGCCTGAAGATAATTCACATACTGAGTTTAAAAAAAAAAAGAACAGCAGCAGGCAGACTAAACAGCAAGTCTGGACTTCTCTAAACACCACAGGATTGCTGAGGTCACATGGCAAAATCCACTGAAATAGGAGTCACTTCTATGACAGTCTAGCATCCCATTTTGGAGATCCTGTCTTCCTGGTCTGGGAAACCCCAAGTGCAGCATTTAAACAAACCACTTTGATTCTTAAAGGAGAGTGAATTTAATCTGCTCTATGCATATCTCTTTGCATATATTTCAACTGGCAGCTATAATCCAGTGTTACCTGGATTTGGAAGGTAAAGTTTTTGCCAGAGAATAAACCTGAAGAAGCCACCAAATCAGGCCTCCAAGTTGCAGCTTATGCATTACAGGAAAAACAAACAAAAAAATCTATTTGTCTTTCTTGTTTACAAACACTGCACACAGACTCATCTCCTTCTGCACCTGTAAATGCACTCCTCAATTTAGAATTTCTACCATTTTCCCTTCTCAAGCATTAATATTAATGATTTCCTAGCCCACAGCACACTCAGTTCAACCTGTGTCTTTGCCTGTATCCTTCCACACCCACTCCTGTTCCCTGCCTTCAGGGCTTTCCCACTGTTTGTAATTTTGGGGAGTTCCACAGTTTGTGGTGAGAACTGGCAGAGAGACAAATGGCTGATGCCACCTCCATTCAGGAGGTGCATCCAGTGTGGGACTGCAACGACAACACTGTAACACCAATTCAAGGCTCAAAATCACTGACACTATGCAAAGTTAATAGGTCCAGATTTCCAGAGGACTGTGCTCAGCACAGCACCCACAGCATCCATACTTTCAGAAGCAGTATGAGATCCAGTGGCTCATGAATTTGCCCTCTTCTTCCCCTCTCTTTTCCTGCCACACATATATTTTTGACTGCAGTCTTCTGTCTGCAGGCACGGTGAATGAAGGGCTTAATTATTTTTTTGTCTGTTTAATTTCTTGGCATTTGTGTCTGTTTTGTGGATTTGGATTTTACAAAAGTATTTGAAGAAGTGCTCTTAAAAAAGTTAATTTTGATCACTGATTTTAAAGTAAAATCAAAAGGTTTTTAGATATTCCAGTAACTTCTAGGAATTGCTTGCTCCTGACTGTAACAATTCTTAACTCATCATCATCAAGTTAAAAAAAATTATTTCTCTGCATATATTTTCAAAGTTGAAAAAATATACAAAAATTTTAACTTCATAAAAATTACTCTGAATGGACAAGACTGTTCAGATAATATTAGTACTACTGGCAGAAACAATGAAGTTATTGTATTAGTAGAAATGTAGCATTAGCGACCTGTGGTTTGTAATCTTCGGTTACCTTGGTACCCAGATGACTTGTCAGTCTGCGAGGAACAGAATAGTTACTACTAGAGCTCATAACACTGGCTGTCTCGTGGTCCATTCGAGCAGCAGAACCCTACAGATTTAAACAACAACTCATATAAAACAAAGTCTGAGGGAAAGAACAACATTGCTAATTTCGTTTCAGCACTGGATGATGCAGTTGTGCTGATAGCAATGAACTGCCAACCTGTTTCTGTTAAGTCAGGCCCTGACACATCTCAGAAGTCACTGTTATTTATTACCTTTTTTTCTGAGATTTAGTCTCAATAGAACTCTGTTCAACATTACTACTTCCAGCAAGAAGGAGAACTGGACTTCGCATCAAACTGAATAATAATTTTGACAAAGTGAAAAAACCAGCCTCCACTTTTATAGATTTTGTAGTGCACCGGAATAGGCCTGTACTTCTTCAGAACACAATGAGGTATGCAAGAACTCACCAGTAACAAGACACTGATCTGGGCAATGAATAACCCTACTTGAATTTGTTAATTTCTAAAGCAAATTATGAGTGGTTAAGTAGATTTTTATATAAAGAAAACTATAAAATAATGCTGACAGTACTTGATGTAATTTTCCTAGAATCAAGGTATGATCCTACCTGTTAGCAAGACTCAATTATTAGCATCTTTGACATCTTTTAATTTATTTTGTGTATTTATATTTTTTCCTTCTTCTGCCATTTTTTATCCACTCATACTCTTTTACTTCTTTAATTTGCTGTTTTTTTCTTTCCATCTGTGAAGTTTCCCTTACTATGTCACTCCCTTCCCATTTGCTTTGGGAAATTAAAAAATATATTTAGAGAACACTTTTAGTATCAGTTAAGTGTTTTACTGAAGTCTTTCTTTGATCCTCTAAAAAAGCTAAAATCTGTTAATGTAATTATTAGCTTAATTTTCAAAATGTTTTCAAACTATCTGGATCAATGAATATATTTTTTTTTCCAATAAAAATAGGTAACACACTGAAGAAAACTCCATGGAAGACATTTGAAATAATGTCTATGTTTCTTCTAAATGAACCACAAAAAAAGAAGAATTTTGCAGTTCATGCAGTTCAACATCTTAAATGTGAAGTTAAAAGAGACTTGTAAGTACAAGGTAGGAGTAACTTGTATAGACAGAAAAGAATCTAGTTATACTGGAATATTTAAACACATTGACATTATTATACTCATTTCACTCTTGCATTTGAATCCAGCAAACATGATACATGTTCCAGAAGAAGTATTTTATGCTGCGAGAGTATAACTGGAATGACTTATATTAGCACCATTTATTCCAATGAGTATTTTCTATGTAAACAAGCCCTTATTCTCTCTGTTGACTACAGGGGAAAAAAATCAAAATCTGAAAGCTTAGGGAGAAAATCACACTACATTTCCTCCATTATTCACTTAAATAATGTTCAGTGCTAGGAATACGGGAATGAATTCCCAGATTTTTACACTGCAATCCCTTCATATCTCCTTAACCTCAACCTACATTCAAAGGATTACAGGTTCAACATAATGTACATACCAAAATACTCCATTATTAAGCTCAGTATGATTGTTTCATCCAAGAAGGTAAACATGACATCAGTTTAGGGCACTACTAAAATTCACCATGGTGTAAACAGAAAGAGCAAAATTTTCCTATTGTTTCCCCCAAACTGCAACAACCTCAATTTGGGCAACCAAATCCTTCAGAGCCATCATGTGGCCGTACTACCTGGGGGATGCCAGAATGCTCAACTGAAGTGTAACTACATTTCTCACTGGCTGGTAAAGACTAATGCCAAGGAACTAATGTCAGGTGAGTAGCCATTCATCCAAGAAAATGGGAAATGACAAGGAAATGGTACGTGGACCCTTCCTGCATAGAACCTCCTCCTTCAAAATCTTTTTCTGTCTAGTTCATCTTGTTTCCTTCTTTTACACTTTATTGCCTTTCACTCATTGTTTTACCCTGCTATTTACCCTGCCAGCTGAGTACCTTCCCCTGTTTTGTGACGTATTTTCTTAAGAAGATGGGAAATCGCAACAAATTCCTTTATAGAACTTGCAAAACACAGCTATGAACAAATTTTTACTTCAGTGGGAGAACAGTGAGTGCAATGGAAAAGAAAAGACATCTGAAAGATGGTGCTGAAAAGGACATACTTGAATAGTGAAAAATCCTGGATTCAACTGGTAGTGTTTCAATTAATACTGACTACAAAAACAATTAGAACCAAATAATTTGGTGAAAACTTTTTCACTCCACTGAATCGTGACTGCTCTAGGTATACTGAGCTGGTTTATCAGGAATAAGCATTATGCCCAATCCATTAAACCTTCTCTGTCCAGACTTGCACTGAAAGCAAATAATCCCCAGATGGCTGTTTTAACACAGATGCAGTGCCCTGGCTCTACTCCCTACCAGGAGGAAGGAATATCCATGTTTTACACATTTTTACAAGGCAAAGGTCACAATGGGACAAATCTTCAATGTTAAGGCCCCAACTGAAATACGAATGGATGTTCCATTTGCATAAGTCTGCCAAGACATGACAATCCCTTCTTCCTTCCTTCCTCCTCTGTAAAATACATTGTCCAGGAAAAACTCCTAATTCAAACTCCAAAGATGGATGATACAGCAACAATTCATCAATTATTTAAATACATTATGCTTTCAGCCACAAAGCAGCACTGAACTGTTTCTTCCCAAACAATAAAGCTGTAATAAGAATTAAGAGTCAGAACCTCAGTAAGATATGGATGATAGAATTTAATTCCAAATGGTGATCAAATGTATTTAAAAAGCAAAATTATGGGCTGTGTTTAATGTTTAACCTAGTGAAATATTCCAGCCAAACCACAATTCTTTCTGATAAATCTTCTACAAGACACTTTAGGAAATATTTAAATAATTCTACTTCCTTGGAGTAGCAAAAATATCCTGTATATGAATTCAGCTATTAAATCTGTAGTGTGAAGTTCTAAGAACCCAAATTACTAGTGGGAATGTCTCAGCTACCGTTGGAAACCATGAAGAGAATAATCAGTAAAAAATAAAAGTAGTTTTTGCCAAAGAGAGAAGTCAAAAATATTGACAAATATTGGTTTTAAAAGACAAGGAAAGAACTTAATGTATATAAATATTCCAACAAACGTATCAAAATATTCCACTAGTGTATTTCACCAATAAAAGGAGGAACAGCAATGAAAGATCATTTAGAAGCATTTAAATAACCCTTCAGTCAACTTTCAAGAGATTAGCTCTTTGATACTTCAGTTTCAAAGCTTTAGATAATACAGTATTAAAGAAACATTAATAATAAACTTGTCATTTGGATCTCTTTTTTTAAAAATCACTGATATCTCAGTGGTAATTTCTAAAATGAAAATTTGAACAATTTCCCATAATTTAGTAATACTTCTTATATTACAGTTCATCTACAATAAAAAGACATTTTCTGTAGTCATTCTTGCTATCTCCTTCACACCATTAGGCTCATTAATCATTTAAACAAAAGAAAAATGCTCCCTGCATTATTGAATATTTCTACTTCCCTTTATTAAAACACTTCCTTCCAGTAAATACAAGAAATTTCCCAGATAGAGATGGACAGAAGAAAAACATACTTTTTTTAAAACGAGTAGGCATGCAAACACACAGTAAGGTAAATAACATGTAAGCAATATATGTCCCAAATGTTTAATTTTATTAAAACAAGGAAAATACTCTCTATTTACCTGACCAGTACTGCTGGTTGCCACGCTGATTTCTGCTGCTCCTTGACCTTCATTCTGCCTCTCTGTATCATGGGAACCTGTCTCATGCTTGCTTTGAGGTGCTCTCTGTTAATGCAAGAGTTTACGAAATTACAAACAGAAAAGAGGTACAATTTACTGTTCAAAGCTTTCTCGGCTGTGAGTGCATCAATACTGCATCCTCAGGAAGCCACTGAACAGCACTTTGCATCTCATAACCCTGAGCCTCAAAAATTAAGAGCCAAGACCGAGCGTCTTCAAAAAACTGTGAGATGAAAGTGAAGCATTTCCTCTGAGGATTACAGCTCTGCAAGACAAAGGATTCGCTGTGACACACAGCAGCACCATCTTCCACCAGCTGTGCTCGCATCCCTATCAGAAATGTAACAGAATTGGAGCAAACAATTGTCTGCTCTGCTCAGCCACGTGATCCCTGCTTTTACTGGAGACCATGCTCAGCAGCATTGTTCAATTAAGCCTCACATTCAAAGATGAGTAATTTCTGCTTGAACAGAACGATATCTGTGCTATAAGAATCCTTCTAAGTGTCAAGGACAAACAGTGCAGGAATTAACATTATGACAGAAAAGAAATTTATATAGCCTGATACTGATCCATCTAGTATTTTGTCAGAGAAAATTTAACTAATGTGGCAAGCCAGTACAGACAGGTTTCAATTCCTTTAGGAAAACAGATTTTTATACATCTACACAAAAATTAAATTGGTCTCCCTGCTGCTGACAGGCATTTAAATGAGCAGTTAGGAAACGTGTAAAGTATCAAACATTATCTACTAATGTGTTTACAACATTTCAGATTTTCAGAAAGACATGAATAATCCATGGAAATGGCTGAAGTCTGGAGTTGAAAGCAAGATTATTTTCTAAGCATTATTTTTGTTGACAAGCTTAATTTCACAGACTGAGAGGCTACTACCTAACAGACAACACAATTTCGATTAATTTGTTCAGCTACATATGGTATATGTATGTCATGCAGTTTCTATGTGCCTCTGCAATGTTCCTGAGCAGCAGAGCCTATGACAGCACAGTCTGCCTCATCTTATTTTAAACATATTTATCTCTGACTTTTAGCAATATCTCTCTTCTATGCACACCCTGAAACATCTTTAGTTAGTTAGTTTATCAGTGATAAAATTCATACAGTATCACTGGCATAAATAACTGTTTTGTTCATCTAAGATAGAACAGTCTCACTTAACATTGAGCAGAATTTCAGAAACCAGTAATCAATCATAATACATGTGAAGTGGTAATTCAGGGATAAACTTCAAAGTAAAATCTATAGTTTAAGTAAAGGAATAAAGTATGTAAAAAATGCAGGAATATTACACCAAATAATAATATTAGAAAATTGGAAACAACTACAGATAACAAATTTCTTGATAGATTCACTTATGGAAAAGGAGTAACCACAAAGCAAATATCAAAGTATTTTAGGATTCACAGTGTTACTATGCTTTTAAATCTGATCTGTAATTTTTCACCATCTCTGTCACTGTGCATG
This sequence comes from Lanius collurio, assembly GCA_020086605.1. NCBI lineage: Eukaryota > Metazoa > Chordata > Aves > Passeriformes > Laniidae > Lanius > Lanius collurio. The sequence continues at coordinate 3,554,156 of JACBWW010000008.1, read as the reverse complement.
AAATTAAACTATTGATGTTCTCACAATAACTAAGGAAACTTTGGTTCCCAGTACAAGAGTGGTGCACCCAGTCAAGATCAGGCCTTGCTGTACATGTGGTGAACACTGTATAATGCTGAATCCCCGTTTCACAACACATTCAGTCTTGAATAAGTGAAATTATGAGTTTGACAAAACCTACATGTAAGCCTCCAGTGCAACTCGAGATAGAATTTTCCAGTCATTAAGTGACTTTTCAAACCCCATGAAGAAAGCAGTACTGAACATGCCTAGAAGTAAAAATCTGAACGATTCATTAGCAGAGCTCTGACCCACTGGGTTACCTGAGAGGGAGTAGTATTTCTCTTCCAAGAACACTCCTGGGGTTGGGGCAGGGGGGTGACCATGGTGTGTTTAGATTAAATAGTTTTGCTGCATCCAGAGCACAAGACAGAGATATTTCATTCCCTGACAAGAGAAGTTTCTGCTCTCCTTTAACACTCTCTGCTCATGTTAACATACATTTGTTTGCTACGTGCTCTTAATGAATGAGGTGCCTTCCCATTCCCTCTAAGCACTCTCAAGAACATGCCAATACAAAAAGTAGTCAACACATGAATTAATTTGCAAGGCAGTTTTTAACAGTTACTAGCAAGGTTTATCTAATTTGAAATGCAGAATGTGCTCTCCATGTGCACGCCCATTACTGTCACATGAGTTATCATGAACATGAAATCTGTGAGTTCTCAGTGAAGACTTCCTACCCCTGAAGTAATTTGAACTGAGCTGTTCTCTTCATGCAGACTGGCACAAAACAGCTAATAACAACACAAGGCAGCAGATAGCAAGTTATTAGCTGAAAACTGAGTATTTATACAAATATTTATTATATATACACATGATTAATTTAAACACATTTATTATATATGAAAATAGCATTTATCAGTGCACAGATAATGTAAATATATTTTTTATAGATACAGTATTACTGTAAATAAATATTCCTCTGACAGATTGCAGATGGTTAGAAAGACAATATAACCACTGAAAGTATGTCCCCTCTTCATGGTGCCTTTCAACACTGAACACAGGATCTGTGGAAGAAAATATAGAAACTACCAACCACATCATCAAAGAACCAGAGCATGTGAACAGCAGCAGGCTCTGTAAGCCCTACATGAGGCACAGCTTTCAGAGAAAGGCACCCAGATTCCCTGGGTTAAAGTGTACCACCTGTTTTGAGGCACGACTTTTGAGGAGGTGTAAGCTGGGTTTGTAACCTCTGTCATTGCTGAACTCTGGAATCAGACCATGAAAGTCAGTTTGACAAGAGTTCCCTTGCTTGCTCTTGCAGCAAAATCGTGAGAGACTGCATGTGCTTACAGGGACGTGGAGCGGCTCCTTCTATTGCATTTGCCACTATTTTCTAAGTGCTGCTGAAGTAAACAATAACTATCATTACCAATTATTAATCTCCATGTATTTATTAGTAGAAAATTATAAACTCCAGCTAGCTTAGTAGACCTTGACTATTTCTATAAGAAAGCCAATTACAGATATTTTTACCTAATATTTTGTGAACCTGAGTTGCCAAATCTGACACTTTATTATTCATTAGAAATTACCATAACTTCATATTAAACACAATATACATATATGTATAAATAAGATATAGAGAAGAAAATGGAAAATGCAACAAATGAAATTAAGAAACTGTAAGAAACATTTTTGCTACAGTTGATTCAAAGACAGAAGAAAGTGTGGTGAGTCAAATCCTTGAGAAAGCTCCTGCCCATCATAGTTTAAAACCTTCTCCTTGCTCCTGAGCATAATGTCAGGAAGAAAAAAATCCTTTACATTTTATCTACAGCAATGCTGCCTAATGGAAGTACTTCACATACACAACAGCCAAAAATTCTTTCCAGACAGGTCTAACCCTACAGTGGATAAAGATACTACCACCTTCAGGTAAATGACTCAAAAATTTTCTAGAATCAATCACGAGACTTAGCATGTTGCCAAACTTTTAAAAGTGTGATAAAACATATGTGAGGATTTTCTCTGCTCATTGATTTCCAAAAGCTGTTTTCATGTTGCAGTGTTATATTTGGTCTTACTCTTCAAGATGTATTGCACTTGGATTCCACAGTGACATCACCACAGGGCCTACTGTATCAGCAGACAAGCTGTGTTATTTATTATTGTTGTTACGAGATCTTTATAATGTAAGGAGCACATTCAATTTGGGTATTGGCACTGAAAAAGGGGAAATAAACTCTTTAACCAATTTCCCAGATTAGAAAGCCAACATTTCTTTATTAGCAGTGCTGGATGCATAGAGAATTCTCCTTGAAGCATGCTCAGTAACAGACTGGGTTATATTCCTGAAACTAATACATATTCATCCCATTGCCTGAATACATGCATATATGCTAATTATTCCTATGCACTTCTCTGGATACAGTTCAGATCTTCTGATGAATCTTTTCTCCTTGAGAGTATCTCAAATATGTGGTCAGGTCATAATGCACCCCTCTCATCATTCTTTGCTATCACACCCAATCCTTATTCTCAACTAAGATATCAGCTAGTACATTTTACTTACTGATATAAGTAAATAAGGAGGCGTTAGCTGGAACACGACTTTTAAGTCACAGATGTAGGGAGTTAACACAACGCCATGCTAATCTCTGACATTTGTACTAAGCACTGTATGGTACAAAACTAAGCACTAACCACAAATATAGGGATCAAACACTATTGTGCTAAGGTTAAAAGAATTTTCCAGCATTTTCCCACTGCTGCACAGACTTCTTCTTAAAGGAATATAGTTGTTCAGTAACAGTATCAGGCATAGGATAAAAATATTTTTAAAAGTCTCATGTTTGTATTTTTCAGTTATATGGACTTTGCAGTGTGACTGCACCACCAGAATTTCAGAATTAGATCCAGCTGTTCTCTGTAGTAGATGGTAATCACCTGAAAATGATTAAAAAATACTATAAAGCATTAGGGTGTATGTAGTGACTGCCTTCTTTACCACCATCAGCACCCTGGTAACTCTGTCCTAAAATGTGTAACTATGCAACCAGATATCCTAACACTTTCCAGATAAAACACACTGTACCAAAATTTCAATATATTGGAACTTCAGTGTATGAGGCAACCAAATAATTTGGTGACAGGAGTGAAAAACTAAGACAAAACTTTTTTTCTATAGTTGCATCTCAATGCTGATTGAGAAGTAAGTTCAAAATACTGGGTTTTTTTTTCTACCAGAGTAAAATATAAACACTCTGGGGACAGGATCTATCTGGGTATATGGGGCAAAAATATCTGTTGAGAGGCTGGTCAACCAGGTAAGGAGAGCTTTACACCAGAAATGACAGGGACAGAGGGTAGGGCTGACAAGGCAGAAGCCTTGGCTAGTGGAAACACAAGGGCAATGCACACAGCTGAGATAATAGGAATGTCCTTGAGGAAGAACAAGGTGAAGCAGAAGTGCTTTGCTGGGAAATCTCCCAAGCCTGTGCTGGGCCATAGGCACAGCTGGGTGCCTCTGTCTGTCATGTCCAGGCACCAGTGCTCGGGGAGCTAACAGGAGGATGAGTGCAGGGAGGCAGACTGAAAATTGCTGAAATAGCTGGGAATCAGAGGGCTGCAATCAGCAGCACAAAGTACAGCTGGAGGCAAGACAGAGTTAATACTGAGACCAACACTGTTCAACATCTGCATGCTGGGACACAGTGTACCCTCCCCCAGTTAGAGACACTAATACAGCTCAACTCAGCTGCTTTCCACAGGATAAGTGGGAGGAATGGGCTGAGGGGAAGCTCATGCTGTTCAAGAAAGGGAGCACCAAGTCCTACACCTGCAAGGGAACAACCCCAGGCACCAGCACAGGCTGGAGCTGTCCAGCTGGGAAGCACCTGGCGGTCCTGGTGGGCCATCCTTTCGAAGGCCCTCATGGCAAAAAGTCGAACAGGATCCTGTGCTGCAGCGAGGGCTGCAGCAGGGCCACAGAGACGACCCTTCCTCTGAGCACCCAAAGTCCTGTTCAGACCTGCTCAGCATAGTACAGCTGCATTTACAATGCATTCACTGAAACAAGTCCTGTACAGGCTACAGCAGTCCTTAAGGATCCTGGGTATCTCTCACCTACAGAGAGGCTGCAATAACTGTGACTGTTCAGCTGGAGAAAGAAGGCTCAGGGAGATCTCGTCATTATCTATGAACGCCTGGACTGAATCATGTCAATAGACCAGGCAACTTTAATTTCACACACTATTGTCTGCATTACTTATAAAAATTTATTTCCCCTCAAATCCTGGAACTATGAAACCAGCATTTTACAAAATGGAAAAATATACATCCTTTATCATTTACTGATCCAAATGATGCTCTAAGCTTTTCCTGTAGTTATTTTGGGTGAAGACAAGTCATAAAATATTCATGTCAAACACACAATTTAATTTACCAGTACAAGAAATGGAGTTGACATTCTATGTGAATTTCCACTATGAGAGCAGTTCCTGCTAATGGCAATTACTGCTACAGACTTTGTGATTTACTGGAAACATCCTGCATTTCTTAATATAGAACCCTGTACTTAAACACCAAAAATAAACCAGGCTTTTATAATGAAGTCTGACAAAAGCTCTATTCAGGCTTTTTTTACATCTTATCTCTTTCAAAAGACAAGCAAACCATGAAGGTGCTTATCAGAGATTCATAATTAGAAAGGCATGTACAGCTGATTGTTTCAATTATTTGTAAAACCAAGACTCAGCTTTATAAGCACATTGTCCATTGAAATTTTTGCTGAAATTTCAAGCTAAACTTTTAACTAATACATGATTATTGATTAAGCTCCACAGTAGTATGAAGACTAATCCAAGCATTCCATCCTCAATTCATTGGAAAGAAAGTAACAGTCTAAGAATATTGACTACCTGATTAATTGTGACATCAAAAGGTGATGGGAATAATCCTGCCTATCACTTTATTCCAAAAATTTGGGGTTTTAGAGAAAATATACATACCACAATAAAAAAGGCAAGTTATTGCTCACTAACCTCTGCTTCAGCTGCTTGCGATTGCAGGAGCTGTCGTATACGAAGAATGTCCTTTTCTATTTGTTGAATTCTGGCCACCCTTGCCTGAAATAAATGGATTTTCACGTTTGATTTTGTTCAGAAACTCCTTTTACTTACTGCATAGAGTGACAGTATGAGGAGTTCTTGGCAAATACTGCTCACTACAAAACAAACCTACTTCAGAAGGTACATGCAGCAGGTACTACATGCAATAATTCAAGTGTTCTTCATAATGAAAGGAATGATTGCAAATACTCAAAACACAAGTGAGTAGCTGGGATTTTAATAACACTGATCCTCATTTCGATATAATAGGTCATCACACAGCACACATTTAGGTATAACAAAAGGATCCCCTTAACTTGCACAATATTCCTGCATCTGAAACTGACATTTTATGCAGTTATTCAGCAAATCATTTCACTTTAATCCCAAATATCAGAATTTTACATCCCTTACAGAGATCTGAGAGATTTTTATTTGTCTGGACCCTGACAGGTTTCTATTATATTCAACTGCTATACTGATTTGGGAGTTTTGCTTATGCCCAACCTCTGAGATTTTCTGCCCCTACAAATCTCAAAGAATTTAACAGGTTACCCTAAAAAAATAAATTCTAAATACTGCTTCTTTGGTTTATCTGGGATTTTACAGACATCTCTGAATCAGTCTTTTAGAGGCATATTGCTACTCATTTCTCACTGCAACCATTCTGTGGTTAGAAAAAGAGACTCCAAATGTAACAGGATACACGTACTCCACACAAACTGTACACTGAAGCACAGGATGCATTATGAGTCTGTGTAACAGTAAATGCGTGATCTCGATAATTGAATAAATTGACATTATTTGACTTTAAGCGTGGGCAAAACACCAAACTGATTAAACAGGTGTTTGGGGTTTTTTTGTGCCATGAATAGATTAATAAAATGGACATATTGAAAAAAAATTCTGATACTTTTACTTGATTAATTTATTGATTACTTGATGTTTTCTCGTGCGATACTAGAAAAACAATCTAGTGGACACTGCAGGGATCAGCATTATAACCAACCTTATTTGAAATGTTTATAATCTGAAAATGGAAGTAAGATGAACTTTTAAAAGGTGCTAATGCCAAAAGATGCACATGCAATAGAGAAACAATGCTGTCTAGAAAATATAAAAATATAAAAGAAAATGTAACCACACATATAATTAATTACTGAAACACATCAGAAGCAGCTGTGGAAAAAGCACCACAGCATCAACATTTAGTTGTGCTGGAAGCTACAACATTAAGCTATAAATATGACTTGATTTTGTAAAGCAAACGACTGGAAACACATAAAAGCTTCAGCACGGAGGCAAACAGATAATACAACCCACCCTTTGCTCCTGGTTCAAGAAATTTTTAAGTATTAGAAATGTAATGAAAAAATATTTCTGGGAATATCTATGCATTGGTGACATGAGGCATGACTGACAGAATATGTCTCTCACTGTCCTCAAGAATTACTTGAATTTTATAGAATTATAGAACAGTCTGGGTTGGAAGGGACCTTGGAAGGTCCTCTATTCCAAACTCCCTGCCAAGGGCAAGGACATGTTTGAGTAAATCAGGTTGCTGCAAGCCCTGTCTGACCTTGAATGTTTCCAGGGATGGGGCCCGTGCTGCCTCTTGGCAATCTCTTCCAGTGCTTAACCACTCTTGTTGCAGAACATTTCTTTCTGGTACCTAATCTGAATCAACTCTCCATGAATTTAAAGCCATTACCTCTTCTCCTATCACTATTCCCTGCTAAAAACTTTCTTACGGGCTCCCTTGAAGTACTCAAAAGACACAGGTGTCCCCAAAATTTCCCCTAAATTGTGTTTCTTTCTGTGTAACCAGCAATTTATACAATAAAGGACATCAACAAAATCCAAGTATCTTTATAAACCTAGACACAGGAAAAAATTTTTGTGCAGATGAAAACAATTAAATACTGCATGACTTGCCAAGTATTACTGACTGAGTCCTCCAAAGGGAAAAGAATTCTATATACCCTTTCCAATTTCAGTCAAAAGATCTAAACATCAGAACATCCTTCTAATTGTTTTTTTTCTATTACAGAGAAACTGGGGAGTTCCACTAACCAGGAGTGTATTTTGTGCCACACACCGTAGAAGCAGAAAAAAAGAACACATTTCTTGCCACAAAGGGGTAGAGCCTAATGGCAAATGGGAAAAAGTCTCATAAACACAATGGAACAGACACTAGGAATTTTTCTAACTTTAGAACCTATTTAAGAAAAATAATCTTTGATTTCTATTTGTTCATGCTACATTCCCACTTATTGTTATATTTACTTGTAATTTTTATTAACATAAAAGAGTTCTATAAAGTAACTTTACATTTGAAGTTGCATATTATTTGGCTTTCGCTACCCCAGTAAGGCATCTAATGAAACAAAAATAAAATTCCTCCACATTCACAGTGACATAAAAATAATCACTATATAGAAAGTAAAAATAAGTAATAACATTTTGTTTTAAAAGTGCTATCTGGCTTTTTTGTGTGGTTGGGTTTTTTTCCAAAATAAACATATACAATAGACAAATTTATTAATGGCTTGATCTACATACAAGACCACTATATAAATATAACAGTGTGAAATGTTTATCTGTGTAAGATTCCAAAATCTAAATTTTCTTGAATCTTTAGTGGTCTGTTGTTTTAGCAAACTTTTAGAGATCTTGGGATAAATTCTTATAAGAATGGTAATTTCATGTAAGATTTTAAGGGACTCTTGACCTTAAAAAAATTAGATACTTTTTTTCTGACCTGAGGGAAGAATAAATTCTATGTGAACATTAATTCAGTCTCAGAATTGAAGTTTTTTAATGTATCTTACAGAAATTAAGTTTGCTTTTACTTATTACTAAGTATATTGGCTACAACCTTTAAACGATAAAAACAAAACATGGCTAAGAGTGCTTTTTTGCTTTTTTCAAGTAAGCACTTCTGTGTGAAATTACCAGCTTCAGAGAACAGTAGAAGTTACTGTAAATCATTAAAGAAGTTGGAATAAATTGCAAATAGGCTTCTTATACATCTTTTTGAACAACTGCTGGGCACGTGCTTGTGAACAATCTTCATAGAAGACACCTACAGTGAGCTGCTGTGAGCTAAACTGCTTCAGAAAGAAACAAAGCCCAATCATGCCAGGCAAAAAATGGGACAAAGCCATTATTTCCAAGATCCACAATAAAGTGCAACTACAGAAAAGTGCAACGTCTACTTGGGCAACTGCAGGTTACCAGCTCTCTCACAGAATAATCTTTCAGACTCTTAATTCAGAGATGTCTGCAATGCTGGCCTTTATGTAGCTGAAATATTCCTTCCCCTCAGACGACAGTTTTGCATAGTATTGTGTATTCCAATCAGTTTGGGTGCAAGGAAAATACTGAGCAGAAAGAAAGTGAAAAAACGACCAAATTGAATATCCTTGCCAAATACAAATGCTTTGCTTTGCATTTACACATCACAGTGAAATAATGCAGAAATTGCTCTTATACATTTGTACACCAATGAGCTTTTACAAATTTTTGGCACTGGTCCTTGGCAAATGAAACCAAGGGGAATTACCAGTTAAATTCACAAGAAGCACATGCAGAAGTAGTTGCTTTATATTCAATAATCTTGCTATAATCACAATAGGCACTGTAATTCCTGCAAGCATGTAAGTGTTACACAGATACAGAAAAAGAGTGAAACAGCTGTGACAAACCTCAGGTCAAACATTAATTCAGAAACCCATGAAATGTTTCAACATCATCTTGGCAGCATTTTTTCCCCCCACCAAATTTTAAACCCGCCCCAACAGTCAGGGAAGAAGCAAACTCAGCATCAGCTTGATTACTTCCATATAGTGATATAACTATTGCCAAGTTGTGTGTCTGAATAATTGCTTTTGATCCCTGCCTGAGTGCATTTAGAATGTTTCCATCAGCCTAGCCTGCCTATTTAGCTTAATTCACCTTCCTCTAGCTTAAGCCTGTTAACAGCAGGAGAACTTTCCAGGAGTTTTGCTGTGCGGGACCTTCAGTGAGGACAGGCTGACAGACAGTGCACAGCTGAATTCATGGAGGGCATCACCCCCCTCTGATAAACCTCGATAACAGCCCTACAGCTCCCAGATCAGAGCCAGTGACTCTCCAGACAGACTTAGCTTGGGCCTGTCTGAGAACACCAGTACAGACAAATCCCTGCACAGCCTTCCACACATAACCCAACAGCTGCAGGATATCTATTTGGCTAAATGCTTTTAAGTGTAGGAATTTTCTGAAAAGTCCTATTAGATTACTCACTTTAAAATTTTAAGCAGCTATTCTGATTACATCTTGTAATCAGAACAGCTGCTTCATTTTAATATAAAACCAATTTAGAAATGTTTCTCATGTTTTTTGTACTGAGACAACCTAGTGAGGGAGACAGAGACTAAAGAGACTTTGTATTGAAAATACTGATTATTGTCACATTCACCTTAAAACCCCCAAATCTTACTAATCTTACTATGGCTAGAAATAAACAGTAATAAATAATTCATATTGTTGCTTTCCTACTATGGGGGATTATTTTTTATAGCCAGCAACCAACTGACTATTTAATTTATGGTTTGCATATGGTTACATTCTGGTTTATACTTCCAAATGGGTGTGTCATGTGGTTAGATATGTACATATCCTCATCATGAATGCAAAACAACTCTTGGTGAGAGCAAACAACTTTCAGATATGTATGTGAATTACATTTTACTTGAACACCTTGTTTGAAAAGATTATTCCCTGATACGTCTTTTCTGGCTAAGGAAACTTAAGAATGGTAGCTGGATTTTACTCTAAACTCAAAAGCACAAAGAAATCCAGCAAAAAGATGCAAAATAAAGCAGTTGCAAATACATGGGCCATTTTGAAGCTGAAATAGTAGTAAATTGTAAGGAAATTATCATTAAAAAATATTTTCTCTTGAATAAATTGTCTACATCTGCTGAATCAAAAGGCTTATTTACAACAGGCAGATGAGGGTACTTTTTGCTGAGCAATTATGTCATACGTCCTGATTCCTACTTCTCTATTTGAAAGGCTAATGTGTTTACACACAGTTTAAAGCTACAATTCCAGTAACTTAATAGAAATGCAGGGAAAGCTTTTCCCTTCCTTCCAATGGTCAAAGACAAATTCTACCTGTGCTCGCTTCTCCATGTCCTGACAAGTGCCCAGTTGTTCTTCCATTGCAGCTCTGATTTGCCTGGCCTCATACTCCAGCTGCCTTCTGGTCATATCTGTTTGCAAGGAGAACTGAAACCAGAGTACAGGGAAGGCATTTTAGCAAATAGCGTTTTTGTAAACACTGTATTTCTAGGAACAAAAAGCAGAACCATTACTTTTCTACAACATGACTGCATCATGAAAAACAAGAACACAATGATATTCAACCAGCAGACTACCCCTGAGTTTTGTCAAATGACTAAATATAATAAATAAGCATTGAGAAAGTATCATTCCTTACAAGAATATCTGGCAAACAAAATTGTGATGTGTGCTCTCTGAATTGGCATTTTCAAAATTACTCAGAAGCATTAAGCTACTGCACATAGTGATGGCATTCATACTGCTGCTATCTACCCTATTTCTAACTACCCTGTGAAAAGAGCACAAGTGTTAAACCCAGGTGTTAAACCCAGGAGCAACAATACAGCCTAAAGGAAGACTTTTGAACTAAAGTATTTTTGAGGCTGGAGCAAAGCTCTTCACTGGCTTTGGACAATTACTCAGTCTTTAAATAAACGAGCCTCCAAGAGCAGTCCTTTCAGAAGACTTCATCAAGGTAAATTCAGAAAGTCAAAACAAGACAATCATCTGCAAGCACCAAATGGGATCTGTCATTTTGCTGTGACTGGGCTAAGTAACAATGGATATGAATTGCCAAAAAAGGCCTTTAGTGCATTTGTTAAGTATTACTTTCTAAGCCTAAGAGCAGCTAGGTGAATTCATTATCTATGAAACAGGGGAGATAATTTTAAAACCTGTGGCAGTGAGACACAGATACAGCTGATAGTGCTTTGGGAATGGGTTGTACTTCCTCAAGATCTTTTTCAAGACTTCTCCCTTGGTTCTGGTGCTCTGCTAAGCTCAGCCATGACTCAGTCTTACTTCTGCCACTGATGAAGTGTTTCTGTTGTCTGTTTCCAGAAGGCTGACTGACCCTTCATCAGCTGTGATTCTTTCAACCATACCTTTCCAACTCTGTATGTGTGAAGGAATGCACTGCAAATACATCTAAACTGCTGAGATCTAACAGGGAATCCTGCATTATCTGGGATATTTCACATCTTTATTATCCCAGATAATAGTGACTTGACTGTAAACAGTTTAGAGGTGCCAAGGTAAAAGCTTACAGCAATACCTGCATAAGCTACAGAATCATTTTACTGATTGTTATGAAATCACAGCTCTTCTGTACCTTGTCTTATGCGAATGTTACTCTCAAAACTAGAAAAACCCACTGAACAAAAGAACAAGGGGAAACAGAGTTAAGGAAGTGTAGTGATATACAATTCATTTGTCATAATGGCTCATCAATGCTCCTCTGTTTTCACTGACATTTATATTGATATGTATGAATTTTAATGTGCAAAATTCTATATGAAAAAAATGCATTATTTAGGCTAAGTTATCTTTACACAATAACTGAATGAAAAAAAAAAGAACTTAAGTGATAGTAGAGAATGCCACCAAATTAATAAAATACACACAGCATCTAAACAGAGACCATAGCATCAGACAGCTCACCAAGCACTCAGAGGTACTTACATTCTCAGTAAGGGGGAGACTATCAATCCTTTTAGTCAGGTTCTGAAGCTGGGCATAATACCAGTCCTTTTCCTTCTCTTCCTTCTCAAGCTCCGCAAGTAACAGAGATCTATTAAAAGCAGGAGCAAGTGTCTCACCATTAACAACGCATTTCCATCTGGAGGTTTGAAGAGAGCACTAAGGAAACATTTGAGTTCAGTTCCCTGGCCCTGGCTAAACAACCCATTCAATCCTCTGTGCTAAGCATATCTGTGACAGAAAAATATACATATTTCTCTAAAAAAATCCACTTCAAAATCCAAAGCTAAGAGACCTTTTGTGAAACCAAAACCAGTTGTTAGGGGTGTGTTACCTTGTACCCTACTTGTTTCAAAAATATACTTTGTATAGCGCACACTGCACTCAAGAAAAAGTTGGAATGTCACAGAATCAAGTACAACCCTCAATCTTGTTACTGAATTGAGAATCCTCTTCACCTTTGCACTGTCCTTTTACTCATTTTGTCACCCATAGCAAAACTATGGGTAAAGCACGCAAAGTAAGGCATTTCTATGACTGTCTAAATACTTTAAAACACTATTTTCCACCAAATGTTATAGACAGGATACATTTACAGCTGTTAAAAGGATTATAAATGGGTATCATAAGCACAATGCACACCTGAGTAATAAATGAGAAAGACAAAATGAAAACTATATGCAGACTGCCAAGGAAAAAATCTATTGGAAATTTTACATACTATTTTATCAATCCTTCATTAACTGAATTTTATATAATTCTAAATATTATGCATATAGAGAAATAATGTTCATGGCTATAATATTTCTCAAAATATGTATTAAAATTTCCCAGCAAAATCTGGCTAGTAGGAATAAACAGGAAAACCACTCTTATTTTCCTTTTAAATACAAATTTATTATTTTTTTTCTAATGCTTTCTTTGAGTACTGTTCTTTCTGATGTTTTAATATTGCTTATTAACAGAAATTGCAAAATTAACATTTAGCTGAAAGACAGAAAGCTGCATACAAGTTTGCCCAGAATTATTTCCTACCCCTTAACTTTTGCACTGCTCTCTGGCTGTGGCTTAAGCAAGAGCATATGAACCTTTATAAAGCACATTATATTATGGACAATTACTGTAAGTAATTAAGGAACAATTACACAGCATACAATAAAAGTACAAATTTCCCCTATTTTGATAATGCATCCCAGTCATGATTTGAGAAGGTAATCCATATTCCACAAAAAATAAAGAAGAATTTTAAAATTCGTATTTCAAAGAATCTGTTTGACTTATTTCCTGCTTTAAAAGTGTTTCAAAATAACTTTGATGATTTAACATTTATTCCATATTCAAAACAAGTGACTTGGCCTGTGTTCAAATGGAAAATTAAAAGAGAGAATCCCTCTCTTCAACGTGAGACTGAAAAACTACACACATCTAAGACTGCTAATGTTTGTAAACATGAAAAAATGACATAAATTTTCAGATTCGATCCAACAGTTATGTTGAAATAGATTTGTTTTAAGGATGCCAAGGCTACACACGAAGTAATTTACTGGGCAGCTTTAACATCAGGCAGGCTTACAACCAAAATGACTGAAAAGAAGTGATAAACAATTACCATAATTTGGCAGGTAACTGGAGCAGTATCACAGGACAGCAGTAATTCTTCAGTCATAAGGATGGGGCTAGCAAAAATTCCTAATGCCCTGAAGGAAAAACTATTAGATGGTGCTTGGGGAAAGCTTGTTAAGAAGTATTTTGCCTCCCATCTGCACATTCTCTTGCAACATAGCCCTGGTGCCTAATCTCTGGACACAGAGGAATTCTGTGCAGCTTCCCTTTTTACCACATTTAGTGCCCAGGCACCAGCCGTGTCCAGGTTGTGAAATAAAATTTGCAAAAGCACAATTAATACAGTCCTCATAAAAAGTACTTTTACCATATGAGGACTTGCAAATGTAAAAGGACTGCCTCTAGATGTCAAAGAACTGGTAGCAGAAACTAAAGGTATGACTTTCAGCTAAGCAAACATGTGATTAAGTTCCTCTTATGAAATGTAGGGTATTCAGTTTGTGAGACAGTGTGTCATTCAATCTGTTTTGACATACACAATGGATGCTAGAAGCAAGAAAATAACTTAGGAACTATCAGTGCTGCAAAAACAACATAATGCATGACCTGAGGGCAGCTTGTTTAATTTAATATTGTCATTTTTTCTTCTGAAGTGATGCTTCATTTGGGATTACTAGTTTGGTATCGCTGCTCCGTGAGAATTCAAGTTTTAACAGTCTTTAAGTTCTCTCAGCACAAAACCTGAAGGGTCACTACAACCACAGCAGGCTGCACATCAGTTTCTCTGAAAATAAGCAGCAATAAGCAGCAGGTCTCCGCAGATGTGTCTGACAAGATGCTCCCTACATTTAACACTACTCTCAGATATTATTCCAATCAGAAGTACAGCTCCTTCTCAGCCTCCTGCAGCTTCTTAGGGTTAGCAGATGATTTAAAGTAGAAGAGCTGCTACTAGTCATGAAAAACAAGATGGAAAAAAACAGTGCAGTTATTCTATCTTCTTTATACCCGCAAGACTTTTACATTAGGAATTTCACAGCATCAGAGAAAATTCTGTTCTCTGTCATACCCTGTCAAATTCAGTGAGAATGCAACAAAGCAAACGGAGAAAGCTTCTGGAACTTCACACTATTTTTATGAGTTAACAAAAGTTTTCAATTTGAACTGTTCTTCTGGAGGATGGGTTTTTTGAAAGACTTCTCTTATGCAGTACTTTTGAAGCTACCAGCAAGAGGAAGCTGAATGAATGCAGAAAACTGTTTTTTTCTTTTGGAAGTATTTCTGCATAATTATGTCAATATTATTCCTGGCTAAAAGGAAGAAGGGAAACAAACTATATGTTACCCTACTCACAGTATGTAAATTACAGCTATAATTAATACTTTCACTTCAATTCCTAAGAAATAAAACAAAATCTTGAAAAGCAGTGCTGATGCTGTGAAGTCTGAGGTAGGTTGTACCAGACAGGCAAAAGGAGATAAGCATAATGGAAGAAAGAAGTAATGAGACAGAAAATGTTCCAAATCAACATTAAAGAAATAATAAAGGAATGGCAAAAACTATAAGGAATAAAGAAGGCACACAAACATTCTCATATAAAATTCCTCAGAAGACTGTCATCTTTAGTGGCAAATCAAAGAACTTAAAAAGGCAAGATTATTAAATTTGCTGAATTGCCAAGGGCAAACAAACAGAAAAATGAACCAGCAGTGCACTCTGAAAAATTTTGTTGCTGATATAAGGCTCTTACCAAGTATACCTGGAAACAGCCAGAGAAAGGAGATATTTAATGATTAGAGTACTCTAAACAGGCAATTTAAAAGCCTAGAGCTGCCACTCCCCCTTTTTCTCTTTTTCCTTTTTTTTTTAAATTTGGAATTACAGGAGAGCCAAACAAATGAAATACAGGCCAATAATTTCATCTTTATTTTGGCAGGCAAATTAGTTGATAAATTTTCTTCCCCTCAGAAGTTCACTTTCAGTCAAATGTGGTGAGTTGACCATGACTGGATGCCAGGTGCCCACCAAACTGCTCTAAATGTAAATATATCATTTAATCCTTACACAAACACTGTTGCCCATGAGCAGCATATATTGTGCCAGTGTGTTAAAATACTGAGTGGAAATGGTCTCCTGCTGCAGATTTCTG
Source organism: Lanius collurio (assembly GCA_020086605.1). NCBI lineage: Eukaryota > Metazoa > Chordata > Aves > Passeriformes > Laniidae > Lanius > Lanius collurio. The sequence goes on along the minus strand of JACBWW010000008.1, from coordinate 3,538,514 downwards.
AAAGGCGTTATTTTATTTTAAATTATTTTAGGCTTCTCAAGCTCTACAAGTTCTTGAAGGACTGTTTAAGTGCCAAAATCCAAAGTCTATTAGCAAATACATATGTTTAGATATACAGAAATTTAGTAAATAAGCCAGACAAGTTTAGACACAAAACATAGGAAAGTTGTTAATTTTCCTTTAGAAATGGTAGTGGGTTTTAGATGCAGAGTCCTATACCCCCAAGATTTGATTCATTTGGCTACCCAGGGTTCTCATCAATACCCTACATACTTCCACATGTCACCTGAAACAGCTTAAAGAACAGAGCAGTTTTGGATTATCCACCATTTCACTAATAATGAAGCCAGATGTGATCTGGCCATGCCTCCATAGATCCATCTTCTCCACAGCACAAATATTTATCCAATCAGCTGCAACTGCAACAGTGCCTAAGCTACTCTGAAATTAAAACATCCTTATCCCTTTTCTTCAGTGTTATCTGGAACACAGACTGGTTCACTGCCTGAGCTGTCTTTACTGCCAAGGAAAATGCCCAAAGAACTATCACCTCAGAATCCACCAGGGTGGGAAAGGATCATAGATCATAAATCAGAGGTGCTAACCACCTTAAAGAACTCCGGCTGCTATAAATGTTCCTCATTCCAAGTGAGCAGAAGTTCACTTGAACCACACTGAAAGCCCCAACTGTGTTCAAAGATTTTAGTATCATATGTAATAAAACACAGCAGTGGAAGAATAGAAACAAATGCACAGTTTGTTAAGATGGTGAACGACAGACACATTAGAGTCCTGAAGACTGAGATAGAGCAAGTGGACAGATTCCCAAATATTCTTATACAGCTCCTCAGGAATCTACATTTTATGCAAAAGAGCAAATACCATTAGTGGTGGTCCTGGCTAGGAGAAGGAATACAATAGAGTGGCTGCTAGAACACACTCAGTATGGACCCAAGGGAAGTTACTTTCATTCTACTGATAAGACCAAAAAAAGGGACCTAGACATAATACGCTGTAAGTACACTCCTTTCAGGTCTCAGCTGCAAAAATTTTGCTGAACAGCAGAGAATGCCCTTTAAAAGAGGGGTTTCTAGAGGGCTGTCTATTTATTCCAAAAATTTGGGATTTTAGAGAAAATATACATACCACAATGTATAATCTAATATATATACAGTCTAATGTGTCTGTCATTCACCATCTTAACAAATTGTGCATTTGTTTGTAAACAACCCGCTCATTACCCATAGAACTTTTCTATTACAACTTCAAAATGGATTTTTTTGCTTGTTAATGTGTACTAGGCACAAAAATACTGTGTTGCAGTTTATTTGGTTTTGCAGCCCCCAGCTTGATATCCCATCCATTAAGTAGGACCAAATCTTTAGGAAACTATGTCTTGCAGATGGGCTTCTGAAAACATCTGGTCTTTCAGTCAGGTTCATTTTTAGAAAGTAAGATGGCTTCAGTGGAAACAGATGCGTGTCTTTCACTTTGCATTTCCTCTGTAAGTGATTGATAAAATGCTGCAATTCTGTATTATGACCTGAAAGTATGTTCTTCCTATTAAACGGGTACCACTGCCTTTGAAGAAAAGAAATTCCAGGATTTTGTCAATACAAATAATCTGATGGGAACAACATCTTAAAGATAAGAACAGGTATTTTGTTTAGTTGACGCATTTGCTGAGAGAGTAGAGTCACTAGGTAAACATCTGCTAATAGTAAATAATTGATAAACCAGTTATGGTACTTAATAACCAATTGCAAAAGAGAGAAAGAGATTTCACCATCACATTGTTAAAGCTTCAGCATTTATCAACAGTGGTGAGGAGATATGGAGGTGGTTAGAATGCTCCACCCTCACTGTTCAAGTATATTTCAGGCAGTGACAACCTGCTTATCAAAATAAAAAAGCCCTTCAGCCAACAAAGAGTAACAATGAAATGCATATATGAAGAAGCAGTAGACACCAAATGATATTTTGTGATTTTTTAATAATATTTTTGTGTGTGTGCATCTAAATAGAATGTAAATTCCTGGTTTCTTATCTGTCAAGGCAAATGACAGGTAAATTCACCACTGATCAAAACCATATTCATGATAGCTAAGTAGTAGGTAAGACAGTAAACTTCCATGTTAAAATTAGAAGTCATTCCACACTGGAAGAATAAACAAATTTACCTCTCTTTTTCTAGCTCTTCTAAGTAACCAGTGCTTTCTCTGCTTCCATTCATAAAGCCTCTTCTTGGAAATGACCCCATAGGGACTGGGCTGCATTCCCCGGAGCGGCTCGACACAGACCCTTCCCGGCTCCCATACGAACGCACGGACACCTTTGGCCTTAACTTCACTCCAGGGAAGCCGGTACTTTCCAAATTCAGTTCTGCATAATAAACAGCAAACATTTTTCAAGCTGAAGGTTCAGCAGCACAAATTTAAAAGATCATCTCTATCTTAATTTCTTACTTCCTGAGCAAATCCATGGGGTTTTTTTATGGAAATATTTTGCACAGAAATGCAGCAAAAATGCTGTGAACAAAAACAATGGATATGGTAGACTTGGAGAACAGCAGTTAGCTGAGCAGATGGCCAAACTGCAATCCTGGCAATCAGAACAGTATCCCCACATAAGCCTGCCTTGCCTCTTTTCCAGAGGACGTAAGAAATGAGCAGAGTTTTGCACAAACATCATGTGAATTACCTTGTGGCTCACTTCCTAACAATTTCTTTTCCAGAGATCCTGCAGATGCTTCACCATCACATAACAGATGACTACTCTGTCCATCACAGGGCTCTTAAATGCAGACATCTCTATGAAATTTCTGGGTCAGTGGCAGGGATAATGGATGTATACAGGGAGATAGTGGTCTGGGCTTGCTTGGCACTTCCCATACAGTGGGATGATACACATCCCAGCACATGCTTTAGGGAAGGGGCCATCAATTTGCAGCATGACAGAAACAATTCCAGTAATATGACATGGAGAGGGCAGGACATGCAAACAATTTTAGAAAATTGGTGGAAATACACCAACATTAACTTATTTTTTTCTGAAGAATGAAATGCGAGTTATATTAAAAGCAATTCATATGAAGTCCTTGAATAACAGCAGCAGAAGTATAAAAGGAGCACTGTGGTTTGGTTTTGTTGTTTTTTGGGGGTTTTCTTTGAGAATGTGCCTTTAAATGTTAAGCAAAAATGCTTAGGCATTGAGACTATGCCTAATCACGGTCCGCACTGGAAAGAAGATGCAAATTACTTCAAAAATTTTATCCGAAATTAAAAACAATGGAGAAAAAAATGAACCTACTTAAAACATAATTCTATATTTACCTTTAAGTCGTTCCAGTAAGTCAATTTGTCCAGAAGATGCCATTGCCTCATCTTCAATACTTCCTTGTAGCTGTTTCAGTACCTCCTATAAGAAATAAAGCTTGATTATGAAATCCTTACAATAATAACTCACAGGGTAAATACATCCTATCTTACCCTAAAGTGCACACTCATGTAACAGCTGATGAGACACTGAAGTAAATTATCATCATCATGTGAGCAGTGTCATAATTTTAACTGCCATCAGATATATTCTACAGTGTTTCTCCCAGCACCGTCATGATGTAAAGTATATCCTGCATAACTCAACCCATTCGGCAGTTCAATCTATTGGAATTCAATCTATTTGGAAGTTCTTCTCAAAGTGAATACCAGTTATTTTGAATTATGATATGGAGAAATGTAAGAACAGAAAAATCAGTCAGTCCTGTAAAAGTACATTTTTTAATGAACTAACAGAAAAGTATCTCGAATATAAGCAATCCTCAGGATTTGTTTTCTTTGACGCCTTACCACCACTGTAAACCAGTAAGAAGAATCATGACATTCTTATTAAAAATTCTACCATCACCATGCCTGGGAGCAAAAGATTTAGGTTTCCTTCATGGCATCTATCATTTGTATTATTATTACTTCTATCACAACCACCAACAGGCCTACAAGAAAGAGATTTAGACTCCTTCGTGCAGCTGAAGCTTCAAACCCAAGAATACTGCCCTGTCCTATTGAAACTATCTACGACAGAATTACACAGCTGAAGGAACACAGTTCTGATGCACAAAAAAAATATAGTAAACAATGACTGTTACACTAAAGGGACCTGTAGGCCCCAGGTCCCAAATGCTCAGTGGCCTAAATTCAGGTAGAAAATTAAATGCAAGTTAGTGAAAGTCTTTTTATATCCTCATGACAGATTTATCTATAGCAAGAACAAATAAAAAAGACTGGCTACAAGGCAAAAAGCCCTTACTGGAATTTAAAGTGTAATTTTTCATATAGTGGCACAGAAAATATTTTTAGAAGCAACAATAGTCAGGAGATGAAAGCAATTCTGAATAATGGAAGGTACTCTGTAATTTTCATACATACACTCTGCACACAGGATTGTAGTTTTGTTCAGACATAAAAACTAATGAATTTTAGACAACATAAAAACATGTCCACACCAATGTTCTGCTTTTTTAAGAGTCTAGCATACCTTACTGTCAATATTGATGGGGTTTGCAACTTACACAGAAGGGACAGAAAAAAGCATTTTTCTTTTCAAGAGAAAAAACATGGCATCTACAAAAAGTCAATATATTCTTAAAGTAGCAGAGTGATGACCTTTTCTGTACTCAAAGTGTTCTTCCTTGTAATAAAAGGAAAAAAAAGTAGAGTAAAAGAATTTTGAATACACAACTGTGGAGAGTTCTGGGGAAATAATCTCAAGCCCTAAACTCAGACCAAATGGTAGCAGCCTAGTTGCTGCAGCTTCTGCCACACTGCTCTGGGGAGTACAGCCAGCCAAATTTCCAGTTTACTGATGGAGTCAAGGTGTTTATCCACATTCACGTCTTAGTTTGGTGCCAGACTTCCATCTGCCCACACCAGCTATACCTGGATTCTCACCACAAGTATCTCAGAGCATGAACCAAATTCCTTTCAGAGCAAGCCAAGCCAGCAGTTACACACAGGTCTGCTGATGGGCATTCACTCCATGGGACCAGGCTGAAGCTAGCCCAAAGACAAAATACCCTGCAATACATATTGTATGTGTGCTGGGTCCTCAAAACAATTCACCTACAGATCTGATCCTACTGCACTGCCCGTTAATGTCAGCTTTGCCTTTAGGATCAAGTCTGGGGTGATAAAATCTGTACTCTTGGACAGACAGTTTCCCTGTGCTTGGGCTTTTAAGTACGTTCAAGGACACCCTCATCAGCCATACGGCCCAGCCATCTCTATACATAAAATCTGTGTTGGCAGCAAAGGCAGACAAACAACTGATGTGGTGTTTTTCAAAGAAGGGCTCCTGCACTGTCTGATGCAAGGACAGATCTGCAGACAGCAGTCTTCGCTTAAAATCTAAAAAGGCAGCGTGGATACGTGGAGTGGTCCCGAGAGAGCTCTGCAGGCTTATCGGAAACTTGCCAACTCAGATAAATTTAGAAATAACTACTGAATCATTTTTCTCCGAAAACAGCACTGTTTTAAAAGGTAAAAACCCCAAATCCCACCTCTCCCTCCATTCCCTTTTTAGAAGGCTCTCTGTTACATGTGTGGCAGATCTGCTGTTTCAGCATGTTCAGGATACTTCGCTATGCAATGAATCTTCCTGCTCCAAGAGCCAATATGAAAAGCTAAACGGAACTACCATCAACTTTCCCTGCCCAACCAAATTACATGACTGGGGTGTCCAGACAGCAAGGGACTGCTCTTTCTAAATACTGGCAATAGCTAAACATTAGCATACTGGATCACCTTGTTTAAGTTTTCTGTTTCAATTCATTAATGTAAGTTTTAACTTTTAGTTTTTGTATTATCCCCTTTTTCCCCCAACAGCACATGCATTTTTTTTCAAGTTACCTTTTCTGTATTTTTTGTATGTTTCTTTTCTATAGTGCCATTGCTAAGGCAACAGTGCCATTATGAGGCTATGACATCAACTTCAAACTCCATCACAGCACACTTCAAAATCTAAGCTGACAATTCAACAGGCAGTTAAAGAAAAGAGACAAAGGTTAGAGAAGGAGATGCAGCCCCTGGGCCAGGTAGTGGTGAAAAACGAGGCTGTACTAAAATGACAGCTTAGGGAATTTGCAATTTTACTTGAATAAGGAACAGAGAACTTTTCTGCAATAATCCTGGGGGAAACACAGCAAGTTATCTGCTACTGTGCTAATGAAAATTTTTATTTATTCACTATTTATAATCCAGGATTCAACACCAATGCTGTTTACACACATACAGTTCTTTGAAATAGTACTTTTCTGTGATAAGTTCATACTAAATTTGATATTATGTTCGCTGAAGCATAAAATAGGCTCCAAGGTTCAATTAGTATCTTTATTTACGCAAATTTAACTAAGTATACTAGTAGTGGTTTGCCGCATTATTCTAAACAAATTCTTTACTGACTTAGCAGTGACTTACTGAAAAATACACAAATGTAAGTCTATAAGAAAAGGCTGCAAGGTTTTTTCTGTTCTTTGAAAGAAGCAAGTAAAATTATTTTAATGGTCACTTAAGTATAACCTAATTTATTTTGTCCTGTGCAGAAGTACAAAAGAATGCTTTTAGAAATGGAGCAGGCCCTATGACTCATCATCATTTAAAAGGGTTTCTGTCTTCACAGTCTCTGGACTGTGAAGCACTGAAACATGATCAATACTTTGGTTGGTTGGTTGGGTTTTTTTGTTTGGACTCTGTGAATATAATCCGGACAGAAAAACTACTTTATGAATAATTAAATAAAAGAAATCAGATCTGTCAGCATGCAACTGCACAACTATTGTAAATAAAAACACTTTAATTAGCAGTACATGCACCCAGCTAAGTGGCAAGGGATCTTGTAAATAAAATGATTTAAAGGCAGTGAATTTACTGAAGCTGCTAATACAGAAAGGAACCACAGAGGAATAATGCTTACAATGGCAGATTTAAAATCCCAAGGAGTTAAGACTTAAGGTGTATTCAGTTTTTAAGAACTCTATGTATAAATATTATTATTTAGGAACACTTCAAAATATGGTATATGTAAAAAGACATTTTGATGACAACTCAAGTATGTCTGGTTCTCTGTAAATACTATTCTTCCCGCCTCCCTTCCCCCCCCCCCCCCCAAACATTAAGCTTTATTACTTGTATTCACTTTTGTCATAGTTATATGAATTCAGTGAAGGCCTAAATTTAAGAAAATCACAATGAAAATTAAATACATTAAATTCCTGGATGCAGCACACCAGATATACTTACAGCCAGTTATGTTGGTTACCACTGTATTAACAACATTTGAGTATAAAACCAGGTTTAATCACACATATACAGAAAGTGTTCACAATTTCAGAGAGCAATCCAACATCTATTAGCATTACACAGGAGGGGAATGTGCAGATTGTACGAAGAAATGATGGTTAACCAAGTCAGCATTATTTTAAAATTACAGTATTTCTGAAAGCATTCATTCATGCTTTTAACCTGGTATGCTGAAAACATAACAAAAAATTTCTAAATTGAAAATAATTTTTGACCTCCAATGGATGTTGCTTCAATTATTATTTAGAAGGGCAGAAAAAAAGTAACATGTACTAAAAGAATATCATCCAAATTCGACAAAATCATTAAATGTCAGAACCATGGAGGGGTTCAGAATAATATTTTTCTATGTTTTTAAAGACAGTAGAAACTTAAGTTCGAAGTCTTACATGACCTGTCATAACTATATGAACTTGATAGTGCTTTAATTCTGTCCTACACAGCACAACATTCACAGGGGCTGAGGGAATGCTTGGAAGGACCTTTTTGCACCTACACATTTTGGTGAATTACATTGCTGCTTAATCAGGCTTGATGGGAGCCCTTCTAATTGCCCCAAGTGTCAAGCACTGCTCTGGCTGCTCAGCCCTGTAACCAGGTCCAAATGATAACAGCAACAATGACAGCTCTGCTGACTGAGGTGGAACACTGCGCCAACTCAACTTTCAACCTCGCAGAAACAGGAAAGCATTTCTTATGTGAAATGATGTTGCTCACTTTAATTTCCAACAATGTCATTTTCTAAAAGAAAAATATTCACCTGGTGCCACCATGCTCAGGAGCTGTCACTTGCTGTAACCACTTACAGAAGACAGCACCAAGTTTTCAGTGCAAGCACACTGTCAGATCAACTAAAGTTATCTGATTTTATGCTCAGAAAGAGGGTTGTCTAAAGTAATGGCATTAGCTATGTACATCACTAGCTCAATTTCCCCTGAACTCTAAAAAAAAGTTAGCAAATATTTTCTGCAATTTTCCTGCCAATTTGGATCCTGGCAGAAATTTTAAAATTGCAAAGACCCAAAAACATTACTTACTGTAAAATTATAAAAACACACAAACCCCCAATATAATGTCACAGCTTCTTCTCTGTATTTTAAATAAATTCACTGATATTTTAAATATCTGTGTTTTGTAGGATGCTAATGATTTTTATACCCACATTTTTAGTTCACGTTAAAAAGATTTAAAAGGTTAAAAAGATGAGTGACTGCATTAGTTGTGCACCACTGAATTATTTCCTAGATTCCCAGAATTCATCACTTGATACAAATTTTAAGAATCAGTTCAGCTTATGACAGTTTCTTCCCCTGACACATTAGAATTTATCAAATGATCAATACACATAATTTTCAAAATTACTGCTATTTCTGGAGGATCTAACCATTGTGCTATCCCCTGCATTATCTACCATGCTACTAGTGTTTCAATTCCCTGTGTCACTATCTTGATGCGACAGTCTCCTTCGTGTGCCTTAAAAACAACATCAGTTCTTTCCTCCTGAAAGGCTGGAGTGCATGGGGCACCACAAAAATCATTCTGCAGATGCAAAATCCAACTAAGCAAGCAAATTAATTTGAGAATGAAGACGCTGGCTCACATTAGGGGGAAAAAAGTTAAAAGAACACAATGTTTCCTGTGATTACTGTTTTCCCTTGAAAGACTTCAAAAGTTCAAGTGCTTACATGCTGGGAAAGGATGTGTTGAAATTAAATGGAAACCAGGCAGATATTAAAAGGAAAACACGGAATGAATGCACATAGCACAAGTTATAGAAGCTGAGAATTTAGCACCTATTTCACAAATATTAACACAGGCAAGGAATGCTACTGCTGAATCAATGTCTTTCCTCCCTACTTGTTTACCAAACAATGCATTTACTTAAAAAAAAAAAAAAATTCCCTCTCAGACAAGACCAGCTATTATCATGTACAGTAAGGCTGTTCATACAGGCAGTTAAATACAACAAATATGAAAAATTCAGAAAGCTAGAATGGTTACTTGAAGAACAAAACTAGGTAACACCATATTCTGTCCATTTTTATGACACTTGCACTGAATGGGATGAATTCAAAGGCAGAAGATGCTCCGACTGAGAGCAGGTGTTTATGCATGGCCAACCCTTTGGAAGAGAACCTGGCTTTTAAAGTGTCAAATAGTCTGCTACTCTTATGTTTTCAACATTCTCCCTTTATAAGCAGATAAAAAGATGAATTTCTAGAGATAGTCGATTCACAGCTAACATACTAATCTTTTAAAATCTGTATCATTTCAGAATACAAAACACAAGCCATTTACACTGAAAGCAAAAAATTGTGGTAGCTTGTACTGACTGTAATTGGATTTTGAGCACTGTCTTTTCAGTGCTGTCTGAGGTGTGTATTCACAATTCTCACATAATTCTCCCCTACTAGCTTGGCTGTCCAAAGACAGTGTTTCTGATGGGGATGGCAGCTGTGCAATTTCCAGGAGGCATGTGACCCACTCATAATGAGACCACAGTAATTCAAAGAGACAGTTTGGCTAAGAAATCCAGTTGACAAAAGAAGATGGAGTTTCAGTTTACTTTTAATACTGTGGAAAAAAAAATGTATTTTTCAGTAAAAAAAGTTCTATTCTTCCTGCAGAATCAATTTCTAGTAAGGAATAACTTTCAAGAGAAGAACTTCACCCATAACACAACACTAACGGCCTGAAAATATGGATTTAAAAATTTCCTTTGTAGGAGTAAATTAGAAAATAACACTATGTTATACAGGTATATATTTTCATCCATACTGGGAACATTGAGCATGCTGACTTCAGAAGGTTTTGCTGTAGAACAGGTAAAATTGTACTATAGGATGTACAGACCAACTGGCAAAATCAGGATGGCATCATCTGCCTGAAACCTGTCATTTCCTTAATGTCTCAAGCTGCAAATCCAAATAAAATGCATTTTTAGTCTTCATTTGTTGCATGGGGTTGGTTTGTTTGTTTTCTTGGTCTGTGTGGGTTTTTTTGTTGTTGTTCTTGGGTTTTGTTTTGGGGGTTTTCTGGGAGGATTTTTTTGGAGTTTTGGGGGTTTGGGTTTTTTTTGTTGTTGTTTTTGGATATTTTGTTTGGTTTGGGTTTTTTAAAGTCTAAAAATGAGAAGGAGTAAAAATAAACTCAGTTGTGCAAATTACTAAGGGTTTTTTTTGTAGTTCATCTCAAACACAAAGTTTGTTATTGATAAAAGCAAAGAACAGATCTGGTGGTCAAATTCACTGCAACTGATACAAACATGAATTGCAAATAAATTATATTAATTTATGCTTTTGATTAATGGATTTCCTCATATAACTTCCTTCTCCAAAGCAGGAAACTTATTACACTAACTCCTCATTTGTTACTGCATCTTTAGCTGCTCTTCAAAGCACTTCCAAATCCTTCTACATTTCCCTTTATTTGATGGCTAGAATTTATGTTCCTGCTTCATGCTCTTCAAAAGGGAACAACAAAATTCAGTGAAGTATCAGAGAAATCAAGACAAAGCAACTCCTATGTATCAGACAGTGTATGGATCAAAACATGCTTTTAAAAAGCTGTAAATTTAGAGAAGAAAAACTCTGTTAAGACAGCAGAGCCTGCAATATGATATAAACAACTCCTAAGAGCAAGGAGTACAAGAGTGTTAAAAAACCCCAAACCCCTTAACTCTGGCCACATCAGCCAGAATGCTGAAAAATCAGTCAGACAAAATGAAGTTGACTCATTAGAGCTGGCTGGAAGCTGCATGGAAACAATGCCAGGACAAGGGCAGATTCAACACAGGCACCACTTTCTGAGGTACACTCCTTGCATAGCAATGAGCAAAATGAAGAGTGTGCTAGAAGGTTCTCATCACTTGGTGACACAATGGCTAATTAAGGAGGGAAAATTTATGTTCAACTGCTTCAAGTAAGAAGAGAAAAAAAGAAGTTTCCTTCACTACAGCCTGTATCCAGGTAAACAGGATTCTTCTTCAAAAAGCTGTAAAGGCAGGCATGCACAGACAGAACTAGAATGGATGGGAAACAAATAAATGCCAGAATTGAAAGAGGCAGCAGAAGTGGTAACATGTCTGCAATCTCAGAGCAGCACTGTACTGACATCACAGCATGATCATAGAATCATTGAATCAGTTAGGCTGGGAAAAATCTTAATCCCACCACTGGGTTAGTCCTACACTAAACCACATCCCTCAGTGCCATATCTACATGTCCTTTTAATAGTTCCAGGGACGGTGACTCCTCCACTGCCCTTGGCAGCCTGTTCCTGGGCACTACAACTCCTCCAGTGGAGAAATTTTCCATAATGTCCAATCTAAACCTCTCCAGTATTTGCAGCCATTTCCTCTCAGCCTGTTGCTTGTTACTTGGGAGAAGGGACCCTCCCCCAGCCTGCTGCAACCTCCTGTCAGGAAACTGTAGAGAGTGAGGTCCCCCATGAGCCTCATTTTTTCCAGTGAGACCCCCCCAGCTTCCTCAGCTGGTCCTCATATGACTTGTCCTCTGGGCAAGAATCAAGAACAGAATCAAGAGCAAACACCATCCTTAACACTGAGACAGACCAAACATCTTGCCAAACCAACCTCCTCCCTCTCCAACAGCAGAACCTAGTGAGGACACTTGAACAGAACCTACTGTTCATTTCTCTTGCGTGTCCTCTCCCCAGCTTCCCTCTGGCCTTGACTTGCAGACTTTCTGAAACCGTATCTCCAGTGTTCCTACCTCCCGTGACAAACACATGATATAAAACAAGCTTTGTTTTGTTTGTTTTCCACTGGCTATCTCACGATGTTATTTGACGTCCTTAGATCATGTATTCAGGAAAATGACTAATTCTCTAATAACTCTCCTCATTACACTTATGATCTTTTATTAGAGCTCAACAATCTTCTTCCCATCCTGTCCCTCTCTTTTTCCTGTTTCTTCACCTGAAAGGTTACATTTTATTAAATCATGTCACTTAAGGAAGATTTTCAGATCACTTAATCTTTCTGGCACCTAATATGAATTCTACTAGATCCTTCCTGAGGAAGTTCATCAGAACAGAACACAATATACATCTTCTGGATCAGCACATGTCCATGCTGACACAATTATAACTCTTTTGTTTCCCTCTTCATGCCCAGTAATTCCCCATACCAGACTAACTTTGTGAAATCAAACTAAGCACTAATCTAACAGTACATGGAATTTTATTTTTCAGGTATTTAGGGTATCTCTAACACCTCTTTCTACGCTGTTGCCATATTCATTCAGCCTTCATGGTGTACATAAAGTTAAGGCTGTTTTCCAGAAGCCATGATTCTTCTACTCTTTGGAACATGGAATTTTATTTGCCATGTATTCAATTCACTCACTCAATACCACAAGATTCTTCTGCAACTGTTCACACTCTTGTGTTCCATTTTTACCACCATGAAAAGCATCAGTCAAACTCTTCTACCTCCCTCTTTTTTTTCCACATGATTTAAGAATATGTTGAAAAGAAATACAGGTAATGGCAGAAATCTCACTAGGATACTATGGTTTTACTAAAGAAAAGAAAAAAAGACTTATTTATTTTGCACTTAATTTTCTACCTTTAAGTTGAATAATCATTAAAGAACCAAGAACCCTCTTAAATCATCAACTTGTGCTCTTCAAGCGGCTTTATTGAGGGACATTACTGAACTCATTTTAGAAAAACAAGCAGACTCCCCATTGCCACAACTGCTTACTTCCTACTCAGTGATTCCCCCAGAGAATTCTTATTTGTGAGCTACAATTCTCCCTAAAAAATAAAGGCTAACTCTTAACCCACAAATAAGTCCATTCTTTACTGTGGTTTCTGGTATGTCCATTACAAAGTCAAATTTGCAGGTCAGTAGATCAGCAGCTTTTCCTCATTTTTTTTTTCTTAAAAAGTAACACAATCTCACACCTGCCATCGTGTGTAACTTGCATGATGAGATGCTGAGGCCATTTCAAAATTAATCTTGATCTTTTTCTGACAATCACAAGTGGCTGTTTATAACCGGCAGGCCTTAAACATGAAAAGAATCCTAAAGAGAATTTACATACATACACACAGAGAGTAAGCAATACAAGTGTCTGCCTGGTGGAAGAGCAAAAAAAGTAAGTCACTGGACTTTCTTCAGTGTGAATTCTATAATTTGACAGTGTATCATTACATTTAGCAGATACCAAATAAAGGACAACACCTAAGAAAGCAAGCAGAAGAATGCTGGTGAAGAATCTCAGAGTCTAGGCGGGATCTAACAGATCTCTAACTAAGAGATCTCTCTTCAGCAGGAAGGCTGACAGTGTGGAATATATAGAGGAGAAACTTTTCACTACGAAGCAAAATTTGCAGAATTGCTGCAAGTAGAGAACCTTCCACTCAGGAACTTCATGATTCATGAGCAGAAAAGATATTACTGGCTGACAAACTGATGAAGACTTTTGTCAGAAGGGAAATAATTTGCAAAACCATTATTTTAAGTATAGTGGTCTGAAGGTCACTCAAGTAAATGACTTCTTCTCTTCCTTCAGCTGTAGTTTGCTTTCTTTAAAGCCAGATGGGTCACACCTCAACCTTTCCAACTGCTTAAGAGAAGGTGATAAAGGTCGTAACTTACAACTGACAGTTCAGCAATTTCACAATCTGGTTGCTTTTGAACACTTGGGTGAATATAATTATATTTCTGATATTTCACTGTATCTGTTTCACCCCTTTGTTCACTAAGTTTTATTGTTGATACTTAAAATTTGAGACGGGGCCACTGAGATGTTCTCAGCATAGTAGGGAAATATCCTCAAGTTCAGTATGACCAGTGGCTGTGGAGCTATCACAACACTTGCTTTAGTCCATGAAGCAACTATAATCCACTATGTTATATCTGACTTGACCTTTTAGCAGAGATAACAACATACCAGATAACTCAGATCACTCAGAAATCAGATTCTGGAATCTAGTTCTGGAAATAACACTAATACTCTAATGTGCAACAGGATACACTAAGAAATGTGTATTGTACTACATTCAAGATTCAAATAAAACACCAAGTTATACTGCAGTTTAGTCACTAAGTGTAGCATACTCACTAATAGTAATTCCAAATCAAATATATGTATTTTAGCATACTTTAACATTCTCTTCTGACTGGTTTGCTTTCATAGCTTAACTAAATTTTTCAATTGTGTTTTTCTTTATATGCTTTGGTGAAATGTTTCACTGTATATGATGCCAACCAAAAATCTTTTCTCTGAAGATAAAAAAGGGAAAAGGCAGGATGCAGCTAGAAACACTTCCCTTTTACACACAGATGGAAAAGTGATGTCATCTGATTCAGTAAGTATCCCAAGCAAAATGCATAATTTCTGGTACCTCAGAAGAAAAACTGCTGTTAGATTTCAGAAGATGCTATTGCAAACCTGGATATCTGTCAAATGTCCACCTGCTTGAGGAAGCACACACACAGACAGATGCACACTGCACATGTATACAGCACACAATATGTTAACCTGTGTACATGAGAGGTCTCTGTGAATATGTTGGGCTTCAAATTCTCATTTGCAAGCACGTGGCTTGCCACAATACGTTGAGCCAAAAATTGCTGTGCCAAATAGAATAATATCTACAACACCTTTTATGGCTTACCACAAAGATCAATAAACACTGATGTTCAAAGACAACTCATCAGAACAAAGCAAGTTTTCAAGGTTAAATACCAAGAAGTGGTGGCTAAGCAGACTGGAAGGCCATAAAGTGTGGTTTGTCAATTTAAAAGAAAATGGGATCATCTGCTTACCTGATCAGGGAGATAACTGATAAGAGCAGTTACTCATTGCTAAAGAGAGAATTGCCCAGGAGACATTTAAAAGGAAATCTTAAAACTTAGTAAAGGGAGATAATGGGTACAAATGGTACCTGAAATCTTACTCCTAAAAAGGATGTGATTAAGCCAAGAGTATACCTGTTGTAAAGGATCAGCACTTTAAAAAAAAGTTTTAACTCTTATTACTTACAGATCACAAAGCGCAACCTCTATCTCATAACACTGAAGACAGTTAACTTAGTTTCTGGAACATTCTGAACATCAATCTTCAGTTTATATAGACAAATATAGGCTAACAAGCTCCAATCTGCAAACAGCACGTTTTTCAGAGTCCCTTCCTCATCTTAAAATGAGACAAATAAGCTACTGCAGCTGCTAAGTTGCTAACTTGCTGGTCAATCTGCTATTCCTGATAAGGATTTGTATAGCATCCTTTCCATGAGTCATGAAAAGATATAATGGGAAGTTGAATTTGCAGATAAAATAAAATGCAATTAAATCATATTTAGTTATAAACGTACACTTTAGTTCTAATATGATGTAAACTTTCTCAAAATTTTTACAAAGCCATCATGACAGAAACGAAACGAAAACTAGGCACCATGGCATCTTCCTTAGCATAGTTTTTACCTTTAGTTCTGGTAATGTGAGTATGAATTCATCATCACAAAGTATGTACACTACTGCAGTAAATCTGGGATATTATATGTTAGAGATTTAATATCCCTTTTGCTACCACATTAAATTATCACTGATATTTCAGAAACACATTCAAATTAAAAATCCTCAAAATAAAATATCTTCGTTCTTGCATCTTTATTTAGTGAAAATATATTTCAATCCAACATAATAGCATCACAAGTTTTACTGCCCTGCTGTCTAATAAGCAGAAGAAGCTCACAAACACCATCAATGTCAAAAATAAACCACTCCCTGGATCTGCAATGGACGTTTTAGTAATGAGCTCTCTACGACTTTGTCTTTTAAATGTTAATTCCTTCAAATACACAAACCAAATAAAAACAAAAAAAAAAACCACAGAAAATTATTAAAACTAAAACGTTTATATGAAAAAAATTATCTGCCAAAACACCACCCTCCACAACACATGAATGAACAGCTCACGATTTTCTGATAAGACTTTAACCATTACTGTGTTTCTTTATAGTGTATATTTATCTGGTTAGAACACTTCTTAAAAAAATCAACAAACCTGAATCACTTCTAGCAACAGTCTTCCTATTTTATTTTTGAGATGCGGACACAGAACAGAAGACGTAGAATAAACTGAAAAGTCATATGTAGAATAAAATTTTAAGTGCACTTTATAAAAATCGAAGAGACAATGTTTTGCTCACAGAGCATCACATATACTAAAAACGGCTTTCTTGCACAAGATATCATGAATTACTGATTTACTATAAAATCAAAGCACTCAAACAGTAAGTGTGGAAATCAAGCATGATGTCACTCTTATGCTACTTCTACAGCTCTTGAGTTTAAGTTAAACATACCTGTTTTACCCCATATTTCATATGGGGAAAAATGCTGACATTAATTAACTATGACCAAAAAAAAAAAAAAAAAAAAAAAAAAAAAAAAGCCATCCTTAAAAAGACAAATACTTGTCTTTTACAAGAACCAGGCAGGAAAGTCTCAAAGTCTCACAAAGTCTTCTACAAATGTGGGAGACATATAAGTATATGCACAAAGTAGTATAGCTGACATTGGATTACTTTTTGTCTCTTCATGAATTTTACAGGTTTTGAATTCTGATAAAACTGTTCATATTTTTCTAAATTTGTCCATAGTCTGTGGTTTATGCAGTTTCTCTTACATCTAGACACTGACACCATTTTTCTTTATGAGCCAACATTGTTATTTCTTTGACCATCAAACAGCATATTTGTTGACTTAGAGAGAACATTTTATCATACCAAACTGCTGTATTTCATCTGACAGCAAGCCAATAAAAACAAATGAATTTCCCAAGTTAGTCATAATACTCTGAGGGATTTCTTTTGTTTGAACAGTTAATCCCTAAGACAACACAAATTAAAAAACAAAGTGAAGATTGTTTTACTAATCATTTTGGCACCCTCCATTATCACATTTCTCTTTGTTTATCCATTGTATTGTTTTCTGGTCAGTAAATGGAGTTTTCACTTTTAAATAAGAGATATAGCTTTAAACAGGAAGCAGTCAGACCTTGTTCTTATATAGGTCAGTAGTAGTTTATAATAAATACATGTGCAAGATGTTAAGCTTTTAATTCCCGTATGATTACCTTACAATTCTGAAATGAAGGGATTATGAAGGTGGGGCATACTTACACAACGTTTTAACACTATTACTTCCAAAATGAAATCCTTCAAATATTAGCTTTAAAATGCCCTTCCTAACTACTCCCCTTCACAGCTGATTAAAGAATATAAGGAAATTAGGAGAACAGCAGAGCAGCAGTCCAAAGAATCACTGTTAGATGTCCCTGCACTTGGCCACACACCAAAATTCACATTGCAAGAACAGTGATGTTCAGTTTGCCATGGAACTGCAGCTTGTTTTCCTCACTGCTTCTCCTCTTCTGCTAATATTCGTGATTTTACTTGGCAGGACGGGTTACAATGGCTCTGTGACACTTCTGTGCTCCCAAAGGATCATTTTTTCCAAGACATCCAGAAAATCTTTTGACTGCATATATGGCAGCCAAAGAGCTTTCAAACTTGACGGCTCTGGCTCTGCTAATAACTTTGCTTGTAATTATCCCTAATTATGGCACTGGAACCATACAAACCATGCAGTTTCTTTTAGTGCAATGAAGCCAACACATACTTTCTCCAAAAACATACTAAACTAAAATTATCTCCCAATTTAAGAGAATCCTGCAATGATTCCCATCAAACTTCACCCACAGATTCCAATCTGACCCCAGGATCATTCCCACACTATCCTTCAGGTTTGACTCAAATTAAAACTATATTGTGACACTTACCAAAGAAAAGGATCTGAAACAAACAAGGGAAAGACAACTCTGTGGTTCAGGTGCAAATACACCTGAGGAACCCATGATTTTCCAACAGAATGTGAATTAAACAATAAAAAAAAAAATCAAATTAATCTAACAATCTTGTCTCCATCCATCCCCCAGAGTGAAATGAAACATACTGAGCTTGATAACTGAGTCGGAGGTTTTTCTGAGTTACATTCCTTAAATCTAGAAGGGAACCTAGTTGCAGAAAAAAAATGAGACCACCACTCTGGGGGTATGTTCATAAGCACAGATGAGTGCAATGAAGCCACTTTCTGTTTGGTAGTCTGCCAGATTTAAAGTAAGAACACAAAGCCATTCCACATCCCAAATTAATGCTCTAGAGATCAGCTTGTACAGCTGGACTGTCTTTAGGTCACTGGAAATTTAATTATCTGCACAAAAGCTAGAAAAACCTCAACCAACCAACCAAAAACCAAAACACTTGTATGTGGATGAAGAACAGAAAAAACTCCTTTTACTCTTTTATTGTAAAACTAGCAGGAAGATCATCTGTCCTGTTCTTCCCTTCCTTATTTTAGACTGTAATTACAGGCAGTGGAGGGGAGTTACTGACAAATTCGTAGCAATATTTTCTTAAGAAAAATAATATAAATGACAGAATTAGTTTAAAGACACATAACTCAGCAAACAAGCATTTTTTCTGCAGCTGCTAATGACAACAACCATTTCAAGTAGCTGGTGTTAAGGACTGTAATTTCCTTTAGATTTATACAGCAATGCCATTTACATTTTATACTGCAATATAAGGATTAAAAATATCTGAAAAATCTGTCCTTTTTTTTCAAGTGTTTTTCTTCAAACCAGTGTTTCAGAAAGCAGAAGAATTTTTCTTCTTACAGTGAATATACAGCCTACATGCTGAAGGAGAAGAAAATTCAGTTCAAATATTTTTAACTGCTATATTAATTAAATTATCATATTTTAAAAATTAAAGACTGGTTGTAAAGGAGCAGTAAGTCTTTGATACCAAGATCGGGAAGAAAGAAGATAGAGAAAATAATGTTGTTTAATATTTAGAATATGCCTACCCTGTACAGGAGTATACACAAATACCAACAACTACTGAGCTCTTCTAACTGAGGTACCAAAAGCAGACTGGTTTTGCTGGCTGCTAGCAAAAAGCAGCAGGATTTGACAGCTTAGGAAGAGCACTGCATTAATGCAGCTCTAAGGCTTGCAAAATTCTGCCTTGTTCAGTATCATGGATCACACAGATGCAGCTGATCATGTATCTTCCTACTGATTAAAATCCATCTGAATTCCACTTGAGCTTAATGTTTGATCTTGGACGGGTGTCTCTGAAGGCCGTAACCAACAAACACAGCAGAACAGGCCTGGGTGAAATTTTTAAGTATTAATTTAGGCTTTGGGTGAGATTGGAGAACTTGCGGTCTTACATCCAAAGGAACTTGAGATCTTAAATATTGTAATTATAGTAAACCCTCTAATTTTTAAAATTACCTGAAAACATTGAAAAACTCCAGTGTTTCCCATGTTTTCAAGAGGTGAACAATACTTGGCTTTGTTGACCTGTGTCAACACTCTGTACTTCCTGCTGGGAAGTACAGCTGTGCTAAAGGGTAGTGCTTATCACAGCATGCTGGAAGCTGTTTCTAGAAAACAGTTTTGAAATTAAAAAATAGTAATAAAGAAATATAGCTGACAGTTTTTCCCTTACACAGCCTGGAAAAGGACTTCCATAGGAATCTAAAAGTACACAAAACTTGCTCAGCAATTCCCAGTCCATGACACAAAGGGCAGCAACAGAAACCCCACAGAGGGAGAGAGTTTGCAATACCTTCATATTGGACGCCTCGGTTTCCAGTTTTGTGAGGTGATTTGAGTTATCCTCTAGCTCTTGCCGAAGGTTGGAGTTCTCCATCTTTAATGCCTCAACTTGCTTTAACAATTGATCATATGAAGCTGCGGCCATCCTGGGCTACCCTCAGCCCTTAAAAAAGTAAGAGAAAATATTAAATTTAAAACATTTTAGAAAAAACTTTTATTACTCCAATGTATCTAACCACAAAATCATCTCTTTCTCCCATTTACCACATGACTTCCTAAACATTTAACTTAAATCCATTAAACCAAACTGTTAATGCCTAGAACTAATGTCAATTAAAGACTTTTTTTGTGTGGGCTTCCATTTGATATGCATGATTAAGCAAATGAAAAAAGTTCATTGTCAATTGCATCAGATATTAGGGGAAGCTAGAGTACACAACAGAAAATCACTGCATCATACAAAAGCATCCTTACTACTGGCACTTCAGTTTCAACATGGAGAAACTGCAGATAATAAGACTATATATAGTAATTTTTGGGTAGACAACAAACATCTTCAGACATATCTAAAAGATGCTGACTGCCTACTTATTTTAGGAAACAACTGATAGTCACAGATGTTCAAGGTTCCTAGGAATAGCACATACTCTGAAGGAGATGCTATATGAAAGGAAAGCAGTAAATATTGGAGAATTTTAACTGAAAAAAACTCTGTCTCATCAAATGTAGTAAATGTGTAGATATTTTGTGGAAGTATCCTTCAAGGCACAAGATTAAAACAAATTTCTTTCACATGATGTAGCCATACTGCACAGTGGAATTCAAAGATGAAAAGCTACTCTTGATACCAAGGCATCCTATACTGTTTTCAGTAAAACTGTAGCACAGTCCCAGAATGCCATCACAACTACTCAGCCATTATAAAAGAGAAAGAAACAAATACTTCAATTTCAATTATAAAGCCAGCAGAGTTGTTCACCTAACAATTAAGTTAACGAAAACGTGGCTAATGAATGTTTGCAACTCTTTAGAATTAATGCTGCAAATTTCTATTTCATCAGCCATTCCAGAGAATAAATGGAAGCCTAGCACTTCACATAAGACAAGTTACCCTCCCAATGTCATTGCAGGCATTTCCTAAGCATATGGCCTGTAACTTAGAGGAAAAAAGAATTAAAACTTACAGGGCAACATTCCCTTTCATCGTTACTGCAGTACTTTGGAAAAGATGAAGCAATTAAAAGCTCTAATTTAGCATTTTCATTGTAATCTCTGACACCAAACCTTTGACCTTACTGCTTGTGTAATCTGTTATGAAATCAAGTTTCCTCTACCTGATGAAACTCAATTGAATTATCCAGTCTACTAAAAATTAGGTTAAACTATTCAAAAATGTTTTAGTTCCTCAGTACAAATTCTGAAAATTGTGTTTAACCTTTCCAAATTTAAACAAAACTAAATATAAAAAAGAGTGCACAACACTGAAGACAGAACAACTACAAAAGCTGCAATGCATTTGATATGACTGGTTTATTTCCTTTCCAAGCACCTGTCACCATCAAAGACAGGAGAAGGAAGACACCTGGCACTTAGGAAATCGTGACTTCCATGAACGAAAAGAATCTGTAATATTTCTTTTTCAAAATTTGGTCATGCTTTACAGAAGACCTCATTTTTAGAGAAATAAAGACAATCTGAGATAACTACTCTACAATGTGAATTCTGGGATTTTATCATCAGGCTGTTTCACCTAAAAGGTTGAGTCTTGTCAAGGAGAGTTGCAGCAAAAACAAAACAAACACACAAACAAACACCAATAAATCAGTAAGGGCAGAGTACTTCTGTTAGATTTCACATATGCTTTTATCTAATAAGTAACAGTTTCCATTATTATTAAGAAAATTAACAGCTACAGCTCACATCTCACAACAGACTGCATACACAAGCCCCAGGAAAGGAAGACAGAAGTGAAGAAGAATGGAAACTTTTCCCCATTAGTTTCCATGAATTAGGACTACATTGTAATACTGATGTTGTTTTTACTGAAGTATATCATCCGTTTATTCATCTACTTGTGATTTACAGAAGCTGCTCTGTGCCATGTAGGACATGCATTTTGTTTCTTGATAGACCATCTTTTTCTCCCATTCCTATAATTTATTATTAATATGAAATATTATTACTTTTTCTCCCATTGCTATAATTTATTATCAATATGAAAGGACAGGTAATGACAACAGAAGTATCCAGTTTTTCTATTTCCTGCCCATTTTTAGGAATTCTAATTCACAGATTTGAAATTTAGATCAATCAGCCCCATTAACAAGATGTGTATACACACAACAAAGAAAATGGAGAAAAATGGATGAGGAGGAGCTATGGTACAAAGACATAATCTGCATAGCTCAGGTATTTTATATACAAAACAAACTTAGGAATACTTTTGCTAAATGAGTAATGATCCTAAAGGGGAGATTGGTTTGGCTTTCCACCCTTCCGATCTAGGTTCCTCAGCTTCCTTTATTCTCATTACATGAAAGTAGGACATCACCACTAAAAGACAGTATTCTACCTCAGACTGGGAGTCACTTCCTGATTTATTCAAAATGTCAAGCTTTGTGGGTTTTGAGATAAAAAATGAGTTAGTTAATTGTCACAACCTGAGTAACCCAAAACATTTTTTTCCCTGCTAAATAGATGCTCAAAGGAGATCTAAGCAACAATGTCACTCCAGCTGCAATAGAGATGAACAGAAAAACTGTACATGGGTAAGGAGCAGCTCAAAGACATCAAGATGACATAGGGTAGTGCTGAAAGCCAAATTACTGGGCTGGACGCAAGCTGTCAGCAAAGTTCCCCCCAAACTCGACTGTAATGGGCATTTTAAAATGTTTTGTTATTGACTTTGGCACAAGAATTAGCATCAGAACTTGCTTCCATAAATACAAGAGGTCACACAAGGTCAGAGGACTCCCTGTCATACACAATGAATTTGATGAACTTAGAAATAAAGCAGTAGAAATAGGGTAGAATTAAAGAGTATAGCAACATAGGGTCACTCACAAAGGAATCTCAACCTGGAGCAGTGAAGCCTCTCTGCAGTGTACTACTGTGTGATGCCAATTAGACTGGCACAAGCAGAGCAAACACAATCCCCAGAGTTATCAAATCATTGACAAAGACATGGGTAAGAAAAGTGAATTCAAGTGGGTGCAGAGAAAGATGTGAAGTGATCAGGGGATGAGAGAGCATCTCAGAAGAGATTAGATAAGCACACCTTGGCTGCCTCAGCATATCAAAGACTGGAATGACACAGCTATACTTTGTTATTACGGAGTGGAAAATATTGAAGAGGGAGAACAATATTTATGTTAAAACACAATAACAACACAGAATAAATGGGTGTAAATTGGTCACTTATCAACCTAGGCTGGCAACATCAACTAGAACTTGTAGTTCAGCGGGATCCTTGCCAAGCATAGTACACAAGAAGGAGCCAGACTTCCGGGCTCAAGAAATCCAATCTTGTATTCCTGAACTTCAATACAGACAAATGCTGCACTTATTTTTGGTACTTCCAAGATATTTGTTTCCTCTTCTTCTGAAATAATGAAATGACAAAGTATTTCACAAAAGACACCATTAATTAGTTTTAAAATGGGGGAAACTGACACAGGTAATATATGATCAAAAAGCACCTTAGGCTTTCTGATGCTGAACACTGTGTCATATCTCAGGCACGTGATTTGAAGAGTGAAATCACAGGGCTCCATTACACATAAGCTGTTCCATGTATGAGATAAACCCCTCAAAATTAATATCTGCCTCTCTTTTGAAAATACATCTATATCAACTGCTTGAAACTAGACACATCAGATCAGAATTCAGGTCCCAAAACAATCCTTGGATTTATGCTCTGGGTAAAAAAAATTACTTATAAATTATATACTATAGCTTTATTAAACACAGAACTGTCAGAATCAATAGAAACTGACTGTACCACTTCACTCCCTTCTTGTAGTTTCTCAGTGGTTACATTACTTGCCTTGAGGAAGGAGTTAAACTCCAGACCCTCTTGGCCAGACAGGTTTCCCAGCCACATCCCTCCTCATTTGGAGCAGAATTAACCAGCCCAAGGAAAGCAAGGTATACCTTAGACATGGCCTGCTAGTCTGAAGCTGTACCACTGCACATGCAAACTTATACAAACACCACTGGGGTCAGACTCAGCTGCATCAAGAACAACTAACTTCTTTCCCCCTGCAGGAAACCACTACAGTGCAGGAAAATGGAGAAGGGAAGAACTCTGACCTCCAAAATCCATTTCACATTTCACCCAGCTCAAGGGAAAACACATCACGAATGCAATACAACTCACCTTTGTGAAATTCACTATTATGCTTCAAGTCAAGCTCTCTTTTACACTCTAGCATTGTTTCTTCATGAAGTGGTCATCAAAGGCAAGAACAAATACTGATTTCTCCAGATTTACTGCGAAAAATAAGCCTCTTGGAATATAGAAATTTTGAAATTCAAACCCCTCACATAAGAGACACTCAAAATCTAGGTGTCCTACTTCCCTGACCCATATTGCTCATCATTAAGAAGCTTCTTCTCCATCTCCTACCAAAGTAAGGTGAAATTATGACAAGAAATTTCATGCTTTACTGAATCAGCACTTTGCATGAATATACATATCAAAGAGGAATTTCAAGCTGGATGGAACTCTTTTATGCACTAAAATCAAAATTAATGAGCTTAAAGTTATGCAAACATACTGTTAAGATTTAGATATGCATTTTCCTATATTAAGAAAACTGTAATAGTATCCACTGCCCAGACAGGAATTTACATGCACTCATTTTGATCTCAAATCGCAAGTGATAGGAAAAAATGTAATGTTGCCTGAAAACTTAGAACTTTTTAATTGATCAGAGATTTTCTTCTTTGAAATCAGTAAGCATATATACTCAATATGCCCTGAAGAGGTTCTACTTAAAAACCACAATTTGTCATATGTTAAATCTCCTTATGAAAATATTTCAGACTTCTATTATTGCTTTTATCCATAAAATCTATCATCACTACCATAGCATTCTATTACCACTGGTAAGCATATTTACTTCTACACTCTGTAACTCAGATTTTTCATAATGTTTATCTGCTTAATGCAACAACTTTAACTCTACATGTAGATACAATTTTGATGTTTACTCTTTGTATCCAAATTTTGGTTTTTTTTTTTTTTTTGGTATCTGTATTTAAATATTGATTCTATCTAAAGTTCATTAATATCTAAAATATAATTTGTAAGGCTGGGAAGGCCCATCAGCTCTGATTTCTTTCTACATCCACAAATTCTATGCAACTCTTCAAGGCTGAGACGAATATCTCATCCTTGTTATTCTTTACCACTCTGTCCATTTTTGCCATTCATTCACAGGAATGTGTCTTATGGGGAATTGTCTCTTCAAAGGCACACTTAATTCAGGGAGGAAATGCTGACACTGTTATGGCATTTTCCCTGTTAGTTTATCTAAACTACCTTTAAAACCAGATTATTTTTAAGCACTGGGCCTAGGGGTTCTGACTTGCAGCGGCTGCGGCCAATGGTGGGGGGGCTGGAAGGGCTGTGTCGGTGCCTCCCCAGCTGTCTGCCCCACCCATCTCTGCACGGCTCCCACCCACGGAAGCAGGAAGGGCTCAGCTGCTCAAGTGGCAGCTGCTAAACCACTGCAGATTACTGCCCGACTGCCAAGGTAATCTGAAATAGGTGTCAGTTTAAGTTTACTGTGCTGGGTCATTAACCACGATGCTTCAGCACCTGTTGCACAGCTATTTCCAAAAGTGGGGCAAGGCTGACAGGCAGGGGCAAAAAATTCAGCACAGCTGTTCCAAGGTAAGTGAACTCCATTTAAGTAACTTCAGCTGTAAGTAGACCATTTTCATACAGCTTCCTTATCAATGCACACAAGAGAAAGAACTGGGGGGGAGGAGATTGCTGTTCTTATTTCGAACATATCAAACTATGCCAATTTGCATTAGTTTAATTTCTCCGTTGACTGAAGCATGTATTGAATTTTCCACTATTTCTTTTGAAGCCTACCTTCAGGTTTTCAGCTCTGGCAAAATACCAGCACTCCAAGTGCTGTGTTCAAGAACCTAAAAAAAATGAGTATTACTGTGTCAGGGACTGTCTTATCCATTCCAGTTTGAGCAAGCTTTCAAGGTCTGCCAATCTAAAAATGTTTATCCTTCACTGGCATTGTCCAATTCTCTCCTTCCTTACTCACTGAAAAATACTCCACTGGACTCAATTTGTAAAAGTCCATTATCCTGGTTCTCTCCAAACAGCAGAAAAAACATGTCTGCATTCTCCAGTATCACACTGAACAACTACGTTATTTCCACCTGGTGATAAGTCTATCCTTTACTAAAATGCCCTTTGGTGCCAGCATATTTGATCCTCCTATCCCTACCCAAATTTAAGAACAATCCCCAAAACTTCTAGCCAGGAGCAGCTGAAAGGGAAGCCATTTTGTTTGGGTTCTCTTCAGCTGGACTGTGCAGACACCCAAATATAATGAGCTGTCTGAAAGTGGCTTTGAGGGTGGGTAAATACAACTAAGAAAATACTCAGCCCACAATGAGAACTGCCCATGAGTGAACAGCAGATTTGTTCATGTTCTGATCTACTCTGCTTTAGCACACTTAGGTCATCAGATATTGAGGAAGGAATATAAAAAACAATCATCACAGAAAACTGCTCCTCCTCTAATTTCTTTTAGCAACAAGGGCTTTGATAACAGAAAATTAATTGCAAGTTATATAACACTACTCTTTTGAATGAATTTGGAAAGGATGACACTGAAAAAAATTGGTAACAAATCATACCAAATTATAATCTCTAGATTAGGTATACAATGGATTCCTGGGGGTTTTAACCATATAAAAAAACTGCAAAGGCCAGATGAAGAGCCATTACTGTTATCACTTATCCTAACACAATTTGTGAAAGCCTTAGTCCCTTTAAAAGAAGACCACACAATTTTCTCTAAAACTCAGTTGCATTAAGTTTTTCTTCTTATTTTTTCTATCCACTTCTGCATGAAGCCTCTCTTTGCAGACAGCAGACTAAAACACTCAAATGTTACTATACCTGACCTTCCTAAATCCTTTTGAGTGGGGATTGGGTAAAGATTGGGTTTTGCTGTTTTGTTCTTTCAGAAATTAATTCATATCTTGGCAAGAGCTTTCACTCCATCATTTTATTTTGGGATACTACCATAAATTCCATACTTGGCTGGTACTCACCAACCATGAACAGAAGCATCATCTGTTCATCTTAACCAAAAGCGATAAAAAGGATAAGTGATCCATGTTCTCAGCATGCCTTAAAAGACTGTGAGGAGAAGGAATGAGAACATCATGGTCTGAACTTTTGTGTGCCTCATTCCATATCAAGTATGATAAAGGTCAAGTGTATGTTTGTGTAAGAAACAGAAATAATTTAATGTTTGGCATTTTACTAAAGAATGCTAACAATGAAAAAAACATTCTTAATACAATAGGAGTAAAATCAAGAAGTCATACATTTCAGGCTA
Organism: Lanius collurio; assembly: GCA_020086605.1. Lineage (NCBI taxonomy): Eukaryota > Metazoa > Chordata > Aves > Passeriformes > Laniidae > Lanius > Lanius collurio. The sequence goes on along the minus strand of JACBWW010000008.1, from coordinate 3,510,893 downwards.
TAAACTGTCAAGTTCAGCTTTTATTAGATTGTCAAGAAAATTTCCACTTCTTCCTTTATAATTCTGGGTTGGGAAGTTCCTTAGCTGGTTAGTCATGCTGTATGCAGAATATGACTATGAAAATTCAAAACATGATTTGCGTTTAAATACTATATTGAACACAAACCACTCCAGACATAATTTGAATCATAACTTATATTGGATCAGGAATGATTCACAAGCCTGAACACTCATCCTTCAAGATGATCATCTTTGTTATTCATGACTAATTGTGTATGTCCTCATTGCACGTGACTTGCTCCTGTTTACTTTTATATTTCTCGTATCTTTAAGGATTCAATTCTAGAAAGTTTAAGCTATTAAAAAGTCTGAGACGGGTATTTCCTTTCCTATTTTACCTTAAAACACAAACTCAAAGCAATTAACATGAAATAAATCATCAGTAAGGAAAAAATATATACTATAAAAATCTTCTCATATATTATAAAAATAATTTACAATAAAGACGTATTTCTCCATCTTGGGTGACCTAGCAGGGCCATCTTCAGGGTACTCTTCAGCACTTTTAAGCATCAGAAGACCATTTGTTTTGCAGGAAATGTATCAGCACCTGATCACAAAAGTGCTGAAAGAATTTTGGAAAACCATTAGTGGAAATTAGGTCTTTGCTGACAATAACTTACCGTCACAGCACATTATTAGTAGCACAGCCTATTTTAAACAGGATTTCACTACACTGATAATATAAGAATTTACCAGGTATCATCAACATAAACATTTTACCAACTATATTAAGATGCATATTGAAATCCAATATATGAATTTAGAGATCAAGGGAACCAATTGTAGCCACATGCATTTCCAGCTTGTGGTGTATTATTCCATTATTACAACAGCAAACTATGACAAGATGTATCAGAACATTTATCATAACCAAGTATTTTGTATTTCAGGGGTGATGTTTAGAAAAATTTGCACCCATATATAATTTAAAGTATTATATTTAGAAGTGATCTTTCATTGAAGCTACCATTTTAAGAGTGTGACTTACTAATTAGTACAGTGGTTACACAGAATGATACTAAGACTATTTCTTTTTTAAGAGTTAAAAAGGTACAGGAAGAAGCATCATCACAATAATCATCATAATCACTACTGTGCTTTTGTCACCCTTTTTCATTTTAGAAAAAAAGGGGTGAAATCTTCTGTTTCTTTTAACATTTAAGTGACTATAATGAAGACTCAAAATGCCAAAGCAGAA